>VWYH01008559.1:840017-1094973 GCA_013399365.1 Pampusana beccarii | reverse complement strand
TATTTTTTTTTGGGAGGGGGAATATTCTAACGTTACAATTTCCTGAATACTTCTGCCGTTCGTTTATTCTTGCCTTTTATTTATATTAATAGAAGTGCATGCAGACACAGAACTGAGGCTCAAGAAAAGTTCAAGCCAATACTTGCAATTTTTTTTCTGGGATATTTTCACAGCTCTAATATTCAAACACTGCTTTTACTAATTAAGTTCTCTTAATTACATGATTTGCATGATTAAAAGGCCACTGCCAATATAAACCACATATTGCCCCTAAACTGTTAGATTATTAAATTGAATTTTTAAATTAATTTTTACTTGCCATGATTTGTATTCTGTTTGTTCTGTGCTATTTTAAGCTTGGATAATAAATATCATGTCAGTCTCATATTCATTTGTGGACAATTCCAAGTTTTCAGTGCTACAGGGTAAGGGTTTGAAAGGCAACAGCACAATTTTTTTTGTTCAAAAGAATTGTTTTCTTAATTCTATTTGTCTTACGCTTTACAGAAGACTTTTATTTTTAAACAAAATAGAAAACTGGGCTAAATATAAGTTGACAGCATGTCTTGAAATTATATTCTTGTTTATGACAGTGTAGAAGAGAGGCACAAAAAGTCAGAGGTCATTTTTATATGCAGCAGATTCTCACATGCAAGAATGTCTGGATGTGTAAAGTGTCTGTACGAGACTGAGTCATCTCTGATGGGATTTCTCAGGGCTATTGCTGTAAAAACTGCTTGTGATAAGAACATCTCCCTGCTAATGTGTTTTGCAACCCTGGCATGTCCTGTTGGAGGCACCTCCCTCCCTGGCCGATGGTCACAGCTCATCTCAGACCACAGGTGGGTGAAGATGATCATGGGGCAAAAGCAGGAGCTGAGCCACCACCATGGCATAGCAAGGGAGCTATGTGTGGGACAAGCTCATGGGATTAGATGGAGATGGCAGAATTGTGCTAGTGTAGGACAGCACCCCCGCGGCTCAGTCTGCCCCTGGCGAGCTGCTGCACTGGGCAGGGACTGGGGCACTCGGTGGAGGGGACATTTGGATGGAACTGGTGGGAGCAATGGAGTTACAGCCACACCATGGGAGCCTGACGGAGCAGGAGGCAGTTTGGGAGTTCTGGTTCATGGGGTTGGCCCTTTAGCCAGTTGTGCCCGTTCCTAAAGGAAATAAATCCCTTGTTCCAATGGAAGAGCTTGAATATACAGTTGTGTTTGGGATCCATTTTTTGGGGTAATCAGCTCTATAGGTGGAATGTCCATGTGGCTGGAGAACCGCGCAGGGCCAGGGCATGTGATGTGATGGTGAAAGACACTGAGAGATGCAGGGGTAAAGTGAAGCTTTATCTTCGTGTATATAGCGGTTTCACAGATATAAAATCCTTGTTGAAAGCGATGGTGATCGTTACAGGGAGCTCAGCCTTTGGGTAAGAACCACAATATATTAATAGAATTTTAGTTTTGGCTGCTGAATGCTTGCCATCTTGGGCAAACAGAAAGCAATGCACGCTTCATGGTGAGCAGAAACTTGCATAACAGCTAATTGTTAGTTGTGCAATGGAGGAAGAGTGAAACTCCTTGACTAAGTTGCCTTCTTTTTTTTTTGCCTAAATTTCAAATATTGTGGGCCAACTCTATGAAGTCCTGTAAAGAGCTATACCAGGTTAGCAAGTGGTTAAACTGATATAATAAACTCTGCTGCCCTTACACTGCAGAATTTTCTTCCTACCACTGAGGGCAATAAGAAAATATTTTGTTGCACGATCTAATAAATAGTTTATGTGATTATTAACTGCATATACATTTTCTGATCCATAAAATGTAGACCTTGTTCTGCATCCAGGTTAGAACAGGCAGCCAGCCCTTAACACCCACTGACTTTGGTAGATACTTGTCCAGGTGCTAAGAGCTACTTACACAAGTAAATGGTAGGACTAAGGCAAATATACATCGCTTGTTTGAAATGCAGATGCCTTTTGAAGAGAGAGGAGAGCTGAAATCTGTTTAAACAGCAACAGTAGTGCTGAAGAAGTAAAAATGTGAAACAGGGAAAGTAACTCCTAACACCAATTGTTTTGGTGGAGGGCTTGGGCATCTAAATATCTTGAATTCAGAATTAACGGGGGAAAAAACTAATATTGTGGAAATTTACTGTTGCAGATGGATTTTTAACAGAACACAAGGTTCTTGATTATTTGTGTCCTCTGTGCATTAAATCTGAATATTTCAAACAAAATTCTTTGGAAATATGCACGTAGTGGGAAAGGAAGAATTTTTTTTTTCTTCCTTGAAATATAATGGTCAGTACTTTTGGCATCTGACAGAAACAAGATGTATTTAACAAAGCACGAAACAGTGATTTTTGGGGGGCATGGAGAGAAGGTTTGTTTTGTTTTTCCACTTCATTATTTCCTGAAAAATCACATTGAAAAAACCCACAGCATGTGTGAGCACAGGCAGAGGGATGATGGCGCAGACGTGCCATCGGCTTTAGACACGGTCTTGATAAGGACCTTTCTCAGAGTCAAGACTGAGTCCCCTTCAGAAAGCTGCCTCTGTTTTGCTGCCATCCCGGTTTAGGACTTTTTTTTTTTTTTTTTTTTTCCACTGCAAAAGATCTTGGATTGAGGGATTGTCCTGATGATCTGTTCAGTGTTCCAAAGGGGCTGATTAATATGAAAAACCCAACAAGACAGCTGAAACTGCTGCCAAAAACTGTCATCCGTTCTGCTTTCTCGACTGCCAGCTCTCTGTGCTTTTGCTGCAGACAGTCCACTCTTAAAGATGCAGCTTGACATTTCCTAATACAGCAGCAACAGGGTAAGTGATGGGGGAGTGATTTAAGGGTCTATGAGTTTCCCCTTTATTCTGTCACTTCTGAATAATGTGTTCATCTCCTGAGGTAGCACAAAGCTCAGTACTGCTATTAATTCTTGTCTGTTGAGTGCAGTTTAATCCAGTGTCAGAGAGGATGGAAATATTTTGGAGGGGAAGGTGGCCCTCGGAGGTCAGCATGATGGACTTTGTGTGGCTTGTTATCTGTGCATCTCACAGCATCACTGGTTCACGGCAGTAACAAAGGTGAATTACTCCTGAATTAGATTTCCTACACACTTGCTTAAAGCAATTAATAACAACGCTTTATTCCTGTTGTGCGTGGGAATGTGGATGCTGATGCTAAACAAGAGAAAAGGAGGCTCATTGATTGAAAGGAGAGATTTTGGAGCTCTGGACACCTGCACACCAAGGCCCTGGGCTTGGGGCTCTTCAGATGGGTGCCTTGCTGTGACTCCCTAAAGATGCTCTTCGGCTGTGGAACTGTAAGTCCAAAGGAAAAAAAATAATTTAAAAGAAAACTGGATAACTGCAATCGAAAGCTTGAGGGAGTGTTTAATGGGGCCATTAATAAATGACTCAGGCAGCCAATGGGACATAGCCTTTGGTCTCATGCCTCACAGTGCTTCAGAGGTGCCCTGTAATGAACCCATAAAACGTGTCCCATCAAGCCTTAGCGCAAAACACTCCTGCATTTAATGTATGGCGGATGGCAATAGTGGTGTCTCTAGTAAACACCTAGGACAGCCCATGCTGAGAAAAACTTATTAGGGGATGGATTTTTTTAAATTGGGTAATCTTCAACTATTTTCAGAATTTTTAAGAACACTCAAGTGTTCTGGGTGAAGGTGAGGAACAACCTTCTGAACTTTAAACTTGTTGGGAAACCTCTGTGTTAACCCCCACCACATATGCAAATGGTGAAAGGTGTAAATGTCTCCAAGAACGTTTTGCTGCGTTAGCAAAATGTTTTGATCCTGGATACAGCTACAGGAAACAGTGCACTGTAATAGCAATCATTACTGTTCTAGATCCTCAGATAGTATAGTGCAGGGTGCTACCGAAGCCCCTATCTAAAGATTAAATTTGATTAAATACACTCCCAGCAAACTGGCAAAGTTGTGCCAATTAGCTTGGAAACGTGGCAGTGTTTTATTGCTTTAGGAATGAATGGTACTTATTGGCTTCTTATATAACAGTTTGACTTCCTCATCCAGTCAGAAAATTGAGCATCTGTCAGACCATCAACCCCTAAATGCCTTCATTAGATCTGATAAACAGACCATGGCAAGCCAGAAAGTTGGAAGGTACCACCCTTCTGCCTGGGGGGCTGGACTCGCTTAACAGATTTAAAACGAAGGAGCTATGTAAAGCAGGGAGAAACGCGCTGGGTGAGCGATACAGAAGAGCTGCTCCGAGACGTGCCCAGGTGCAGCACCGAACGAACCGCTCGTAGGGCCATCGGGGACTCTTCCCCATCCGTGTTACCAAACAAACAAAACCTTGGCAAGTGACGGGTTCAGGAAGCTGTCCCCAGACAAATTGCTGGGTGTGATCCCAATCTAGTTGGGCTTGAGCCCACTGACAGCTGAGATCCCTCTGGAAAGCACGGGTTGTCATTGATTTCAAGGAGCTCTGTGACCCAAAGGCTGGGTTTTGTACCAGGCTGAGTGGTGTTTGCTGGAGGCTCTCTTGCTGAGCCCTCCTGTTGCCTTGCCTCCAAGTACTCTGCTCCTGCACAAAGAATCTGTAAAACAAGCCAGGAGCATCATCCACAAAATGTTGCTTCTCCTGGGTGAGCTTTGAGACCCTATCAGAGCAGCCCTCGCCATGAATTGTTGTACAGCCCTTCCAGCCCACCTCAGTACAATAAAGTCCGCGGCATTGGCTACAGAGATCTTGACAATACTGCAGTAAAAGATGGAAGTCCTTAATCACACAGGGGTACACGGATGTTTTATTATTTCCACCGATAAGAATGGAGAAGGCACAAGCAGACGAGCTTTTAAATTCTGTACCACTAAGTCTTCCTTCAAAGTGAGAAATTCTTTTTCATCTTCCGTGAACTCCCACCATACCCTATGCTCTGATAAATCTTTCCCTTTAAAGAAGGCTGCTGCTGTTGCACAACTTTTGGTCTTGCAAAAAGCAAAGCCATCTGTTACAACCTCAATTATAGGTTAGAGACAGAAACTTATTTGATGGGATACAACAGCAGGATTTACCTTCACTGTATGTCTGAGTGAAAAGGGTCGACCTTTATGGCAGAGACCAGGTCAGGATCGAAGGGTTTTGTCTATCAGACTAAATTGAAGAGTGGGTAAGCCCTAAAAGACAGTTTTGTAGTTCATACTTAACTTCTAAATGAAACTGAAGCTGATATGTACAGTTAAATAACTCTGTTACATACAAGCCTTTATTTCTGCACAAAGTTTGCAAATATTACTTAAATGCTGCTCCGCATTTCGAGAATCTGTGCCCTTGTGAAGAAAAACTTCAAAGCGGTGATAGCCACTCAAATTGCTACATATATGTTGCAATTGAGAGAAAATAATTTAGTTTCTCTTGAGATCATTCCTTGTGAACTCAACATCAGCAGACTTGGTGCCATAGGAGATAAAATCAATAGCCTGTCAATTAGTATTATTTTTACTGGGAGATTGATATTTTGTGATTTTCATCTTTGTAAAGCTGTAATCACACAATCATCTAAACTGTCAAACACACAAAACCAAAAACAAAAAAAACCCAAACAAACAAAAACAAAACAAAAAACCCCAAACAAACAAAAAAACCCTGGTTTTAATTCAAAAGACTTTATGTTGTAGTTTCGGGAAAAAATTGAACTAAGTATAAAGAAAAAACCTGTAAGAAACCACAAAATGTAGCTTAAAATGATATCCTCTTTGTTTTCATTTCTCTGAGTAATTCAAGGGATCCTCAGAATGCACAACCGAGATTTATTTTTGATGCTCGAGGTTGTCACCCATGAAGCAGCCACCCTGCCAATTATTAATAAGCCAAAGCTGTTTAACAGCTGACATATTTTTTTCTCCCTTTCCCCATTGCAATTCCTCTGGGAATGGGAAGCCCAGGTGCCCTTGGTGAGCACTGGGCTCCGAGACCTTTTGCAAGGCAGGGAGAGTGTCTGCTGGGCTCTGTCTCACGTGGGAAGCCTCCCCAAACAAAACCCAACCAACCAACAACACAAAAAACCCCACCAAACTAGGTGAAAGCGGTAAATATGGTAACTATGCCAGTTTCTCCTAGTCTGCTTTTCTGTTACATTCTTGTTATACAATAGTAAGAGCTATTGCAGTGAGCACTGTTGAAAGATGGGGGATTTAAGAGGGAGCTGTGATGGTTGTGTTGGATTGCTGCCTATATTTGGACTGTATGTATTATTCTACTTCTATTAAGGTGCTTAAGTTATTCAGAGTTGGGTTTAGACAAGAAATAAATATCTGAGCAGCTGTGACTACATGTCTGTTAGTGATTAGTCATCACGACAACTCTTAAGAGTTGGATTTACCAGCAAATTGTTAAAATTCTCGCAAATGGAACACAGCATAGTGAAAAAAGTTGTTTTATTTTGTTGTGTTTGGCTGGAAATTTGACCTGAAGCTATCCAAGAGAAGGGAGATGCTGACCTGGCATATGAGAATGAGGTCTTTAGGATTTTCCTTCCTTGCAGGTGCTGTTTCCTGTAGCTCACTTGTTGGGATCAAGGGGAAAATGCACAGATAGCAGGAAAAGAGATCTTAATGGTCCTTGTTAGCGAGATTAAAGAGAACGGCTGGAGTCTTGGGAAGGGGGAGCCTGATTCCATTCCCCTGCTGCGGCTGGAGCCTCTCAGTGCTCAGCACACTTCGGGTTTAGCTGCCCAGAGAGGCGAGGAAGGATGGAACAATGATTGCAACCTCAGGTACTGCAAGGGAGGCTTCTGCATAGATTGTTGTTTGGTTTTTTTTTTTTCTGAAAACATTAAGAAGTATTTCAGTATATCCTGTGTTTCTGAGTGATACACCATATCACAAAAAAGAAGTGTCAGTTGAAAGCAAAAAGAGAACTCTTAGCATCTCTCCTGCTCGCCCTTGCTGAAGGAGAGAAGAGGATTATTCTTCTGTTCAAATGAATCCTGCAGTAAGTTTTTGCTTTAGTTCAGGACGCCACTGCTCACTGGGCAAGGAGGAGGGAAGAAAACTGTGGTTCTTGAACTTCATCTCTGCTCAGCAAGTAAAACTGTGTAAAACTCATGTGGGCCACGTAAAGACGTTTATGTGGCCAGTTAGAAGAATGCTGATTTGAATCTGTCCTCGTTAGAAATACAGATCCCGTTAGCTGAGAGGGTTAGTATTATATAATTGGGGCTGCAGCTAGTAGGTGTTTGGAATAGTAAATTCCCGGGTCATGGGAAAGAAAAGCTTTGACTGAATCATGCTGTCTGCCATCGCTAGTGAACCAGCTAGGTGAAAAGTCTGATTACCTTTTGCATGGTCCTGAGTATCATGAAAAACGTCTGGACGTTATTCTTCAGTGTTCAGAGCTCAGATGGGGTGAAGAGGTGCGAAGTTTTTGTGCCGTTGACTAGTGCAACTTAATTTGATCCTGAAAAGGGTAAACTCCGTCATCTCTTCAGGTACAGAAATGTCTGTGGAGAAGCTTTGTGTAATGGTTGTTGGTGCCTTTGTAATTTTTAGATGGTGTAGTGGTACCAAACAATTTAGACTATTTAATGTTAGGAATAAATTTGACTTCCAAGTTTCATTTCCAGCATAGTCTCATCACCTACCAGAACTTGTCAAATGGCTGCAGTGTGAAAGGTTGCTGCTAAAGCCCCAAACTTCTTCGTGTCAGACCAGTGCAAATGATAGATCATGTATTTTATTAGTAGATACATTCACAATACCTGCTTTGCCTATTAGGGAGACATGCTTGCAAGATGTATGTTTCTTAGTCCAGTTCATCTGCTGTTTATGACGACACAGTGTGAAGGTTAGGAAAAAATTTCTGCCCAAAATTTCCACAACTCATGATTTTGGCAGGCATGGGCCATTGGGATGGATTTCCCATACCGAGTATCTGCCCTCCTTGTTTAACCCAGAAGTGTGTGTTTCAGACCGCCTAATTTGAGGTCTTGACTTCTTATTAGGGAATTATTGTGAAGTCTGGGGAGTTCGTCATTGGATATATCATATGCTATAAAAAAACTGAATGCTATTTTAGGTAAATTAGGTTTTCATGTTTCCAGCAGAGCATCCAGAAGTAGGTAATTCTTGAGAATTTTAGTATTTTTCCTTGTATTCCAGCTACTGTAGTAAAAACCCAAACAAACAAACAAAACCCACAACCAAAACAACCACCGCCACCAAAAACCCAAACCAAAACAACAAACCAGAACCAAAATGGCCAAAATCCCCAAAAAGCAGTTAATCTGGTCAAGTTGTAGTAAAGATAAATTTGTTGACATGTGTTTTGCCTATATCTCTCTCTCTCTATATATAGATATATAGATATATATTTATGGCAGGTGGTAAATAAGGTTTGGGACATCCCAGGTATGGAGAGGATTCCTGTTCCACAAGCACAGTCTGCGTCATGTGCTGAGCAGTGAGGTTCCATGGGGACAAAATAACAGTGGTGGGCTGAATTTCTTCACTCAAACTTGTTAAAATTCAAAAAATGTGTTAATTCAAGAAACTCCAGTCTCCTGCAGTCCTGATTATGCAATCATAGAACTTTTTTTTTTTTCTCCCTTCTTTTGGTAAATAAATATTTGCACTGTGGTAGTACTGAGGAGGCACAAGCTGCGTTCCAAACGCAAAGCAAAGTGTAGTTCCTGCCCTGACTTGTAGGTGTTTTTCTGATGAAATCCTTTGCTAATGATAAGACTTCTGCGTTCGCCTTGTTATTTTTGTTTTTCTGATGCCTCTTAATAGAATTACTCTAATTAAGAATAAGCGTATGTGAACCTTTGGAACAGGGTGTTCAGTGGCACGGGGAAAGGAGAAGCCCCAGTTTCTCCTGTGCCTGCCAATAGTCCCAGACAATCTCAGCTGAACTAACCAGACCCGGGCACAGTCTGGCCTGGGCTTTCTGCAGGGAAATCTGTGGGCTGGATTTGAACAGTCTACGCTTGCCTGAGCTGGTATGTCAGTATGTAGCACTGAGCTGATGTGTCTCAAGTGATTGGCTTCTCCAAAGGCAGAGAAGATGCTGCTCAAGTTTGAAATATAATCTGCTAAGTGCCCCGTGCTTCTTTATGAAATGTTCCATCGGTCAAAGCGCGCTCCTCCCACCCGCATAACGTGATGTCCCGGGTTTGTCTGGTTTTCTTTGCTGCCACACTGGAAGCTGGATGGGCACAGTTGTGAATGGGCTGTGGGTAAATGCCACAAGTCCACGAGACCACTCGGTCACTCGCAGTTCCGCAGGGCCTGGTGAGGCTGTACCACACGCTGCCCGCCCTGCGTCATGATGAATTCTCCCAAACTAAGCAACACGGCACCTTAAACTTGTGCAATCCTTCTAATCCGTGCATGAAGACGTCCCTGGTGTTTACACAACATTTACGGTGCAGCAGGGAACACGGTTCAGTTCCTGCTGTCATTCAGAGGAGTCACCTTTGGGTGACAGCCGGCTAGATGTGCATTCTGACTCCAGCAAAGGAAACACAACACAATGGAGATCTCCATTGTCAATTGTCTCTCCAAGGCTCTGTTCTCCCTCTTCTACCCCAACCCAAACTGAAAAACAATGACCAAAGGGCATTTAGGGTATGAAACCTGTTTCTTTCAACTTTTCAGACGAATTGAGGATTCAGCTGACTCCTTTAACTGTGAATCCTTCCACTGACCCTTGTAGGGACCTGAAATGAGGTCTGACCACTGTTATGGTGCCTTGATTTTTGTTGTCTCTTCTCCTGGTCAAGATTCATAATATTTGCAGCTACGAACCCTGGGCGTAAATATAGGGATTACAGAAGTCTAAAGGTGACTGCTTTTCTTGAAGCTAAAATTCTCATATTCTTTTTAGCAAAATATCCAGGATACTTTCCTAACTAATGGAAAATGACACAGAAGAGAGGGAGGGTTAGCGCTGTTGGATTTATTCTCTTGATTTTAGTGAGTTCATCAGTGATTTGGGTACCTAGCAGCTTCTGGCTCTGCTGATATTTACTATTGGAAATGATCTTTGGATTTGCCTCATGGGGTCCACAAGACTGAAGTCAGCATTAATGCAGGAGTTGGCTCTGCTAAATGTACCTGAAACAAAATTTATGAAATCATAAAGAAATTTTCTTTGCAGGTGTCTTTGTGTAACCAGAGTTGGGCTGTGTGGGTGTCAGGATACAGGACTCTCGTGATCGTCAGCTGAACTGGTCCTCAGCTCCTGTATTGGCCAAACTTTGAGGTGAATTTGATGAACACTGCAAGGCATAACTCCAAAGTCTGATGTTTCATTTCTTTTGTTGTTGTTTCACTTTAGTCTTGCCCACTAAATGCAGAATTAGTGCATGAGCAGTTTTTGCCCTAGATCTAATGTTTGTTTATTTAATTTATTTTTTATTAAAAAAAAAATGAATTGAAGAGAACCTTCTCTCCTATAAGTGTAGCAAGGAAAAATATTTTTGTGGCACCCTTTACAAAGCAAATGAACTTTCACAAGGCTGCATGACTTCAGGCTATGCAGAAGGTAAATGTACAACCCCGGAAAAGGAGTTTGCAAACGTTGTTGAGAGCAGATGAAAAGCCTGGTAGACATTGGGCATCACGTAGGGTTGTGGCAAAGCAATGGCAGGGTGGTTGGGTTTGACAACTACAACAACATTGCAAAGCTTTGACAGGATAAGAACTTACATGTTATGTCAATCATCCTCCGCGTGCCACTTCCAATTTGTCTTGCTGCGAGAGGACATCCATCCCCGGTGGCATCTGACATACAGCTGCCAATGTCACTGCACAAGGACAGCGAGTGCTGGGGGAGCAGAGCTGGGGTTGTTCTGGTGCTGCACAGGAGAAGTGCAAGGTTGAAACGGGAGAGATGGTTCTGAGCTGTGTCCTCTGCTCTGAAAAATAATCTTCGGAAAGGTGGACTCGGGAGAGCAGTATGTGGGAGGGCGGCTGCAGCCGTGGCTCGGTCCCTCTTAAAGTGAGGGTAGGACAAGGGGCTGTTTGCAGCACTAAGGCTGGCGCATCTGGAAGGGGCTTGAGTTCATATCAGTGTTGCCTGGCTGCGTTGCCAAACCTGTTTGAGACGCCAGCAAGACTGGAGAGCTCAGCTCCGCGCTCTGGGGCTGCTGTGACTGTGTCCCCTCCAGCTCAGTGGCTCGATGCTCTGATTTGTTTGCACAACTGTCTTTGGTGCATGCTAAGTCCTGTCTTGCAAAGCGAGCTGCATGTGGTACCTTCAGTCATGGAGCTTGTGAGTTGGGTGCCCGTGCTATCTGCATGTGTATGGTCTTAGAAGTGTGTGGATTAAAAAGTTGCGCGTGGTAGGGAAGGAAGACCATTTTTGTAAATCTGCCTATGCTATAGTTGTATTTCATCTCTGTTTTAATCTTCTTAGAAGCAAACGTACCAATATCTGAATGCCAGTGCAGTCCAGGCTAGTTCTCCATCCTCTTGCTTTGCTCCATGAGCCCCTGTTGTGGATGTTGCATTTATCACATTTGTTCTGGGGGGCACACAAGTTGTTCTGTGTCTGCTCTGGCTGTGTCTGCTGGAAGTAAGGAAGTTACACTGCGCCCTGGGGCAGTGTCTGTATGTATGTATGTATGTCAGTGTGTGGTACTGACGACTGTCAGTGGAAACGGTGCCTGTGCATACGGAGCTGGCGCGTCACGGCGCAGGAGGCTGCGCTTCTGCATGACCCTCACAAACACAGCAAGGGATGAGAGAAGGGAGAGAGGAACTTACAGGTCAGAATTGTAAATTGATTCCACATAGTTTTGTATTGTTGTGAGAAAAACACCTTGACACCCACTGATGCTCTTCCTCCTCTTTTAGAATGTTCTACTACAAATTCATTGCTTATTTATGATCCTGTTCTGTTGAGAGAAATATATAAGATAAGGACATATAGGGTTGCCAACACATATAAAACTCTGACTTTATTTGACATGATCTTAATGTACTTGAGAGGAAGGTGGGTGTAACAGTGTGAGACTACTCCTAAGTGCATTTCTGTCTCCAGTGCATCCTCATAGTTGCCTACTTGTCACTTTACCCTCAGTGATGTAAACAGCAGCAATAAAAACATGTGCAAGCTGTGTCATCTTCATGTGTGGATAAGCACAACTACAAATTCATAGCTGTGAAAATTTGCTATTTTGATTCTTTTTTGCTTTATTTTGAATACTTAGTGATGCAACCAGAAGCCTATTGTTGCACAGGCAAATCTCCAAAGAATTATGGGCTCGCCTCCTATTTTTATTTGGAGTTTTACAAAACATAATAAAAGAACACTCAGATAATGTTCTGGGCACTGCGAAGGATCTTATTTAAAAAAAATACACTAGTAAACAAATAGCTCCATCAACCACCTCAGATTAAATAAAATAAAAACCATATTTAAGCTGTTGCTAAGTATACTCAGTTACAAGTAAAAATCAAGAACGATAACATACAAAATTTTCTCTAGATACGGTAAATCTGGTGTAAGGGAGAGCTGCCTTTTGATCTTGTCCCTGCATTTACATCATTCACTCCTAAGCAGCTAATTTAATATTTGGTTTAAGTGACGAGATCTTGTATCACACAATCACAGAATGTTAGGGATTGGAAGGGACCTCAAAAGATCATCTAGTTCAATCCCCGTGCTGAAGTAGCTTGTAGATCCAAACTTCAGTATAAAATATGGTCTGTTTTAAAATAAAAAAAAAAAATAATAGCAATAAATAGGCTCTTGAACTGAGCTCTGGAAGTGGGTTTGGAGCCTTCCAAGGAATATTCTTGTCTGTCACAGAGTATGTGCTACCTCTGGACCAAGATTTCTATCCAGTTGGCTGATTGGGGAATAGTAACTTCTCATCGTAATAAGTTGCTGGAGACCTCTGGGGACGTTCGGCCAAGAATATTGTTGCGGTCTTTTGCTTGCACAGGAAAAGCCGCTATTGGAAACTGAGCTGATGCTGGTTCTGTTCCTGATGGTGACATTGTCCTTGCAGGTCGTTTGCCCTGGTGGGTGTTGGGTGCTGAGCTTGGGGTCCCCCCTGCCCATGCGGTTGTCCCGATGCTGCTGGGGCTGCAGCCGTGGATTGGGGCCGGGGAGAGCTACAAATGGTGTGTGATGTGCTAGTTTGGGCAGAGCCCCTGTGCCTGGTGCAGAGCGAGTCTGCACATGCAGACGGGCACCAGCCTGGCAGAGCCTGTGAATGAACCACTCCAGCCAGCTTAGCTTGAGTTTTCATAAGGGTGCTTTTGTCCTGGAGTCGAAATGGTTGAAATCACTTGCAGCTGAGCGTGGCAACTGCTTTGGGCAGCCGAGGGAGTCACATCTGTGCCCAGACCCGGCCCCAGCAGAAGGAGACACTGGGTAAAGCGTTGGAGGGTGGACAATTGTACAGACACACGGCCCCTGGAAGGTGCCCTGGGCCGGGAGCTCCTTCAGCTGCCCAGCAGCCTAAGGGTTTCAGTAGCTGTCGTTGCTTTTCTTTTTCTTTTTTTTTTTTTTTAAAAGTGTTTGCAAAATGTAGAAAAATGCAGCAGGTCCAGAAAAACTGGAACTGTTTGGTGCAATTATTCAGAGCAACCGCTTAGACTAACCCACCATATTAAACCTTTGCCTAGAAAGTGCTGCAAATGCAACAATTGAATAGTAAGAACAATGATTTCTTAATAACAGTAATCCTCCTCTAAGAAAAACCACAGCTCAAATATAAACCTGATTTAAGGTAAGCATGGTATGCAGTTTCTTTATGAAAACTGCAGAGATCCATAGAGAACACAGTGCTATTGAGCGTAGGGAAAGCAGAGGAGATGAGCTAAGCGAGGTGCTCTTCCAGCATCACATATGTTGTCTGCAAAATGTACAATTGTGCCCTGTGCAGCAGAGTTAGGAGTTTATTGTAATGCATCACATGGCAATGTAGCACAAGTGTGTGGAAGCAGCTCTAGGAACACTAAATGTGCAACACCACTATTCTGAAACTTCCTAAAATTCTTGAGCAACAGTTTCCAGCTTTTTGGTCGCTTTAAAACTGGTGACTCTTCTGCATGTTTTCTGCCCCTAAGCATCAGGCCTGGTATTCAAAAGGCTGGTTGGGCAATGGCACATACACCAGTAGAGTGCATGAAGTTACATTTGTGTAAGACAGCCCTGAGACCAGAGGAAAAATTGGTATTTACACGTGTAGATGATCAGTCAGTGCCTCCTGTGTTTGAGGAACGATGGGTTGGCTCTGCAGTGCAACACTTGGGAAGCACTTTGACTTCCTGCAAACCCAACTTTTCTTGTCCCCTCCACATTAGGACACAAACTGCTTCCTGCATCCTCCTCATATCGTTCCCACCTGCAGTATTGGGGGAACCAGTTATAATCCGCCAGTTTATCGCAGAAAATTGTGTGCATGTGTGTGCGTACTCTATTAACAATCATGATAATGTCTTTCAATGTTCTTCTTAGCAAGGGCAACCGCTGTTGGCATTTTGGCTCTCCTTCAAACCAGTCTTGTCAGCAAGAAAAACCATATGAACTTGGAGATTGAAATCAGTTGCCCCAGGGTACCAGGTCCGGTTTCATTTTAACAATAAAAGAATCTGATGCCTTTTAGCAGGCAGGTAGTTATTGCCTAGATGAAGGAAGAGTTGTAATAGTAAATCTAGAGTTGCATTCAGATGTGACATCAGCTGATGTATAAATACTGTATGTCTTGCCATATCCACCCACTCTTTCTGCATGCAGGAAAATCTGAACCAAGTGAAAAGACAAATGCTGGGCTGGCTCCCCCAGCTCCCCAATTATGTGCTTGTAATCCCAAAATTCCTCTGCAATTGCAGGTAGCTAGAGGGGCCTGAATCCCAATGCTGTGCTCTATTTCATATGCTGTTTACATTAAAAAGCTTGAGTGTGTCTGTGTTTCCAGACACAGATGACTTGAGGACCAAGTGTTTGAAAGTTCCTGGGAAATTCCTGTCATGGAAAGGCTCTCCTTTGTAGACTGAGCTGTAGTTGTTATGCCCTGATCTCCCACGGTCGAGGTGTTCACTGGAGCTAAACTTTCAGTTTACTGATCCCTACTAAAATCGGAGATGGGAGACTTATTTAAGGCATCGATCAATGGGTGCGTGTTACCTTTTACTACGAGACATTCAGAATAAGCCAACTTTGCCCCAGCAAAAGAATGAATCATGGATTATTTTGTATCTGCACATCTTATAATCGTGCCAGGTATAGCCTAACAGGTGTAATGTCTTGCAGAGTTTTATCCAGATAGTTCTTTAATGTTGTCCCCACTGCTAAACATTAGCAAACTACCAGTGGAGACACATGGAGGTAGTACCCTTGTCCCTCAAAAGAGCTTCCTGAGCAATTCTTTGCCAAATACACTGTTGTTTTGGCTTGCTGCAATTTATCTTTGCAACTGTGAAAATGAACCTGGCTGGTGTCTTTTTCTGAGCACGGTCATAGCTTGTTGATCTGGAAGCGAGCTGTTAGCGGTGTGTTAATTGCGACGGCAGAGCCGTGTTTCAGAGCCCCAGCAGGATGGTGGTTTCTCAATGCTACAGGAGCAGCTGTTCGCAGTGGCTCTAATTGCTGCCCTGTACTCTTCATTAAAGAAGAGTAGGGAGGGGAAAGCCCTGCTGGGCTCCAGCTTAACAGCTCCACTTATGAATAATCTTCCCGAAGGTGCCGCTCATTCTTCTAGTCGAGCACGGTGGAATTATTCTCACCCATGCAGCTTAATCAGCAAGAAGTGCATTTGGCAAATTGGGAAAGAAACTGCTCTCTGCCATTGAGCACTAGCCGAGGCGTAGCTGCCAAGGTAAATAGTTACGTTTGTAAATCTAGACGTCTCATCTCCTTGGGTTGCTGTCTGCATCCAGAATTCAGTATTAGGAAAACCCAGAAATTTTGTTTTCTAGTTGTCTCCCACCTCCAAAATGTAGCGTGTCTCATTTTTCAACCAAGTAAGCCAAAAACTTGAGGCACAGATTTGTGCAGTTGCTGACGTGGTGCACCCAAACCTGTGGGAAATCTTTCTGCTTTCTTAGTAGGTGCCTTAGAGGTGGACGTTGCTCTCTTCCATGGGCACCAAGATAAAGTAGCAATGCCTGGGATGTCTGTGCATTGGTGCAGTGTGGGAGACCATGGAGGACAATTAAATTAGGTAGTAGATCTGTTTTTTGTTGTTGTTTTGTTGTGGTTTTTTTCGTTCTTTTTAAAGTGGAAAATGTGAAATGTTGTTAGTTAAAACCAAAACCCATAAAAGTAGTAATTTTAACATAATGAAAATGTTTTAAGACATTATTTCAATTTCAGCTGTTTTGAACTCAATTAAAAAAGAAACTTCAGAAAGAAAAACTGTTACAAAAAGAGCCAAAAAACTTCAAGTCTGGAAATTGCAAACAGTACACTTCAGCATGGAAATGTTTTCACTAAAAAAAAAGTCCAAATTCACTGAAAGATTTAATTTTATAGGCAATTCACCACTTCGATAAAGTAGATTTATTGATGTATCTTGAAACAGTTTCATCACCTATCTCTTATCTATGTGGGTTAATTTTTCTTGGTGAAGTTGCTTTGTCTTTCTTGTGTCTTCAAGTTGATAGCCAGCTGATGTTTTACTCAACTCACTCCTTTTTCATCTGATGCTCCATTTGTCTCAGCCATAGAAAATGTTGCTCAACGGGATACCAGTCCCTTTGACCTTTTCCTGGGATACACAGTCCCATGCAATGCGGCACCACACGTGCCTGAAAGTAGGAGTTTGCAATCCTGCAGATTGAGCAAGGTAGAGCTGGGGTGTTTTAATCTTTTACAGCTTTAAGCAATCTAGAGATGACATTACTTCAGTACTGGGTTGCATGTCTCTGCTTCTCTGTGGTTGGTAGGATCTATTAGAAAATGATAAGTATGTGTTCAATGGAAAAATCTTCAAAAGGACTTTTTTTTTTTAATGGGGGTGTTTTTTTCCAATGACATAAGAAATCTCATTTTGAATTCAAATAAATTTGTCAGACCCATTGAAAGAGAGCCCAGAAGCTTGTAGCAGACATTTGTCTACCTCTCTCTTTGCCAGTAATTTCACGTGATCAAAACTTTTAATTTCTGTGATCACCAAACATTCAGCAACGGATTTTATAGTATTTCCACCTTTATCATCTTGTTTAAGTAAAACTGTTGTCTCTTCAGTTGACATTAAACTGCTTTGACAAAGAGAATCTTCCACTGTGACTGATAGAGTATTTAAGTCTGGATTCAAAACGTGTTATATCTAGCGGATGGCACTGGCCTCAGTAGTTGTGAAGGCATTTTTTCCGAGGTAGTTCAAATTTGCCTGTCTTGGTACCATTTCACCTGGTTGCAGGAAGCACTTTAGTATAGGGCAGGCAAAAGTGCAGGCTGAGAATGCAATTTAATATACCTGACAGCTTGCCTTTTTTTTTTCTTTTACTTAATCATTTATTAACCTAAAAGCCAAAGCAAATAGGGATGCAACCTGTAAAGTTCTTGAATAATTTTAGGGAGCTTAACCACATGTTTAGCCTGAGGAAGAGAGAGTAGTTAATTTTATGTATAATTTTTTTTTCATCCAAAGCAAAGGACCCTCCTTTTTCCTGAAGGCAACTTCAAGCTGTTATCCAAGAATGAAAATTGATAATTGTTATAGCTGTACTCAGTTGATCTTAATTTTAGTGAAGCTCCAGGCTAGCAAATATGAAAATACCATCTTCCTGGCTGATACAGTGTTTAAATGCATTGGTACAGGATTTTGATGAAGTAGCAATAGTTAATATTTGTTGCTTAGCAAAGAACAGTCATAATTCTGCCTTTGGAACTAACCCAAATAGGGAGAAAAGAAGTCA
The DNA here is from genome assembly GCA_013399365.1 of Pampusana beccarii. Lineage (NCBI taxonomy): Eukaryota > Metazoa > Chordata > Aves > Columbiformes > Columbidae > Pampusana > Pampusana beccarii. Next base: position 1,077,107 of record VWYH01008559.1, on the reverse strand, counting down.
TTCAACAGCAGTGTGAAGTGAGGGGTTTTTTTTTATATGCAGACACACACACAAACATTGTTAGCATAAAATGCTCTTATAGCAAATTGTTTGTTCTCCCTCCTGATGAGATGAACACAAGCAGGTTCCAGTGCCCGTACCTTGTCTAATTGAAATACTGGATGATAGTCTTTGCTGCCAGATAGACTTTTCACCCCATGTCAACATAATACTTAGAGAAATTTGTGTGGAAAATACCTTTATCTCACTGGTGTTAAGGGTAGGTGGGTGAGCTCTGTCCTGTGCTCCAAACACAAAAAGGCACCCAGGCGCTCGAGGTCTGTGCTCAGCTCCCGTACAGGTCATGTAAAAAAGCCTCCTTTATAAAAGGGTTATTAAGCCTACCTGCAACCTGGGGTTTTACAAATCACTGTTAATGCTTGGAAAAGATAGTATATTCTTTTTACTATAAATAGTTATAAAAATGCAGGGTTGTGATACCTCTTTGGACAGCTGAAAGTCCTCTCAGTCCGCGTATTAAAACTTAATTTGCGATTGTTGGTTTCTCGTCTTCAGAAAGATGCTTCTCTCTTGCAAGGTAGCTTTCCAACTGTGTACACAACACTAATTCATAGAGAGAGCGTCTTTCGTTAAAATGAAAATCTTTGTAATGCCATTTGCAGTGGGATTTTAGATCATCTTAAAGTAGACTGGTTGACATCTACGGTCTCCTGTTTCACAGGCAATAGGAATTTTCTGGTGTATAAAAGTATTTGTGTTTTTATAAGATGGGAGAAAGAAGTAAGATGCTGTGCCTATTTCAGCAGCTTGAATACTGCTGTGATGAAAGAAACCAGATATTACGGAATCTTTCTAGGGCATGAAAATATTTATGAAGTTTGAATTTGTTTAAGGGCTTAAGTACAGTACTTAATACATCTTCTGTGCATCTTATAGCTGCACATGTAAGTTTTATTTGAATATATATAACGCTATCACTAACAGAGATCGCAATCAGAAACGAACCTTGAAATGCAGCACAAAGTTCTCTAGAATAACAATATTCAGACAGTAGGTAGAGGGATATTCATTTAAACATGCAGACCACAATCCCAACTCAGCCTGCAGGAAGCAGCAGCAGAAAATTAGGTACATGTTGAGATAATATGGTGATAACCGAATAGAGAGGCGAAGGTGCCAGTTCAGCAGTGTGTCACACTTGGATTGCGATCACGCACAATTATGCAAGCTTACGAGGCTAGAAGTCATACTCATAGAAGAAGAGCAGGTGAGAAGATAAAATAAGGCCCTTAGAGGCAAAGCAATACAGGCGTCTTTCGATGACTTTGCGATAAAGAGCAATGTCAAGTCCTAGGAGCACGAGCTGAAACTCCAGCTCACTAAATGGCAATCCCATCATCGCATTCTCCTCTTTCTTCTAAATGGTAACACAAAGATGTTTTTACTATGCTCAGTGTTGGTCTCTAACTTCTGCAAGCTCATCATTTTATCTGTGAGTTTTCCTTAAAACCATTAAGGAAACAGAGACAGAAAAGATAAGTAACTCGCCAAAGGCCAAACAAAGCATCTGAGGTGGAGTCAGGCACAGAACCCAGTTCTCCAGGCTCATTTGTTTAACTGGTTTTCCTCTTTTCCACCTCTTTTCTGTTCCCTGTCAGTCCCTCTATTCTTGGTTGAAGTACAGGGGACTTTATAACCCTGTATTTCTTACAACTGTTTGAAAGCTCTACAAGAGTGCAATACTCCCCATTGTTTTTATTCAAAGACAGGGGCGTTTCTAGATGTGTCACATCTGAAAAGTAAATGACTTTTGGCATATAGTCCTTAGTTTTCAGACAGAAGGGACACATGCAAAGAATATCAAATACGTGGCTGAAGCCAGACTGCGTGTCTCTAAGGCATACAATGTTTTATTCTACACTCAAGGCCTAAAATCGGAATTTTCTCTGCTTATCCAGACAAGGGAGCCTCCTTTTAGGTATTATCTGCTATACAAATATTGGCCTACTCCTTGAAGCTAGTTTCATAGAAAGTTGAAGGCAGTCTAAGGAGGAGAATATATCCTTTTATATGTGTTGGATAAGGTGAATGATATCAAATAAAATGAAGGATTAAAGCATGCTTGAGCTTGAAGTAATAGATCTAAAAGGACAGGAATTATTGTTTACTGACATTTTTCAGCTGGGTGTGTGCAATCAGTTTTGCTGGGGATTTGTGTATCCCATCAGTTAATGGACAGCCTGTGCCAGCTCCCATAGCGTGCACACACCAGCAGCCCCGCCAGAGCTGCCCAGCAGCCACGTGCGCCCCTGCCCACCCCACACCTTCTTCTCTCATCGCGCTTTTTCTACATTTCCCCTGGCGCACCCTTCCTCCTTCTCACCATTTCCCCTGATTACTCTCCTGATTTCTCAGCCTGCGGTGAGTAAAAACCTTCAGAGAAGGTCAGCTTTCTGCTACCCAAAAAGCTACGAACATACTTCAAAGTCCAGGTGACTCCAGGTGTGGATGGCCACTGGTTTTGTAGTTAGTGTCTACCTGGACAAGTTTTCTTCTTATTTTTGTCATTGTTTTTGAAGGAGTCCATGTCTCTCTCTCTCTAAAAAAACAAGAGATGGAGGACGTAGAGGACTCATCCATGAACACAACGTTTTGCCTATTTTGAAGGATGGATCTTGGCATGGCTTTCTGATTTTAAAAGAAATACGATGTTTCACTGTCATGCTACTTCCCAGGATATAATGACTGGGCACCTTGCTTTACATCTTTATTTATTTCTAAAATTTGTTGATATTTAGAAGCTTTGGTTTCTGCTTCAAAGCATAATAGTGCTAAGATCTCTCCTAGAAATCATGTAGAAAGAGCTGGGGCTTGCAGCTTCAACAAAGACTAAAATATATAGCACAGTGACTTATGATCCACACAATACTTTCTATAGTCTGCATTGCTTATGAGCACTATGACAGGGTCAAAACCAGTCTTAGTAACAGAACAATAAAATAGCGGAAACAAAAAATTCAGACGGATCTTAAAACAAATTCATATAATTATACTTCACGTAAAAAAATTAAAAATCATGCATGAAGGTCACCCAAAACCTTAGAAGAGGAATGGAAAAGAAATAGTAACTCAGTTGGAAATACATATGCATTTACAACTGTTTAACCACAACTATTTGAAACTATGTAAGAATTTCTATAAAGTCCTTAAACAAACAGAATAGATTTCAGTATATACACTATGCTATGAAGTAAGCTACAATAGAATTGTTCACCTGCAATAAATCAAACGCTTACAGAGTAATTCACATATATCACTATTTCTAAAGGCCAATAAGTAGGGATAACTCTACCAGCTCAAATTTCCCTGTTTCATCAATGAAACTGGTAGCTGGGTTTTGTTCCTCGAGTGTTTTCTATGTGATAGTTGGAAACTTTTAGGTGAGTTGCTGACATAACAGGGCTTGCATTCAGGCTTCCATAGAGAATTCAGCCCACGATGCGTTGTTTTTCAGAGTCCTTTTGAATTCCTACAGCAGCTGTGAAGTGGAGGTTGGGCTGTGGGTAGGATGAAGGGTATGATTGGGGTGTGGGCAAGAGTCCAGATGAACTGGGCTGGAGATCGGTGATCTTTGGGAACAATCGCCATGTCTTAGTCTGGATTTCCTTGCTAGCAGCTAAAAGTAGTAGTATGGTAGTCTGAGTACACAGAGGTCAATGAGTGATTATTAAGGCTAGAACTGAGGCGTTTTGAGACATCGCAACGCTAAAAGAAACATCAAAAAATCATCTAGTTTCTCTGGTTTCTGCTTTGAGCCTGAAAACCATGCTTCGCTCTAGAAATTGTAGAGGTGCGAGTGCCATTAATCTAGTTGGCCTTGCCTTATATTGTTCTTTCTAGAAAAGCAAGCCAAACTAATGACAGCTGGCAAGGGATGAACTGGTGGGATTCCTACAGATTTTTCTTAATGACCTCTGTATTTGCTATGCAAATATCTGGCTTAGTCCTCCTGTCCTGCACTTAAGGCATGCGAGGTGGTTGCAGGAGGAGCAGGTGTCCCAGCACACTTGGTGGCAGGAGCTTTTCTCCTTTAGAGGAGCAACAGTGCGATGGCCAGAAGTCAAGACACGCTTTGAGCATTTGTTTTGCTTTGCTTCGCGCCCACTGCTCCTCTTCTCCATCAGATCAAACTTTAACAAGCCTTATGCAGCGGGTTGACACGCAGAAAAATTCTTTCAGAACGAAAAATCTGTTTGCTGGTGGGAAAAGGGTAAAGTAGCAACTCTTGTGTACTTTGGTAAAAAGCAATGCATAAAAGTTGACTCTCTTTATGTTTCTCTGGGTGATTCAGGCTGGCTGGGTGTGGTAGGTGGGGAAATTTGATCCACCAACTATTTACATAAACTGAAAAGCGTTTGTCTAAGCACCAGGAGACAAGGGCCTAGCTGGATAAAGTGCTGTAAAGAATTCTTTTTGCAGAATGATCCCTATTTGCCATCCAAAGAGGCAGGCAGATGCTTACATAGCAGGATACAAATTTTTGAACAGTAGTTCAAATAATTTCTCTTATAACATGGTCAGCCTTCCTGTTCTCTAGCCCCTCGAAAGCCAGGTACCTGGCTGGAGAGAGAGCGGTGGAAGGGTGCCCTCCATCCTCCCAAAATTATCTCTTTAGACCTTCCAAAAACAGAAACTAGAAACACACTGCAAAGTGAAAAAGGAATTAGTTGTAAAAATGACTTAGATTTTGTAGAATGTTTACCAGAACAACTGCAGAAATTTCGTAATTACATCATTAACTGTTCTGCCTGTCAAGTGGGTCTAGTTTCGGCTAATACTAGCCATGTAAAGCTCTAAGATGTAAACGAACTGGCAGAAAGGAGTTCAGAATTTAACATTAGGTGCTGATTTCAGTACTGATAAATTGCTTTGATCCCTTGAGTCATGCCTTGTTGTCCTTCCAAATGAATGTGCGTACCTCCCTCTGGAAATGAGTCACCCCTGGACATGGGGGCCAACCTGACCAAGGTGTTGTCCGTGTGGAGTACGAACGGGGCACGTTCTGCTGTACTCAAGTGGTTTACAACCTGTGGTATATATATCCTTGTGATACTACTGTGTGGTAGAGAAATGCCCTTTGTTCCATTTTATAGCAACGGAGCAGAGGCCTGAAATTTTCAAATGTGTTGAAGCCCCTAAGTCTTGAGACACCCAAGCCTAATGTAGAATCTCAGCTCACACTGTTTTCTATGGGAGGTAGATGCTTTGCCCGAGGTAATTCAGGAAAACTGGAGCAGAGTTAATCCAGATACGTGTCCTAGGCAGCAAGTTTTCTTGCTTTTGATGGAATTGAGTTTTCAGTTATCATTTGTTATTTAAACGTCCTAGCCTCAAAAATCTCATGAGAATATGTTTGTACTGTGGAGTTTATGCTCTCTGCACGTGAATTTAGTGCATTTGTAAGCAGTTCACTGTGGAATTCGGTATTTCTGAAGTTCCCGATATAGGGGAAAAAAAAAACCAAACTTGAAGCAGCGTCATGTAAACTTTTAATACTTATCTTGCATATGAAAATGAGCTCCTCCTGAGCACCCGCCTGCCTTGCTCTCCTTGACTTGTGCTCGTACGGGTGAGTGGGAACAAGACGCAGGATGATTATTCACGCAGCAAACACAGGGTTATTTTTAGCAAGGGAGGATCCGCTTCTGCAAGACAGAGAAGCGATATGTGCACTTCAGGACTTCTGCTGTGATTGTGGTGGTGGGTCTTAGGCTGCAATATCTCATTAAATGGTACATGTCTTGGTTTGCGCTTGCCCTCCAGAATAGACGCGTGGCAAAGACGAATCTAAAAGTACAGCTTTCCTGTGAGAGGCTTCTGCTACCATTAACAACTTCTGTTCAAAGGCATAAAATAAATACTTTAAAGGCACAGACATTTGACAGAGCAGAGGTTCATATGTGAGGGGACTGATACGAAAGGTCAGTGTGTTCAATACAGCTGTACGTGTCTTCCCACAGGTGAGTCTGGGAAAGGATCGAGCACATTTTCCCCAGGACAGCTCCATGCATTTTCTATTCCTGATCAAGATCTATTCATTGGGCAAGTGCTGTTTAATCAAGCAGCAGGAAAAGGGTGTGTGCTGTCTTCAGAAGTACAAAGAAATCTCATTCAAAGACAGTCCTGTTCTTAAAAGGCTGGTGTTTAAATTAGACCTGCCCAGACAGGTCTGGCATGTTTAGTGTGACCCCCTTTTACTGTGGATGTTCCGGTTATAACTATCTTACTGCTTCCATTTAAAATAAAAACCCAACTGTCATATAAAACATAGATCAAACCAGGCTCCAAAGAGTTGTCAGCGCCTGTTGTGAGCAATGTTTCACGATAAACCGCTGTTACTGAAAAGCGGCTACAAACAAAACTTTTAGAGAAGTACATAAAAGATCAAATTCAGCAGACAAACTTAAGAGATGGTGGGGTAGTTAACAAGGGCAGCATGGGAGAAATGATGCGTCTTTTTGTTTTATCCCAGTATCGGGGCTTCGTTGGTTTTGATGCCATTCAGACCTAAATGTATTAAAGGCTCTGTGGCTGTCTCTGGTCCATTGGTTTTGATACCATTCAGACCTAAATGTATTAAAGACTGCATGACTGTCTCTGGTCCTAGAAACCAAGCAGAGCTCGTCTTTTTCAGCTGCATTAAGAATTTAAGATGTGTACCATCTCTGGTAGCCGGAAGAGTGGTGTTCTTGTCTTCTCAAGATGTTTTTTTCTCTTCTTGGGCATACTTGCTTTATGCAGTTCTGCTTCACTCTTCCAACCAATATTACTTATGGCAAAAATGAGTCTTAAAGGTCACCAAGGCTTATTTTAATCTTGTTTGCCATGATATGCTATAGCTTTGTGGGTTATAAACGAATGAGGTTGTACTGAGAGATGTGCAGCTTTTCATTTCTGGTGTAAGTGCAGACCACTTCAGGATCTACTAGAATCCATGTGTTTTCCCTGGAAGGCCTCGTGGTGGGTCTCAGTTTGCCTCTGTCTTCCTCAGTCCACTGGCAGAGGTGGCAGATGCTCGGCTTAGGTCTTGCAGTGAGTCATGTGTGGAGAATGAATGAGTGTCCACACGTGGTGATGTGTGTTCACACCAAGGCTCCTGAGGAGCCGCTCCCAGGCTGTGCTGCTTACGGGGGCGAGAGCAAGGCTCAGTTCTTGAGGGTCTGCCAGTCCAGCATTCCCTAATTTCACCAGGTGTTCACTGTTCCACTTCAGCCCTGCAACATCGAGGTCTCTGCAGAGGGGAGAAAGGCGTTCACGGCGTGGGTGACAACTGCTGGAGGTGGGGTACCCCTTGCAGAGATTAGGGCTCCTTTACTTTTATTGATGAAGTCTAGGGAGCTGTATTATACAGAAAAGCACCTTAGCTCTGCTTACAAAGCACAAAAGTGAAGGGGAATTTTGTTTGATGGGAGATGGGAGAGGGCAGAAATACAGGTATTATGCTTTCCGATGAAACTTCTCCTTAAACTGTGCTTCCCTCTTGAATTATCACAAGCAGCTGGAGCAATTTACCAAGGTTCATTACAAATAATTTTGAGTCTGAACCCTGATGGACAACAAGAAGATGAGTTGCTGCAGGAGAAATCAGAAACTGGTCCAAAATAGCAATCTCTCACAGGCAGGAAAGAGCAGATATTGCCTTATTGATGAATAAAGTAGAGAGCTTTTGCCCAACTGATGAGGGAGGTGAACCTTGGTGAGATAAACAGTGGACAGGATGACAAGGATTCAGTATTCACACTTTCCTATGGATAAAAAAGGAAACACAATCCTGTGCAAGTGAAATCCCATATTTATAAAAGGTCATCACATCTAGAGATTTAATGCAGATCCATTGCAAAGGAGAAGAGGTGAAGGATTTGTCTTTCTTTACTTACATGAGCTTGGTGTTGAAACCTTTTGTCAACTGTAGAAATTGCTGCCTCATGGTTAGGTTTTTCCAGATTGCTGCATTGCATTTGCGTTCTGGGCCTTGTGTGTTTGTTGAAGGGGACCCCTCATCATTGGACAATATCTTTATCACCATCTTTTGTGCTGGTTCCTTTCAGCTTTGCGAGGAAGAAGGGAGGTGGGAGCTCTGCAGGATACTGGGTAGCTGAAGGTCTCTGTAGTCATGCTGCTTTCAGCAGAAACAAGTAAAGGAAGCCATTTAGGAAGAATTGCTTAGTCTATAATAATTTGAAGGTTTGCCACTGTACCTTCTTCCTTACAATCCTCTTTAAAAGCTATATTTGAAGTAGATGAGGCCCAAGACAAGGCAGTTCCTGTGGCTATTTTAACTTTCTTACTGTTAAAAGTGCATGTAGTACGTTGGTAAGCGTAAAAACGTACTGTAAAAATCACCACCTTCTGTCTGACATCCTCAGCTAGAAAAAGTTTTTATTGTAAACATGAACTTACAGGACTGTGTTGGTTTAATTTTTTTTTAATGGGTTTTGGCAAAATCTGGAGCACAGCATTGCTTCTCCTGAGCTGTGATCAGGGTAGGGGGCCTGCAGCCATCTCAATCAGATCAAAATCTTCTGAAGGCAACAGTGATACTGCTCAGAGATCAAACCTGAGCCTAAGAACTAAGTTACACCTTGGTACAATTCCTTTGTTCTTGCTTTCTATTTTTAATGTTAGGTTTTTTATTTGTTCATATTTTATGATTTGTAAAAGATGTAAAAAATAAATTACAGCTTTTCTGTACCACAGCTGGGGTGGGAATTGCTTGCTGAGCACGAGTCCCAGGTGCTGAATGCTGGACTAACTTCTTGTTCCAACATCTGAGGCACTTGTGTGTCTCTCCACTACTCTGCTGCTGTCAGCAGCAGTTTATGGGGCTTCCAGGGAAAAGCTCGTGTCAGAGTGGGGACCGAGCTAATTGTACCTGTGTGGGGAACCTAAGAAATTGCATAAATGCATCCAAATGTTGTGACTCCGAGCCTTTGCGAAGCACGAAATAGTTACTTAATACCATGGAATGACTAGTTGGTCTTGTTTTGCCTAAAAATGTGTTAGTAATATTTCTAATGCTAAGACTTGTTCGTTTCTTAGGAAGCTGTAAAACAGATACGTTTACAAGTATGAGTAATGGAAACCAGAAGATTTCTGCACAATGCAGGCAATCCTTTCATGTTACATCATTCAAAGCAGTGTATTCACATGGGGATATATTCAGGCAAAACTCCACAGCCAGAAGACCGGGCTCCTCTGCTTGGTTGTGCTTTTAATGTAGGAAACTTTTGGTTAAGATTTGTGGGTATCTTTCACACAATGCTTCAAAGAGCTGAAAAGTTGAGGATAATCATTCCCACACATGAATCTACGTGGGCTGAAGTCCTACAAGCCCTTCTGTGCTTAATGCAATTTGAGAATTATCGCTTACATTTCCTCTTGAAGATCTCCAACAGCGTAGACAGTCCAGCAGAGATACTTCTGAGATTACTGTCCTATCAAGCCAACGAAGAACTGTAATATTAGAATTTGCAGAAATAAATGTAGTACAGAAGTGTGTTAAGAACTATACTGATTTTCTGTGGATAAATTTCTTATCAGAGAAGTCAAAACATGCTTTTATAACACAAACACATTTCAAAGCTAGAGGGACCAATATGAATAGTTAGCTTTGCTGTCTGCATGTTGGAGTGAATCCCAATAATTGATAACTGAACTGTAGCATGTTATGAAGAGGAGTAGTTCAGACTTTATATTATGATGTGTTGGTGGTTGAGGAAAGAAAAAAATGCAGATTTCAAGACTTTTTTACAATTGTGTGCTGTTTTCAGTAAGGTGTCTTGTTCCAAAATATCTCTTTCAATCTAACAGTGAGGTCCCAAATACCTTATAGTCAGGAACTATAGTTCTTATAAAACATGTAGCACCGTGTGAATATACAAAAATCTGGAAGCATAAATGAATGTGGAAATGTATGTAAGGCTTACAGTTGGCCACACAAACACCTAGCTGTAGGTCCAGCTTGTGTATGATGCGTAGGTAGAGGTAAACGTGACTGAAGACATCGCCCTGTGCCTGTCTCTGTCCTGGCTGCTAGCAAGGTGTCTCCATCCTGACATGCAACGATCTTTGCATTCCTGTCCAACCCGAAGCCAGAGTGAATTTAATTAGGAAAATTGTATGCTAAACTGTCCCTCCTCAACGCACGCACGCTGAGAGCGAGCTGTAGCTTTGCTAGGTCCTGGCCAGAGCGCATAAAGATCGTGGAAAGTACATTCGGAGAAAATCCCGTCCTTGCCCTATTCCCCTTTGAGAATGAAAGGGTTAGTAGTGAGAAATTATTTTTTTGGTAGCTGTTTAGAGAGCTGGACTGACCCACCAAACCCGCAGCGGCCCAGTGGAGCGCAGGCCAGGCCGAAGTGGAGACCCCCCCGTGTGGGAGAGCCAGGAGCCAGCCTTGCAACCAGATGCCACTGCTGGCAACGCTGCTGATGGAAAGCATCCAGACTTTTGGCACTCGGGTCTTGCATCTGCCAAGCTTTTTCCCCATAAACGGCCCCGTGTACCACCCCAGATAAAGGAGCGAGCTGGGAGGAAGGGGCCAAGGGGAATGAGCTCCGGGCAGAGGAGGCCGTGATGTGCCTGGAGCTGCCCTTGCTCGTGGGGTTTCCTTTCCACCCCTCCTGGAGTTCAGGGGTTCCTGGTCCTACGCTCCTTTCAGTTTAATTTTGAAAAGCATAATTGTTTGGAGAAATTAAGCATTTCAGCGATAGGATTTTGATTTGCTCGCTGCTTCCCTGACATCTGGGTCCCATCGTGTTTAAAAGCTGCCAGCCATCTGAGGCAGGCAGGCCTTACTTGCCAATACTGACTGAAAAGGCTGCCCATCCCCTTATAGGAACTGTGAGTTGTGCCAATCTAGTTGGCAATCAATTTTGTAGCAAATAGTTTACACTTTTTTTTTTTTTTTTTCCAAGGGTGCTGATCTTTTCCAGGGACAAAGAGTGTAGTTGAATTATTTTTTTTCCTGTGAGCTTAATTGGCATACACCTATTCCCGATTACAGTAAGCAAATTGCCAGCATACAGTTCCATGCATTTAGTTATGAACAAATGCTTCTTTGCAACATCATGATTTAGTAATTACTTGAATTTTGAGTGCTTAACACAGACTATCAAGAGGTTTTGCATTTTCTGTGTTGGCCCAGCAAAGCAGTATCCCCACGTTGTCTTTGTCCAGCTGGGACTGACATCTGTACCAAATATTTAAAACAATAGATGCTTGCCCAGACCTTTAGGTATAAGTACTGGTGCATAGGTGGTGCATATCTGACACTTCCCTTGTATTTCGATCCATCTGTACCATATTTACTTGGTTGTGTTTCAAACTCAAGGAGCAGCTACTGTAGACTCTAAGTGACCTGTGGAGGAGTTATGCAGCAATAAATTTTCAGACCTATAAAGATACCACAGGGCATTGTGAATTACTTCCTTTTATGCCTTCTTGGCAAAAGTTTTGTGATTAATAATATGTGAAACATTAAGTCTGGGTTTGCTGAAAACTTATTGGAAGAATCTAATTGAAGAAACGGGATGCCAAAACTTTTAACAAAGATTTTTTTTTCTCCTCCATCTGTTTAATCAGGTGCTTGGGTATAGAAGGTGTTTTAACAAAAGGTTGTGCAGATGGTAGGGAAAACATTTGACTGTTTGACTAAAAATCATTTCCTCTCTCAAAGAGGGAGCACTTTCACAGATGTCAGTAGTTCAACTGCTGTAACTTCCAGGAGGTGCCACAGGGTACAAAACGCCTGGATTCAGAGTGGCAAAAAATTTATAAGCAAGAAAGCACAAGTGAATGCACAAGTAGCTTTAGATTTGGTGTATATATATCCAAAGGAATATGCAGAAGTTTTGTATTCCTTTATTTGCCACATTGTATTAACTTCAATATTGTTTTGACACCCCTGTCGTATAAGCTGGGTGTTAATCGTGACTTATAGCAGTGCACGGTGCAAGAGCTGAATCACAGGGCTCTGAGTGCCACTGGCCAAGGGCTGTTCTCACCCGGGTGTCCTGCTGCGGTGAGACCTGCTCCGTGATGGGACCTGGGTGCTGCACAAGCAGAAAGTCTCGATCCCAAAGAGTCTGCAGTCTCGGGCAGCCCGTGTGTCTGCTCCAAACTGTAACGTCTGTCTGATTCTGCTGAGTGACTCACACCGCTTTGTTTTGCCATATTCAGATGGCACCTCCTCCTCTTAGTGAAAACACGCGGGAATAGCCTGGCAGCAAAACCAAACAACAAAGGAGCACTGACGGCTGACAGCTCTGACAGGTGCATTTTAAACTGGATTCGGTTTTGTCATCGTGCATAGGAAGGAAAGTTGATGGTGGAAAAATAAGTAGATATTTTTTAAATGTAGTTTTGTAACTTTGCCAAACACAGCTTCATGAAGAACTCCAAACACTGCGATCTTCCAAGCAGGGTGATTCAAATGCTGATATGTTTGTTTTGTCATGGTGCTTAAATATTCTTTAGCAGACTTTGCAGAGAACTTGATATGGCTGTTGGGGAAAGATTTGCTTGTTCTGGTTTGTGGCGAGCAGGATGACTCCAGAGGGGTTTCTTAGTGCTCCGAGCAGGCTTCTGTTCTCTCCCTGTAATTTTTCACCACAAATTGCCTTGACTGGTTCAATGATTTTTGTCATTGTGCAGGTCACTAACCTTCACTCATAATCCGAAGCAGAATACTCGTGTTAGCCTTTTGCAGACTTCAGGGCATCATGTTTGTGCTTTGGAAGGAAAACAGGAACGCAATGCCCTGTTAAAAGCAAATGCTTTAGACACCAGTGGTTTCATTTTTCCTTTTGTCGTAGCCTCACTGTACAAAGGCTTCACGGTAAGCACAGGTGATCACAAGAGAAATGCAGGAATGCTAAAGGATTAGGACTTCTTTTTCTTCCTCAGAATTTGATTTCAGCAATCTAAAGGTTTGTTTTATGAAGAAAGCTAACAAGAACTTCCAGATCACCTCATTGACTGAGACACAGATGGGCCATTGAGAGACCATCTTTAAAATATGTGTGGAAAAACACAAAGGGAAAAAGATTTAACGTGTTTTATCTGGTGTAATTTGGAGGGACTGGCTAAATTTAGAGCAAGCGCTGACTGTGGAAGGGTCTGGCTGTTGAATTCCTTGTGCGCTGAGAAAACATTAGAAGGTTTTTGGTAGAAACAGTATCATATTAGCCTGACAAGGATTTGATATTCCCCTCATAATCAGGCATATAAATCCCAGGATCCATAAACTGCCAAGGTCTCCAAAAGAGCTATTGCTGGGTCCTAAATTTTCTGATGTTGATAGCTTTCAATTAAGAGCGTAAACTAAGCAGTAGCATCAATGTGAAGCTTTGGTTGTCGTTTTAGGGTGATGTTTTCAAGCAGAATTCCCTTTTCCTTGGAAGTTGCAGCCTTCCCTTTCTGGGTGTGGAGGGCTGGAATGTTACATAAATATTTTTGTGGTGGTGTTGTTTCCCCCCGCAAAGTGTGAATATCTTCTGAGCATGCAAACTAGTTAGCTAAACGCTTAAGGTAGGGACCATAGCATTTCTGTTTGCAAAAAATGCATCTAGTTCTTTGTAATATTAGCTTAACGTTTAAAGTAGTCTCTGCATACGTTTTTACATGCACAATTCACATCCGCAGACAGGCCTAACTAGCATTTGGACTTGACTTTCTTCTTGAAAACAATCTGACTCTCAAATGCATTCTTTTCTTGTGAGGCTTAGGGAATATTGATTTAACTTTTTTTTAATGGCTTACGTGTCAGACCACCCTTCAGTTCTAGTGCTGAAACGATGTGACAGTCTGTGGATGGCTGCGGAATAAGTGATGTCTTGGTAACAACCCAGCACAGATTTCAGGCGCAGCGCTTCTGCCTCCCGTGCCAGGCTCTGGGGCTAAAAGTCTGTGTCTGTCCCAGCAGCTCATCTGCTTTCTCACTTGGACTCGAAAAAAAGAAAGGGCAAGCCTTGACTTTACAGGTCAGTGCAATGTGTGGCAACAAAGTAAAGGCTGATGGAGGAAGTGTCAGAAGGAAAAGCTCTTTAAGTTTGTGTGTTCTGGTCAAAACCCAGCCAGGACCAGATTCTAGGTTTGTCCTTTTTGCTCCCAGTACAGGGTCTGTCTCCCTCCCCGGTCTCCACACTGGGAGGTGCTGGGTGTGTGTTGCTCCAAGTACATCAGCAGACAATTCCCAGCAACTTGTCCAACCGTCCATTGCCTGAAAACCTCCACCCCAGAGCAGCGACGTCCCATATGAGAAGGGGCTGCGGAGCAGCTATTTGGAAAGAAATATAACTTCGTTGTAGAACAGGGTATGATATTCAAAGATGTAAGCATCAGTTTCACAGCTTGCTTTGTGAAAACTATGTGTCATTGTTTTACATTTATTTTCATTTGCTTAAAAATCACCTACCCAGAGCTCCGGACATGTATGCACGCGTGTACTTATTTAAAAAATTACGGATTTTATGTCAGCATACAAAATTCTCATTTCTGTATTTTTAAATTCTGGCCAAAAAAAAGGCAGCTTAAAACTGAACACAGACAAATACTTCATCTGAGCCCAGAAGCAACTGTATACTCTGTGATTACACCTTTCATTCTGCTCACGATAGCTCCGTAAATGATGCACAGCTTGGCTCAATATGTGCTGAAGGTCCCAAAGCAAGTCTGGCAATGCTGAAAATCGCACGCGGGAGTTTTGCTTCTCATGTGACAAACTCTTGCCTGTGATGCTTTAAACTGAGGAAGATCTTAACAAACAAACAGACGAAAAACAGTAAAGGAACAAACCCAACGTTTAAAGTGCTTTATGTAAAGGTGTATCACAAAAAAGGCAAATATGAGAAAGGATACAGCGTTTCTGATATTTCTCTGGGAAGTAACTCAGAAGCCTTAGTATTTCCTTCAAACTTTACATGGGTTTATCATCTGATTAGCATGGAAATGAACAGAGAAAAATGTCAAGTAAGTGAAGAGAAAAAGATCAAGTGTAGTCTGAAATGTAAGGAAATGGCTAAGGTGGTAGAGCATTGCTGTATTCTTCTAGCTTGAATATTATACCTCCCAAAAATAAAAGCAGAGGCAAGCAGGTATGAAAAGCACCGTGTGACGATTGTCCTGTAAAGCAACTTGTTGGAGACTTCTCTGAGCTGTTTGCTGTTATCCAGCCTTGGGAGCAGAGAATAAGCACGTCTGGAGTTTAGCATAAGCAGTGGAGGACTAGTTCCCATACGGCTGTGCAGGTTGTTGCTCTGTTTTGTGTTTTGTTTTCTTTTTTTTTTTTTTTAATAGAAGAGGTTAATTCTTGAACAGAATTAGTTTAGTGAGAAAATGAGAATTACAAGAGTATTTTCCCTACAAAATATGAAGAACTGGAGGAAAAAAAAAGGAAATTTGCTTCATGCATCAAGACAGATGGGAGGTCGGGGAAGGGAAGGATACTGGGGGTTTTGTTGGTCGTGTTATCGTCGAACCAGTTTCAATCACATTGTGACCAGATACCAGAACCCTGCGTTGTCTAAACTTCCCAGGAGTTAATTCCTATTTCGGTGGAGTTCAAGGAGGACTTGTAGGACTAGCAAAGCAGCTCTTTATTAAGCTTATGAAAACTAACACTTGTGATGTATTTTGTAACATCCATACGCTGGATCCAAATCTCAGATATCTCATTAATGATAAATTCTTGCAATGAAGGCTGCAGTGGCCTACTAGAGACAGCACAGGGGCAAGGTGTTTCAGGAATTATTCAGCCACAGATGAAGCTTTGGAAAAGGAATTGGGTGCACAACCAATTTCTTTTTTTCTTAGTAAAGTGTCTAAATACTGACATTCGAAGGGAATGAAAACTTTGCATGAATTAATATAGATTTGGCAGATAAATTATCTTCTAAAATATGGGAAGGAGCTAGTGAGTACCGAAGTGTTTTCTTTTTTAAATTAAAGCTTTTGATTTTCATTTCAGCATTACAATTGTCTTTGTTAAATAACTGGCATAAATCAGAGAAATATTTCCTTTTGAGTAAAAAATAATGTTTCTGTTTGAATCAATTACACACGCAAGTGTGTGTACAATTTTTTTCTTTCACTCACCAAAAATTGCAATAATTAGAGAGCTTTTTCAAGAGGCTGTTGATTCATACATAACAGAAGGTCTTAAAAGAAAAGTAGCAACGTTTTGACTCTTTACATATGTTTATTCTTGCTATTTAGAACCTAGTAACAGAGGCAAATAATTTTCTGGGAAAGGGAAATTGTTTATAGAGAAAACAATTTTTTTTCCTTTTCTAAATGAACTGTCCATTTGGTAGAAAGACATCGTAGGCAAACATGCAGGTTTTCTTCTAGCTCTCTTTTGTTTGCTTTGTTGCCCTAAATATCTACGGAATGAGTAAACTGTAGGATTTTTTTTTTCTTGTGGAAATTACATGTGAGCACATAATTACCTGTTACAGTAATTAATTCATTTCTACTCAGAGGTAGCAACTATATGCAAATAAAGCACACAAATACCTGAATATTTTGGTATTTGTGTTTCATGTGCATGAAAATATGCATCACAATTTCTATGTAAAGGTAACTGATGATCATCTCATTTCTAGCGAAATGCAAACTAGTTCTGAATGACATATCTCGGGATCTAGATTCAATTAGACTTGTGTAATGATCTGTCAAGAGAGTATTACATTGCAAGGTTCTATAGATATCAAAACCTTTGTATCTTGTATCAAATGCTTCAACAAAATAATTGTGATTTAGGAGTATTACATTAAATAAAGTCTGCCTCAGCATCGTGAGATTTTCTCTCAAGGATGCTCCCACAGATATTACAAAAGAACAACAAAGTATTTAGCATCCTACCAATGACTTTTTCCCCACGTAGGGATTAGACAAAGCCAGACTTAAAATTCACCCTTGGCAAGAGTCCGTGCCTGAATGGGGTTTTCTCTAATCTGGGTTATTTAAGTTGTCAGTGTGCCTCTTGCTGTATTTTTAGAACAGTCTCACTAAAACTTCTCAGCTCTCACACCCCAGACAGTGAAGAATGTCACAGCGTTTCTGAAGCTCTGCAAGTTTTGATGTATTTTATGCCATTTGGCACAGATTAAATAACATGGAGACCTCAGCCCTAACTGGGGTTATTGGAAGTGGTGGATGCTTCAGATTATTCCCTTTTCCCTGGAAATGCTGACTTCTGCCCAGAATGAAGGCATGGCACCAATATGGAGGGATTATGCGTGTCTGATTCAGTCTAGATTGTTTATCTTTTAAACACCATTAACCACAAATTAGCTGGCTCTTCTGTGGCCGTAAATTAACAGTTTCCATTAGTGAGCAGTCAATTACAGGATGATTATTTTTCCCTTTCACCTTGTGTGCTTGGCTCTTCACATCTGTGGTGTTTTCCTTCGGCCACAAGGTAGGGCAGATGCAGCCAGTGCTGATCCCAGGCAGGGCTGAGTCCAACCAGTGCTCCTAACCCTGCCCTGGGACTGGTGTGTGTGGCCTCACCTCTCCACACTTCTCTGATGCTTTGGACCTCAACAGCCGGGTCCTTCTTATCGAAATATTTAGTGGAGAATTTGAGGGATCTGGGGGGATTCAGCCTGGAGAACAGGAGCTGAGGGGAGATCTTCTCGCTCTCTACAACTGCCTGAAAGGAGGTTGGAGCGTGGAGGGTGTTGGTCTCTTCTCCCAAGTAGCAAGTGATAGGACAAGAGGAAACGGCCTCAGTTGTGCCAGGGAGGTTCAGATTGGATATTAGGAAAAAATTCTTCCCCAAAGGGCTGTTGGGCATTGGAACAGGCTGCCCAGGGCAGTGGTGGACTCACCATCCCTGGAGGGGTTTAAACGATGTTTAGACAAGGCCTTTAGGGACATGGTTTAGTGCTAGTTAGGTTACGGTTGGACTTGGTGATCTTGAGAGTCTCTTCCAACTGAAATGGTTCTATGATTCTATGATTTGTGCTTTCTGTGGCTTCACTTTTGCAACTGTTGCATTGCTCAACCTGTGTTTCCTTGTAGGTGTGTCTGTAGTTGTCCCTGAAAGTCACCCACTGTGGTAAAGGCATTACTCATCTCTGTTTGGATCTCTGCGGATGACAGACTGTGACAAAACTATCCAATTCCTGCATGCCAGATCTTTCATAGGGCCTTTCATGCCTAACCATGTCTTGTCCAGGCTCTGAGCTTGTTTTATCACAAATCCGCTTGGGCAAAGAAACTCTGGCCGCGTTCAGAAGCCCGTGGAGAACTCTTGTCCCCAACACGTGGCTCTAACTCTTGTCCCCAACACGTGGCTCTGACCGTAGCACCTCTCAGTAGGATCCCCCCAGTACCTCCCTGTGCCACATCTCTTACAACCTGTCTCTACCTTACGTTCGCTGTTGCTGTACACCAATTCTTGTCTTGCATTATACGTGTTTTAGAAGTAAGAGTCTGTTTCTTTACCCCTGTGTTCATAAATCACCTAGTCCAGTGAAGTGTAGATAAACTAGTAGTCCTATATGCTCTCTAGAAGTACAAATAATAATATAGAGAAATTCATTCTGGATTTGCAAATTAAGGATTTCCTCTTCATACGTAACACGTGAAATATATCAGCACAAAATTAATGTGTAACTAGATATAGACAATATTGTCTGTTACGAAGTATCCTAAACAGGAATGGGAAATATTAGTTTATTCCTCTAAACCAAAGTTATTCCAGTTCTTTAATCTCTCCTTACTGATTCCGTAAATTAAATGCGTGAAAGCTATATGGGAAAAAAGAATAATGGCATTTTATTACTTTTTTCTTTGAAAGGTCTGGTATTGAACACGTAAAAAATATTTTCATTTAGATGAAAAGCTAGATAATAGGCAGATTTTTTAGATAAAGTAGCTTCTGTGCTTTCAGTCATTCATTTCAGTAGATCAAGTATTTCCAGGTAGCTGAATTATGGTAAGCCGGCCAAACCTATCCTGGGAATTTAAGGGAATGATGCAGAACTGGGGGCAATGCAGGTGAAGGAGGAATTTCTTGCAGGCTCCCAGTCTCACTCCCCAGTGCAAACTGGTCCAACGAGAGGAATGGATGGTTTAAAACAGCCTGTTTCTGGGAGAACTAGTCCCCTAAAGCACCTGCTCTCAGCAGTGCCTTTGAAGAATGCTTTGCAATCTTTGAGCACAATCTTTTTCTTCTTCAAACTGCAGATTGGACTGAGGAACGAGATTGGTCGTTTGGTGGCAGTCGTTAAAAGAAATGATTTATAAACACAAACTGTAACTAAATTTTGAAGGGAGCTGGATCTGCAGACATCAATGGCATGATTAGAAACACCACGGGGAGCACATGCATAAAGCTGCTTTTAATTCTCAGCTTTTCAAGCGTTTAATAGCTTGACAGCAACATTTTAATAACAGCCGACTAGGCCCAGTTTTGGCATGCACCGCATACGGAAACAGCTCCTGGAGCCTGGCCATGGCACAGCGAATTCCGTTTCTGCAGGCAAGAGCTCACGCGGCGATAGAGCGCCCAGATACAGAGCATTTGAATTCCGGACGCTTTTCCACCGCTCGGTGCTTGGGAACGTTACATGTTCTATGTACTGACGCGTTACTCACCGCCCCTCGGCAGGGGGTTGCACTGAATTGATTTTTCAGCGCACGTTTTCTTTCTGAACTGACTTCACTTGAGTAGTGCTGAAGAAAGGTGTCTTTTAGCAGCGGAGCTTCGGTTCTGGAATTTTGTGGCGTGCTCTGAACCTCCATCAGCGAGAAGGTAGAATGGGTACACGTCTGGAGACCCTTTGAATAAGGCTCCTGAATACTAGAGCTCCTGTCAGTAGTTAGGAAAAAAAGTCACCCTCCTGAACCTTGGTTTTAACCTTTGGAAGGGAAAGTGCTGTTTTTTTTTTTTTTTTAAAAAAAAAAAATAAAAAAAAAAATAAAAAAAAACATTTTAAACTCAGTTGAGTTTCAAAGGACTCAAAGTGTGTTTCTTGATAATATTATATCTTTGATTCTCTCTTCATCTTTTACAGTCCCTTATACCTCTAAGATAAAAAGGTAAATATAATTATGGTTATGCAAGGTGGATCCTGATCGCTACAGGAACAGTATGTACCAATAGTTTATTCAAGGAAATGGAAAATTAGGGATGTTTAGACTATTAAAGTTGAACCTCTACTTAGGACCTTGTATACAATAAGACTTCAGTCTTGCATCAAATCCGAGATATAAGTTTAGACCAAAACAATTATCTTTATAATGCTTTGCTACTTCTTTGGTTGTTGGATTACCTTTGCTTTCTCTTTGTGGAATGTTGTTTTTCTGAAAAAAAAAAAAAACAAGGTGGAAACCGCATTTAAAAAATGTATTTCTATGGGAAACGACTTCCAGGGCATTTTGGCTTTTATGAATTCAAAATCTCTATCAAATTTGATCTTTCTATACGCTTTTCCACAAAGTGGAAGACGACACTATTTGTTAATAAACAGCTGACAAAACACTGCAGCGGGAATTAGATTCACAAGGTATTTCTCAGTATGATGTGCTTTTTGCTTTTTAATACAAGAGAAATAAACTACTTCAATTCACCACGTTCATATGTTAATGTAGCAGAAATTTCATACCACTCACCAAATTTATCCACTGACCTTGTTAAACGTGTGGGCTTTTGCAGGCAAGTGCCCTAAATATAGAAGCCAATTGCAAATGTTATTTGACCAAATGGTCTTAACATTGGCTGGGAAATTCTACTAACTCAGGATGCACACAAATACTGGAAAACAAATTAATTTACCTGTCGTTTGAGCATATTAGCTCCTAACGTGAAGCAATACAGGCAAGCAGAGGTATCCAAAGACACTGTGTTACTGAGCAGTAGTGGGGAGGGACCCTCTGGATCGCTCTGTAAGCAATCAACCATCATCTTTTCGCTATCAACACATTTCAAAGCTGCAGTTATTTATGCGCGTGCTTATTTTAAGCATGTGAATAATCTCATTGCTATCAAATATAAATCTCCTTTGGAGGTGCCTGACTGGACTTGGATATCTGCTAGAAATCGGAAAAAAAATTGGTATCAAACCCCAGCTTTTTCTCATGGCATTTTAGCCAAAATAAGCCATAGAATACAAAATGTATTGAAGCCAAAGTCAACTGAATTAACGCTTTTGAAAGTCTGGCTTCAAAGCCCTCGTGGAAGAGGCAGCATCTTTTTAGTCAGACGATGTTCTTGCTGATAAGCTACATGCTTACTCCTAACATCAACGCAGCTTTCAATATCAGTTATAAATTCAGTTCCTCTGCTCCATGGGCAGGGTGCCCACCAGGCTGGGGTGGGTCCGATCCCAAAAGGGGCAGCTGGAAATGCCCAAGACACGAGGGCAGCAGCTCTTGTCCCTTCTGAGCGGGTTCTTCAGGGCGCTGACCGTGCTGGACCCAGCACATCAGGGCCTTGAGCTGCCGCCTGGTGCTTGGTCGTGCTCGTCCTTTGGTGACACACTCAGTGACAACACTGAGTGGAAACTGCACAAAAACGTTCAAAGTGTGCAAATATATTACTCTTGCAAAGACTTTTTTTATTGCTAGCAGATAAAGGAGTATTACTGTGCTCTCAACTAACCCTTGCCTTGGCAATAGTGTGTTTTAAAATATGGCTGCATTAAAAAAAAAAATGTTTCAACCCTTCTGTTTGGATTTCTCCCAGGATTAAATGCATTAAGTTGCTACACTGATGATTGTAATGATTAGATTAGAGATCTACATAACTGGTTTTGAGATGAAAGCATATATAAAAGCACGTTTTAGATGTTTTATATGTTTTGTTTCTTTTAAGGTAGTAAACCCCCACGTTTCAGTGTAAAGATGTTTACTGCAGGAAAAAAACAGCACCAAAATAAACATATAAGATTTGAACAAAACTGATCACTCAACGGCATCTATATGATCCACAGGCTTTAATCCATTTTACTAGCAAATCTTTCCTGATTTCAGTGGAATTGTTTGTTTTACTTGCCTAAAAAATGCACATGATGGCAAGAGGTATGTTGATAATAATGTGCTGTGAATAGCATGAAGGCATTCTGTGCACAGCGTATCATATCATCCATCGTTAAGCTTTTCTTCTCCCTCTCTCGCTAATGGCAGTGAATCAAATATTTAAATGCATTTGTTAGTCTTACGTGCAACTAGAAGAGTACGTTGAGCAGGAAAGAAACAGATTGTGTGGTACAAAATTAGCCTATAAAGTGCATTTTAAACTGGAGAGTTAGTAATGGACACAGAGCAAATGAACTCAGAAAATTTACATTAGAATTTGCACTTAAAATGCTCCCTAATTGGCACCTCTTGGGATATGTTTTGAACTCACCCAACACGATTTTTTTCTTTTTACTGAAAACAGTCAGTTTGGGCTGACAGCACCTGGGTCATAGTGAATGAGAGATGATGATGTATTTGGCAGCTTTTCTAGTTGAGCACTGACAAGTCTTGTTCTCTAAAGAAAAAAATCAAAACATATCAATCCACATGCTCACTGTACTGAGGAGCTTCGTTGTCATATCCTTCAAATTGTTTTAATGTTTCAGCACTGCAGAAGTGAATGCATAACAGAAGCAGACAACTATATGCAGTTTCACTTTGTTGAAAACAACTACATAAGGAAAGCAGAACATAACTAGCAGAGTCCTGATAAGGTCATGTCAAACAAATTAATAGGAGAAGGAAAAGAAAAGCTTAAAAATCATTCTTTTAAGATGGTAGTCCTGCTGGATGGAAAACTAGTTGGGCCAGCCAATCCAGTCCTTCTCTTGACTTGATGCCTTTTGTGTCCCCAGGATCCTATGCTGTCTGGGTCTTTGGAGCTTATTCACTAACCCTTTTCTAGGGTGTCTGTGTGTGTGCTGACCTCATCCGCCATCCAGACCTCTTAGAACTCTTAACTGACTCCTAACCAAAAAGCCACCTCCTGCCCCCTCTTCCAGATGGGAGAAAGACAAGACAAGCAAGACGTCGTATCAGCTCAAATGTATTTTTGAGCGCAGAATACCCAGGTTTCCAGAGTGAGCGCTCCGTGTGCGCCGCTTCCAGCGCCTCCGCACAGGCTTTAGCAGCTGGAAACCCGCCTCACTCTTGGCTGCATTTGCTGAGACATCAGACAACCCGGGGCTGACTTTTTGATGGTAGTTTTTGCATCCCGGTGCTGTATCGCTGCTTAGTTACCGTTCGTCACCGTAGCCTCAGGTGGACTCCGTGTGATGCTGCCACAGGGTGACCCAAGCCCGTAGGTTGAAGAATGAGGATGTACAGGGAATCTCTCCCTGAGGAGAAAGGTTGATTCCAACCTTAGTCTGGGGATAAATGCTGAGAATATGCAAAGACTTTTTTACCTCTTTTAGCGTAGGGCAGGGTCACTTGTGCTCCACCAACAGAATGGGGCATGTACTGAAAGGTGGTTTCCAACCTCATCTACACGCTACAGACCTGGGCAGTTCCTTGAACTTCAGGCTTCTCGTTGGATCACCCAGTAACTATGCAGGAATTCTGTATTTTTCTTGCAACAGAACTTTATATTTATGAATACTTAAATTCTCTGCTAGAGAGAAGAAAAATAGTTTTGAATGCAAATATGTAGCATGGTTCTTACTGTTTCAAACACTGGGTCGAATCTGTAGGTTATCGTTGAATGTGGTTGAACCTCACTGAAGGACTTGATTAAATAAAGAATAGGAATTCTTTTTTTCCTGACTTTCACTGCTGTTTGTTGTGGAGAAATTGAGATTCAAGGGGAAAAAGAGGACAGACGAGTGAGTGAAAACATATCCTGGCATAAAAAGTTGCAACAATAATATCTGCGACCTTGAATCCTTTCATCTGCTTCTGTCTGTGAAATTGCCCAAGGATTGCTCAGAAGTATTAATATATGAGCATTTTTAGGAATCAAATTTTTTTCTGCGTTGAAAATAATCCAGTCAATAGGTTTGTGTTTAAATATAGCTTGTTTGCTTCCCTGTAACCTGTTGCTTAGTTCTACTGACTAAATGTCCCGAGGCACAGTCTTCTCATCCTTTTGTCAGTGGAATCTACTTAATTATTCACCTTAAAGCAAAGATGTTACAATTATAGCCTTCCCTTTGTGTAAGTAACCAAGTATCTCTTTGACTGTTATGTTAACTGTTCAAGAATTAAAATATCTGGGTATAAATCTGGCCCTTTTATTCATCTGAACTCAAACTCGGGGTTATGTTGCTTAGCTGAGAAGTTAGGTTTTAATCTGATTGCTGTGATTTTACAGATCACGTAGGTTGTATCTAAAATTCTGATTTAGGAAGCACCTACACATTCGGGTGTGGGGTTTTGTTTGCGGGGTTTTTTTGTTTTTCCCCCCACCACCCCAGGATTTCTGTGGGCTTGGGATCTGGTGCTCTCTTTTTTTTCCATAATGATTTATAATTATGTTCTCAACAATGTGTGAAAAGAGAAGCCACTTTTAGCCATTCCCGATCGGAAAACCCTCCTGCAGATGTCCCTGTGTTTCCTAGTTCTCTCTGTTCCAGCAAAGGAGGAACCTGCAGTACATTCCCTGTTGTTTGCAGCAGCTGTTACAAACTTACTTCCCATCCTATATCCATTTGCTCAAGATGGGAGGGGCCATAGCAGAGATCTGTAATCAATCCTGGTTGAGTGAATTAGTGTTAAAATTATCACTGTGTTTCTGCTGGTCTGCACTTTCGGCAGTCGGTGTTTGTTTTGTGTGCGTGAAACAAAGTTTTGGAGGTTTTTCTATATAAAGATGTACGAGTGTGGTAAAGCATCTCAAGCTGGAAGCTCTCAAAGTGAGTGTTGTCTAAGCGGATGCGGATTTTAAATGCCTCATTTTCAAATTTTAATTGGGACGAGTTTTTGGGCACTACAAACTTCAGTTTGGGACCTGCAGGAAATGAGGACTCAGCACCTTGGGAGGACTGGATCAAACAGCGCTGGCCCATTGAAATCATTCTCTGTGCTCATGACATCATGCCATGCTTTTCAATCTCAAGGTTGTTTTTTGTATTTAGTATAAAGGTCATGTTAGGATTAAAAACAATGAACAGCTCACAGCGTGTCTAGTGACCCTGTAAGAGAAATGGCAATGCATTTCTCACTAAAATATATGTGCGCTAAGCACAGTGCTGTGTCCAAGAAGTGGAATTTTCTAATTACGTAGTCATTTTGAGAAGGAATGTGCTTGTTAGAGGCAGACCAGGTGTGCACTTGGGAGTTTGAAATGCTGTGTAATTACACACCTTGCATAATACAAAGTTTACAATAGCCATACAATTGATGCAGCAAGATGTAAATACAAGAAGTTAGTGTCTAAAGGGACACCTGTAATTTAGCCTACAGCTATTACAATTATGTTAGAAACGCTGTCTTGCGTTAAGATTTATTACTGTGTTAAAGTTGCCACTATTCTGAAAGAACAACAAAAAAGAGAAATACTTCAGAAAATTACTTGAATAATGTATTTTCAATGACAAAGGAAAGTTACTTGCATAATCTTTCTGTACAGAAGTCACAGTAAAATCACATTTATTTAAATGTTCCCCGACTCAGTAATTATACAATAGCTGCTGTAAATTGGTTTTATGTTTTTACATTTGTGAGGACTTGCATAGTGTCTGCCTGTCAAAAAAATCACCAAAACTTTACCGCATTGCAACAAATGAAAACCATCAAAGCGAATTTAAAGAGAGAGAGAGGAAGGGTAAAAAAAAAAAATTTGCCATACTGCCTGCATAATCTAATGTGGTTTCCAAAGTGCTTTTCTTGCAGCGTGTAGAGATTTGTGTTGAAAGAGATGAGCAAGAAGATTTCTGCAGTATTACTGAAAAACGCTTCTCGTGAGGTTGGTGTTCAGTGCAGCGCTGCCCAGCGCTCCCTGAAGCGGGGACAGGGGCAGCGCCTGCCTTGGTTTGCAGCCATTCCTGTCACAAGGAGATAGCGTGTGATATCAGTAGTGTGGTATCAGTAGTGCGGTATCAGAGGGAACGAGTGCTCCTGGTCCTGGTGTCACCCCGGGCCGATCCTCCCGCGGTCCCCTTCTCCGTGGTGTCTCCAGTCCCGTCCTGGGCACAAGGGCTGCAGGAACCCCTCCAAACCCAACGCAGTGCGTGTTCTTTGCTATTTCCCTGCAGTTTAGGGCCACCCTTTGCAAAGCCACCCTCAGGGGAGCCGCAGCTCCTGGACCCGGGAGCCCTGTGGCTGCCCTGCACCCAGGGGACCCCAGGCTGGGGACACAGCGAGCGGTGAGCGGGAGCCGGTGCGGGCCGAGCAGAGGGATGTGCTGGGGCCTGTGCGGGCTCTCCCAGCCGGCGTGTCCCCGCCAGGCTGGGCACAGGAGGGGCCGTGCTGGGGAAAGCGGAGGGGCTGGGAGTGCCCGGCCTCGTCCTGCTGCGCTGCAGCCTTGCCCAGGCAGGTCACCCGCTGCTCTGGGCCGCTCCACGCCTAGAAATTGCAGGTACGTGCGTGCAGGTGTGCAATACATATACATGAGGACTGTTTGCATGAGCAACCACCGTCCTGGGAGAGGCTCTCAGGGCGGCCGTGCTCTGCAGTGCATGGGTAGCTTTTGTACTCTGCGGTTTTATGGCTAAAAGACTTGTGCAGGTCTTAGCTCTGCATCAAGGACCTCGCTGTTAAAGCTGCCTTGTTTTTCTGTCCCTGTGGTCCTTTTCTCTTTCATCACGCCCAGTTCACTGTGGTGCTCTGTTCATTTTGATTCTGTTACTGTTTAGGATATTCAGCCCGTACTCATCTCCCTTCAGTCATAAAATTGGACATGCTAATTATACTAAAGGGAAAAAAGAGTCAATTTGTCTGATGGAGGTGGAAGTTTATTGCTCAGTTTTCCTGATTTATTTGCTGCTGCTCTGAGAATAATAGAACAAGCCTTCAGGACAGGAACTTAGACCAAGCAATGCTCACAGCATTATTTCCTTCCCTCGCTGTTTAAACCACCCACCCGCTTTCCACGCCCCGAGGTAGGAAAAGGAACGTGCTGCTGGTGACCAACGTTCTCCACGCTGCCATCGCAAACACACAATTACTGGTGACAATAAAAAGTGCTCGTGGAGAAGGTGGTGCATGCCAGAGGGGTGAAGTAATACAAATAAAGGATCTGTACGTTACTGGCAGAGCTGACAGGTAACAGGTGGTTTGTGGAAAAGAAAAAGCATGTGTCCTCGCATAGCAGCCTCTCGCTGAAATCCAGCATAGAGAGAAGGCAGCCAGCACCAGGCGTCTTCCGTTTGCAGAGATGCAACCGAGATCTGTATGAGTGACCAGCATCTATCGCTAAACTGTTCACTTCCCCCAGGCTTTGGTGGCTGATTTAGCAACGGCAGCGGGAAACACAGAGCAATACCCAGCAGGTTTGGGAAATCCAGGTGCCCTGAGCTGCCCCTTAGGGGCATTTCCAGTATCCAGGAGCTGAAACTGCTGCGAGCAGGAGACGGGAACTTGGCTGCACCGTTTGATTGTGATCCACATCCACCAAAGTGGAAAAATGATGAACAAAGGGTTCTTTTTGCTAATAATTTAGAAGGAAGTGTAAAATGTGGTGTGACAAGTTTAGTAAAATAAAGGCACAGGAAAGAGCCGTTCAGTGTTCGCATGCATCCTATGAAGAGGAACCGTTCTCCTTGGCTCTGAATACTGCCTTGTAAATTTAAGAAAAAAAAAAAAAAAAGGCAATTTTACAAGCAAGTGATTCTTTCAATCTTCTTTTGCTCGATTATGATAATAATCGATTAACTTATCTTTCCTGTCTTCATATTTGAACACAGTTTTGAATCAAATGTGTCCCACACATAGCTGAATAGCCTTCAAGAGAGGGCAAAAGACTTGTTGGGAAAGGAGAAAAATATGAAATAGAAATGATAACTTTGTAGTGGAAATATGGAAACCTGTATGGGAAGGGAGCTGATAGGAAGGCGGGATGGTAGTGACTTGCAGAGCATTTGCACAAAGCATTACAGCTGCTCCTTGCTCTTTTGACCTGCACTAAACGCGACCCATCAACTGTCATCAGTAGTTTGGATCCATTTTACAAAACTATGGTTAAAAATTTAAACGGAACAATTAGCACCACGTGACAATCGCTTCAGTTGTGTAGCACTAGTGATGTGTAACATAGGAGCTGAAATGCTTCCCCCAACCAGCTGAATCCGCATTAAAGTTGTGGCTGCTGTTTATGGGAATCTCTTTACCTGCAGGAAGGGGTTTCATTGTGTCCCAGTGTGGAGAAGAGCAAAAAGCTCACAAGTATTACTGTATTTCTGAAGAATGTTCTTCACTGTGTAAACTAAAGGGCTTAGTCTGTTAAATTTTCCAAAAAGAGAGGTGACCTGGTTATGATGTATAAATGCCTCCAGGGCCAGGTATGAAATAATGTGTTTCTAATCTAGTGAAGAAAGACATAGGAAGAACCAGAGACTGGAAGTGAAGCCAGTTAAGTTCACCTTAGAGGTAAAGCGTTGAGTAACAGGGCATTTACCCTGGAGGAGAAAAAGAAAATTACTGAGTGAAATAACAGTTTCTCATCTTGGTTGAGAGAATGTCATTCTAAAAGATGCATTTTATTCGAACACAGAGGACTGGATTTAAACTAGGCTACAAGAGATAAGGGGATTATCTTAAAATTCAGGGGTGGCCTGATGGCCCAGTGTAGCTATCTGTGGCTTCCCTGAATTGGTTATGGTCTTAAATAAATTAGAGACACGTCAAACTGGAATAGCAGACCTCTGACTCTCTTCCTTTGCCCACTCTGACTCATACAATCTCGGTAAAGACATCTGTATTTGGAGGGCGGGAAGGGAGTCCTGGGCCTTCAGTTTGCCAAACATGTCACACCAGATTTTACACTTTGCTGTATATTATAAAAAAATCTAAATCTAGCAGTTGTGGCCGGATTCCAGTCCCTTTACATCATTTAGGTGGATAATTTGTTCCGCTGTGTTTTTCTTTCTTCTCAGCTGTACTTTCTCTTTGAAGTCTACAGCTACTGGATTGGGGAGGTAAACTACAGTCTGTCTTGGTCCTGAATTGTGCCTCTTGTTTCAATTTTTGGAAATCACATAATTGATCCATTGCAGGATTGCTTGCATTCATCTGATTGAATAACTGGAACCCCTTTTCACAGAAGCTGCTGTGTGAAAATTGTTATGATACTTAATGATCTTTTAGTATTTCCCTTCTCGGTGTTTTCTCTGTGTCGCTAAGCATGAAAAAGGTAGTTGCTCCGTTTTCAACACGTGTACTCTTTAGCTTGGCATTGCTTCTTTGGTGCAGTGGGATAACAGGTATCTGTCTATATCAGGGAAATACGCTGGTGATAATGTCCCTGGTCCTAACAAGGCTGTGGTGAAGATGCTTTGTCAGATGCTCCAGGGTTGATGGTATAATATATTAAGTGCTGGAGTGGGTCCGGCTCAGCTGTGTGTGGGGCACAGGCAGAGCAGCTCTGCGGTGCCAGCACCGGTGAAGCCAAACTCAACGTTTTTCTTCTTTAGGGGAGGTTTTTGTGACTGTGTTTTCTTTGTTTTATCATATACACAATCAAATCTCACTTAGGTTTGAGGCATCTGAAATCTTGCAAAGATCAGTGAAATAATCAAGGGGGGAAAAAAAGAAGCTTTGAGAAATGATGGGGATTTTCAGTCCACTGAACTGCGCTGATTTTTGTATGAATTTAACCCTTATAGCCACCGTTTTGGAAAACATTGCAAAGATTTTCTCTCATCAAGTAATGCTGAGGTACCCTCCAAAAATTGAGAAGTTGAAAGTTGGTCTTTCTGATATTTTAAAGAGGAAAAATGAAGGAAAGCCCTCCCCTTTTCAGAACTGAGCTGGAAGGGTAAAACCCTCTCAGGGTTTCTTTTAAATTAAGGTGTCTTTGACAGGTCACCCTCAGATAAGCATTGGGAACTGCAGAGTGTCTTTCTCATCTGCTCAGTGTGAAAGTCTCTGATTAACGCTAATTAATGCCTGTTTGCGATGGACACCTGCAAACAGAGGTCTGAATTTTGTAGACTGCATTATTCTATGAGTGTTTCTAAGGAGCTGCTCTGGACACATCAAGAAAAAAAAGGCATTTTTTTTCATGCATTTTTTTTTCTTACACATATTTAGATTCTTCTATCCTAAACATAAACACATTTAGAAGAAATAAAAATGCAAATTAATAATAACTGGTTTGTGTTTGGTTAGCAAACAGAGCAGGAAGCATGGATGTGCAAATGCCCAGCAGGCTCAGGGGTTAAACCTCCTCCCTTTAATTTTTGCAATGGGTTCTCAGCATCCAGTATAAACAAAACTCAGCAAATTATTCCTTGTGCTGTGCTCAGTTGTCCAATCATCTACTCCTTTATTCGTTATTATACATATACTGTTTGAAAAGAAATTTAGGCAACTGGGAAAGTGCCATGTGAGATGCAGAGGAAGTCTTAACCACTGGGAATTAACCTAAAATTTAAAGCTGTGTAGTATACAAATCACATAACCAGGAAGTTATTATTTTAATCAAGTCAATAAAGTGGGCAAGATCTGAAGAAAAAAATGAATGTAAAAGTTATAAGAGTATACAAGATGCAGCAAAACCCCCTATTATTGGCAGTGAAACAAAAATAATCAATTATGTATTTAATCTGTGATGGAATTTGGTGTGTTTAAAGAGCCTGTCTAGAAATAGCCTTGATATTGATCATACCATGATAGCTCCTGCACATGTGAAAGGAGATGGGTACCCCGTTGAAGAAGCTATAAATTAAATACTTTCTCTGCTGTAAAGAGATTAGAGTTGAAATTCTGTGTTAGGCTTTCAGAAGAAAACTTGTTACAGATGAGAACAAAGTACTAGAATGTCTCTGTAGAAATAGATTTAATGTCCTCTAGTTATTAAGTAAAAAGTTTCAGATAAAAATTATGTAATTATTATGGCCCTTCAATAGTAAAATGAGTGTGTTAACAGCTGGTGGTGTTAATAATTTCAAAGGGAAAGGAAAGATACATGTTGGACTGGGTCAGGTTTTAGTATAAATGTTCCCTTCTTCTGTGTACATGTGCTATATTGCAAATACACAGGTGTCTGGTACCTCTCAGACCCTGCACTGTTGCTCCATGCACCTCACTCGAGTGCACAAATTGTACACGGGTGAGACAAGTTACTAAATATGCAGAAATTTTGCACGTAGGAAATCTACTTGGAAAGGCCCAATTTATGGCTGCCACATTCATACCACTCCAGCAGCTGAGTTTTAGAACGAGACCAGACCAGGAAAATGCATAATTTACCCTGGAGCATCTTAGGGAAGGGAAGAACAATATGATCCAGAAACTATAGGTTGGCCCAGCAAAGTGCATGGTCTTTGAGGCGGCTCAGAGTCGTGCGTACAGTCTCCCCAGGGAGCAGAAATAAGAATTTCTTTAAGGGGGGAGGGTGGGAAAAATCAAAGAGAAAGAAAATAAAAATTACAAGATCCTGCCATGGGTTTGGAAGACAACAAAGAAAACCAAACCAGATGAAGGAAAACTTTTGTCAAAAGAATTTTTTGCAGAAAAACATGGTTTTAAACAAATCTTGGGACGGTCTAAACAACTTTTTTTTTTTTCCTATGAAATGGTGAGGATTTTGAAATTTTATTTTAAAAAATGAAATGTTTTTAATTTCAGCGTAGCTTTTTGCTTAGAAAATTTATATTAAAGACAAATAAGGTAAACCAGTCAACACAGAAACAAGCTATTCTTATTCCATCAAAAAATATTTTGATTGACTAAATAGTAATTTTGCCCTGAGATATCACCTAGTTCAAGTTCTGTTGATACTTTGTCTTTTTGTCCTGATGCTAGATTATTATTATTTTATTTAACTCATATTTTGCCTTATAAAAGGTTATACATCAGCTAGCTCTATTGAGAAACTGTACTAAATTGTTCCAGCATAGCTGAGGCGCCACATATCAGGCACGTGCATGTAAAGTTGAATTTACTCTTTCGTTTTCACACTTACTCAGATCTCTTAACGCAGCAGTTTCCAAATGTGCATTTCTGAAACCATCCACAGTGGGACAGAAGGAACAACAAGAATAAATTTAATCTCTTTTAAGGGCTGCAGTGAGCTGGTGTCTCTAACGCTGCGGTGGAGCCGTGCATCATAGCTGCACTTGCTTTCTGCAGGTGGTGTAATGTCGGATTGAAAGTTAATATCCAACCTTGTCCCTGGCTGTAAGCAAGAGTATTTACTTGTATTTTCCATGGGATTTCTTCCTTCCCCTTCCGACAGCTCAGCATTAATCGACATCTAGTTCCACCAGCCAGCTTACTGTGAGCAAGGGGTTACTCATGCACCTAACACCCAGCAGAAACGTCAGATTTCTGCAATCACCTGTGATCAGTCACAGCTCGTGTCGAAGTGGCTGGAGCTACACGATGGCTGGGTTGTAGAGTGCGTGTAGTGCAAAAACCTCCTCTGCATTTAATAACAGTTTGTATAATTTTCAAAAAATACCTCCAAATTAAGGATTTTCGACAGCGACTCCCGGAATGCATTACCATTTCTGTTCACTTGTTGTGCAAGAGGAATATGTAATTCTTGCCCATTTAAGAGAGAAAATGCACCAAATGTCCAGGATACCTCCTTGGTATTTTGAGACATATTCTGCCTGTTTCTCGAGCTGACATTACTGTGGTAAGCTGAGATGTGGTTATCCACGTCAGAGGTCAGGTACAACTCGCAAAGCCTTGAGGGAAGCATGATGGGCATCCAAGTGGGTTTTGGAGGACCTCATGCAACCCTTGGGCAACTCATTGTGCATCCATGCTTTAACAGGAAGCTTTCTTTGTTCTAAGATTTACATTTTGTTTTCCACAGCAAGCTTTATTTCTGCTTGAAGAGTTCTTCTCCTCCATGGTTAAAAAGTCTCCTCTTGCTTGCTGCTGGCAGTGCAATGCCTGGTGAATGAGTTTTGATAATTTCTGTTAGGATTAATTAATTAATTGCAAATGTCTTCAGGCTAAATTGTGAGTTTGCATGTCAGGATGCTGTACATAATCAACAGAATCACTCAGGGGCTTGACATTATGGAGGTTATATGGAGATTGCGAGAGGAGCACATTCAATCCATATAAGCCAAAACTTTTTGAATGTTATTTATAGACCAATTCCTATTTTATGAATTTTCAGAGTCCAAACCACAGATTTAAGATGAAATGTTAGGATAAGAACAGAAGCAGGAAGATAATTCCGCTAATTGAGTCTATTTAATGAAAGCGCAACATTTTTTAATAGTATGACTTACAATTGTAGTTGGGAATAAGGCTATGGAAGAAATAAAGATCCACAGTAATATTTCAGGTTAGCTAGAACACTGCTATCCCAAATGAATAAGCACTAATGAGGTGTTATATGAACTTCTAGAGACTGGCTACACCAGCTGAGGGGAGGGTACAGGATGCATTAATAAAGTCAGAAAAAGATCTTTAATGTGGGTGTTATCATCACCAACTGATCCATGAGAATAAACAGTGCATGAGGCACATGAAAAGCATTTTTTTTTAATTTATAAACCTGAAAGTTTTGGCTTCTGCCCTTATCCTAGGTTACTGGCTTTTAAAATTATTTTTCATTGACATGTCCTGTCTTATAAAAAGCCTGTTCAGAAACTGCAGTGAGTTAGTCCAGCAAAACTGAGGCAAACTCAGTTACACAAAGGCTTTATGGTCTATAATGAAACAGGAGGCAGACTTTCTGAATGTCTTTTATTTGCATTTTCAAATAATCAGTTCAAATCCCCTTGGCAGTGAAAGCATTATTGCTTCTGCTGGATTCACCAGTTTTCACGCACTCAGTAAAGGACTCTGATCTTTTTGCTTCAGGTAAGTGTTAATGGTTTTGATCTGTAGTATCTTGCCATCTCTGTCCCACACTGAATTTGTTGGTTTTTTGCCTATTAATGAATCAAACTCATTGGTCTTACTGAGTGTATAACAGATCTAGACCCAGCATGTCTCCAGTTTTTCCTCAGTAGGGCCTGGCAGAAGCACCCACCAGGCTGGCTGCCCTCCCCTGAGGAGCAATACTATACATATACTGTTTTCATTTCAGGAGCAGAGAATCTGAATCAAAAGCAAAAGCGAGAACATTTGCAAGAGGGACAAGTCTGCCGTTGCTGTCTGTGGTTTTATTTGTCGTTAACGTGTGTGCTCAGGCTTGCACAGGCACTTACAATTACTGGAAGAAGGCTGAGGAGCAACACAAAGCTCAGCTACTCAGTCCAGAATTGCCACCACCTATAGAAAAGTTGTAGTTAAACAGTTTTCAAGAAGAGAAAAAAACAAGCAAAAAACCAGCCATCAGCTATCACTAAGCTCTAAGAAAACCTGGAACAATAATACCTCTGACTCTGGGTTCCATCAAGTAAGTGTTCAACAAAACAGATTCTGAGCTCACACTTTTAATGTTCAATGATATGGCTTAAATGAGGTTCAGCCGCTGCATTATTTATGTTTCTGGCTGGATATTTTGCTGGCATAACCAGGTGCACATGGAAATCTGGCATCCAAAAGCTTAGAGCGGGGTGAAAATGCAACATATGGTAGTTGAGGCTGGACAGTGTTTAAAGGTGATCTTTGTCAACATTTAAGATTTTTAATGTAATAACAACCAAAGCAAAACTCTGATTTGAAAACTGTAGTCCGAGAAACTAGTTTTGTCTTGCTTTTTGATAAACACATTTTGTCAAAAAGGTTGTAAGACAATAATGCAATGGTGGTTTTTATTTGACTTATGGACGTTCTTTCTTTCCAAGCATGTGAATGTAGACTTTCATAAGCATTATAGGCAGGTGGGAAAAATGCAGCTGTCATAAAAACCATGTATGTCAATTGACTAGAGTTGGCCAGTTGTGCCTGCAGTTATTTGATTTATATGCGTATTTATCTTTTATACATGTGGAAATTAGACATGTACTACAAGTGTGTCAGAGCATACATTTCACTAAATCAAAGAAGCGTATGCAAATAGATGCCGTAGTAAAATCTGTTGCTAAAATTCAGGGTTGAGACAATATTCTTAGATGTTCTCCGGAGATATGAGAGCTCTGGAATGCAGCATTGGAGCTGGATCTCAATCTCCCTTTCAGCTTTCTAAAACTTGTTTTCCAGCCATCAGGGCTTGGAAGAGCAGAAATGGGAGGAAAGACCCACTTTCTCAGCTCATGCAGTGTAAAAGGACCAGAGTAGCCTAAGGGACTCCTATGAAGGGGAGGATGTTTCCAACCCGAGTACTGCCAAAGGTGACCATCGAACTGCCTCCAGAAGGCTTCTCTTTGGGCATTGTTCTATGAGGATGTTGTTCATGGGACAGGCATCCCTTGAGCATCCTTCGAAATCACAGTCATCCTGATAAACTCTGATTCCCGATGGATTTTGGGGATTGCTCTGTATTTCACTACTGACTTAGAATTTTGGGTGGCATAATAGTAGGTTCTTCCTGATCCTCCACGTTTTCACTTAGCCCTTGTTAACATGGAGCGCTCCACACTGGAGGAGTTGAAAGGTAATCTCTCTCTCTTCGTCCGAATCTGGATCATATTCATGGTTAGGACCTCACCCTTTAATCAGTCCCTGTTTGCAAAATCCCATCTTTCACAGTATTTCACAGGGTGTGTTGTTGGTTTTCTTTTTTTTTTTTTCATTTATTGTTGGACTTCATCTGTTACAAAGGTTTAAACTACAGAAGTAATTTAAAATATTGTGGCATTTCCTTTCTTAATTAATCCCAACTGTTTTCCTTGGTACTACAGAAAGTATCAGTATTTGATGAGGACATTATGCCTTCATCACTGGGGCAGTGGATTCTTCCTGCCGAGTCTGTAAACAGCAGACAAGCCACAGAGTTCAGCCTTCATGTTCTGGTTTTCATTAAGCCCAGACTAGAGGAGCACCCAGCTGTGTCTTCCTGTAAGGTCTGTCAGTCTTCCAAAGCTTGTTAACATGCTAATATAAAAGGAAATAGGGCTGACTTCAAGGAATTTACAACTAGTCTTAAACTTCAAAGACTAGAGCTACATCTCTTCAATTCAACAACAACAACAACAAGATCCTATAATAGAAGTTCTTTTAGCCTTCGAGAACAGATCTGTGTGCACTGAACACTTAAGCCATAATGCATGATGCCACATACTTTTTTGTTGCAAGTTGCAACACAAAGCCTCCTGCAGTTGTGAAACTTTGCTCATAGCTGGTAGGCTTGATCAGAGACAAGATAAATTACTGTCCAGCCCACAAATAGAATATCAGGAGTGATGTTGTCAACCTCTCCTTCCCTAAACCTGTTTTCTATGTAAATGTTTGCAGTGGGTAGGTGAATCGGGTTTGAACAGTAGGCAGCATTCTCAGGTGGCAGAAATTGGAAGAACTTCTATGACTTCAAGGGAATTACTCCCGTTCTTAACATCTGAATATTTGGTCCAGTCTGAGGAAGCATCTGTGCTGTGTTTACCTAGGCATCTAAAGGTGTTCAAACAAGGCTGGACACATTGCGTTGCTTTTCACGGAAAAGGAGAGCACTGTTGTGTGGAAGTGGGGTGAGGCACCTTTTAGAACTGAAGAATGACTCACGGCCGTCATTCGGGATGGGTGAACGGATGGGCAGGAAGCATATACTCATGGGGCAGACACTTCATGATACCTCCCCAGTCTCCAATGATTTGAGGAAAAGGGACTTCCTGAATCAGGATCAATGTCATATTTTATATCAAGAAGCAATCAATGACTTCCCTCCCTCCCCCTGCCTCCATCTCCATACTACATGTCTTTAGTTAAATGGACAACATGAAAGATCCATTGCAAATGCCCCTCTGACCCTTTGGAGTGCTCTCTGCTCCTGTTGGAGTCTATAGGAGCTTGGAGGAACATGGTGGGATGAGATCGCTCATCCCCAAGGTTCTCAGGTACTTTTCGTCAGTGCTGGGAGTAAGTTGCCATTTATATCATCTGTATATCAGACGTCTGATAAAAGAAAAAAAAAACAAAACCTCAGACATCCAGTAACATACCATTATTTTGATGTTAGAAAAGATTTCAATTAAAGTTCTCCTGGAGAAATCTGAAGAACCTAAATGCATAGAAAAAAAGGGTTGTTGCACAGCTGAGATATTTATATATTGAAGGGACCCCGAGCAACAAATGTGTCAGATGACACATCCCTGAGTCATTTGAGGAGAATTCTCCACAGGCTTATTTTATATCGAGATTGAATTCTTTGTGTCAAAGAACTATAGGAATTTGTGTGTATTCTGTTGACCTCAAAATTGGTTGCTTTGGTCACCTGGAAATATTATAAAGCAATATAAAATGAAGAAAAAAAAGAGGCAAAGTAGCATATTAAACTCAGCTGCGATTCACACTGTTCCTTCTCTGACAGCTTGTTAAAAATGTTGGTAGAATAGGTGCTGCTGTTACACTTTTGTTATTCGGTGCTAATTAGAACAAACTTACACAGAATCAAAAGCGGTTTCTAAAGGAAGACAATTGTTTTAATAGGAATTAATTGAAAATCCAGACCCCAGTGGTGAAGGCAGCCACAGGGAGCAATGGCACATGTTTAGATTCACTTACCAAACTGTTTTGCGCTCATCGCAAATGGAGTTATTACGATTATGTCCACACTGTGAAAGCGCAGGGATGAGAAGACTGTAGGGCTGGTGCCAGAACCCCACAGGAAGAAATAAAGCAGAGACATGAAAGCCACTGGCCAAATATCCCAAAGAAAAAGATTTGCAGGTTGTTTGCCTTGTACATTTACACTATACACGACTCCAGCTTCTACCATCAGTTCAATTGGCTGGGTCCACCCACGCGTAGGAATTTCTCTTCCTTCTGCTGGCTTGTGTTGCTCATATCAGGGTGAATTGGAAAATAAACCCCTCAAAACAGATGAAAGAGTTCTTGAGTAAACTAACTGCCCCACAGAGCCTTTGCTTTTTGCCAGTAAGGCTGGACATTCAGACAGCAGTGTGCCATTTTTTCCAATGTTCTTGAAAATTCCGCTTTAAGAGGAAAAACGACAGGAAAGGCTGCATCAGTCTCGTTAAATTTCTGGGAATGGAGCTAAATATGACATGGTGTGTATCTATTGCCTTCTGCCAAAAGCACCTCAATTTTGTCAGAGAAAAACGGTAGGAGACACTGTGCCATAAGCTGATAAGGTCATATTAAATCAGCTGTCTATTGAGTCTCACGTATTTTATATCTAGTCATCCCCTGAGGGTGTGTTGTGTTCAGACCCTTGGACAGCTGATAGCACGTAGGTGATGGCCGACAAGCACAGCGAATCAGCTAGAAGCAAAGCGCATTTTTTTGGAGGGGAAAAAAAAGTGCAAATTAAAAACCTAAATAAATTCAAGAGGGCGTCATGTTGGAATGACGACTGTGTGACGCTACAAGGATTTTTAACAGCAACAGAGAACTTTGTACCTAAGCTTTTGTGGGGAGGAATCCATAGGCCAGGCGAGACATTGGGGAACGGGCAGTGGTTTGGGAACAGGCCCTTTTCCTGCAGGAGCAGTAATGGGCGAAAATAGGAAATTAATGTTAAAAAGGAAATCAAGTTCCACGTTAAAGTTATTAAAATCACCATAGAATTTGCTTTGGAAAAAAAAATTGTTGCTTAATATAGCCTTAAGAATCTGGCACGTTCTCGATGATGTTAATCCATCTGCTGACATTTCATCTTATTCTTATTGGTTTTGTTTCCAGTTTTTTGATACCTCAAGCATTTTAGATGATATGTTATTGAAGTCATGGGTCTTGTAGAAAACAAATTACCCCATAGAGTTAATTGCACCCATCTCACTATTTATCTTGTTGAGGTGAACTTATCTGCATTTCATTGTGGAAAAAAAAACATCTTTGATAGGAAACAAACACACAAAACGGGAGCAAAAGTTGATCACCTCTTGCTGTTTCCCCGAAAGCAAAATTAACAAGATAAGCCATTATTACTTGTCAGGTATTATTTGAACCCAAATAATCTGTGCCCGGAGTAGTCCTGAGGAAACCTCATGCTTTTGTGGCAAAGCATAAAAAAGTTCGCTTAGTTGTATTAGTATTTAGGTGGTGCAGCTTGAGATCATTCTGGCTGGGCAGCCTCCATGGTGGAGAAAGGTGGTTTCTGAGCAAACATGACACATTTGTCATGCTGAAATGTGGAGCTAGCAAAGCAATAAACCTGAACACAATCGTGTAGAATTCCAGTTTCACTGCTGCAATTTCAAATTTTGACTGAAAGTGTACTGTTTTCCCAGACTTTTCACTTACCGTCACATAGAATTTTCAGACTGATTTTACTGGTGGAATACTTGAAATGTTGGCGTTTTGGGTTTGTTTTCCCCCCCATTCTTTTTTTTTTTTTTTTTTTTTTTTTTTTTTTTTTTTTTTTTTTTTTTTTTATTTTTTTTTTTATCTTATTATTATTTTTTTTTTTTTTTTTTTTTTTTTATTTTTTTTTTCTTCCCACTACTGCATTGTTGTGGACAGAAGAGTTCAAGCAACCAGAAGATGAACAGAGTGCGATGTATGCATTTTTCAATGTGGATGATATTCCCTCTTTCAAACAAGCGTGTGCTTGTGTGCAGTTATGCTCATGTAGCTTTGCGGTTAACGTCTATAAGTTATTTCACTCGATTGCGAATACATGGATTCACTCTTGGAATTAGTGGAGTGTGTGGATTGGGGAAGTCAAGGCAGAAGGGGAATCTGTGGGGAAAACCCAATTGACTGGCTTACTTGAGACTTCTGAAGACTTGTTCCTTAATTTCTTTGTGTTTTCTCTTTTGCTTCAAGGTTTTTCTTTGTTTGTACGTGTTTAATTAGTATCTCAAAAACATATGCAAACTAGCTGTCTGGCTAAAGATTCTGAAGCACACGGGAGTGGATGAAAGTGGTTGAAGAACACAAAGGAGCACCTACAGGGAAAACGTGCTTTTACCTCCTGTCCCTTGATTGCCAACAAGGCAAGCTAGAATCTGGGTCTGTTGAAGCCAAAATATAAAACTTTTCTCTCTGTGGCCAGGACTTCACCTCAAGCGAAAATATGTATTCGACAAAGGTCTGACTCCTCTATTAGTTGCAGGGGTGTCCTGCACAGACTGCTGGGCTGCTTGGTGGGATGTGTCCGTAACCAAAATTATATCGTGGGTTGATTTCCATCAGTAGGATGGCCAAGAGGCACTGCTAAATCTGGGCCTTAGAAAGACTGAGTCTGCGCATGTTTCACATAGGTTCTCCCTCTTCCTTACTGTCAGAAAATGCTAAATTAGGAAGCTACTAAGAGATCCAGCTTTGTTAGAGAAACGTATTCAGATAAAGGACAATTCAATGGTTTATTCACCGGATGATAGAGAATGAATGGTGCCTGTTTTCTGCACATGAATCATAATTGACTTTATTACGATGTTCTCAGTGTATTCATTATTTGAACAGATTTCCTGATTCATTCTTTGTCAGTAGGTTAGTTGCCAGCAGTTCGTTGTGGGTTTCCAATGTTTAAAATTTAAGCTCTTTGTAATAGGTATTCAAGTCAGAGGATGTGGGTTTTTTTCCTGATTAGAAAAGTGGGTTGGGGCAAGGGTTGGTGCAAATAATGAAAATGTACATGGATTTAGAATTCACTTTTTTCACACTTTAAAACACTTTTAAAATATGTTATTTCTAGGCAAAATTCACCTCAGTGTAACAATCTGAAAACCTGTTCCCTTCCAATGTCCTGATCAAGCTACATACCGAAGTCTCAAGTCACATGCAGGTTTTTGCTCCAGTATTTGCACGGAGACTGATATGTAGGAACTCACTTGAAAAATCAAGTTGGAAAGCAACCCAAATGCAGTGAAACAGAATATTCGCACTTATTTACAGCTTTCTCTCAGTTCTAATAATAAGCGTAAGTGTGGATCACTTGAGCTATCTCACTATGTTTCCAGCACTCTGCAAACTCTTCAGGGATTTATTTCTTTTTCTATAGGGCTGTGTATCGGAAAACAGGACACGATCAGGCTAAATGCACCTTGCACGTGTGCAGCGTTGATCTCTTATCATGAAATTAAGTTGTGACTCAAGAGACTGACTGCAACCCACGCACCAGCTGTTTGACCCTCTGGAATTTTGTCTCCTTCAAGCAGCATGGTTATGTGGGCTGACAGTGTGCTAAGTGTTTCTAGGATATTCTCTTTGGCTCAGGTTTATGTTCTGTTTACTGTGTAGATTTATGTCAAATTTTTAGGGCATAGGACATATCATATGGATGGAAGTTGATCTTTTTGGCTTTGGTATAGGTATCAGCATCCTGAAACATGACCCATGGCTCAACTTTCCTATTCCTGTCCTTCATAAGTGGACCAGCTGCTAAATCCCTGTCTTGACACCTGTAAAAAAAGGTCTTGCTATTCGAAACACTTGTGGGTGAATCACTATATTCTCTCAGTCTTTCATTTTTTTCACATGTCAGTTAGGAATAATATGCAAGTGGTATTTCGTGAAGTGAGATGCATAAACCTTCGTCTAATTCTTTGTGATTCTTGAGTGGAAACTGAGAAATACAATGAAACCCTAATACCATTAGAAAGCTGGTAATATTTTTCTGCAATGTATATGTAGTTTGACAGTTGAAATAGGTTGAGAGTTCTAATCACAGCCATAAAAAACATATAATCTGCTGCTACAATAGTATTTTTCCATTTGTATTATGTTTGCCGCAGGAAGATTCCCACAAAGTCTTCACTGAAGGGACAAAAAGCTGTTGCTTCAGCTTCTTTAAGTGTTTCCATCTCCAACTAGTGATAGTGACCATTTGACTGAAGAAGCAAGTTCACACATCTGGTGTCTCATCATCCTTTCAGGGTCATGATACTCTAGGGAATTCTTAACCAGAGAAGAATATGTTGAGGCTCTGAAGATGATTGTGATAGTGATGCTTTGAAGCACAATATTAATGCTCTGGGCTTTACTCATTCACATTAATTCTGGGATCTCCTAAACCATTAGTAATTAGTGGGATGTCAGCATGCCCTGTGAGGTAGGTAATAAACCCATGCCCAGTTATAGTGATGACTAAATATAGCAACGCTTTTGTGCCTGCATTTCATGAGGGGTCAGCCGCTGACCATTTTAATTAACAGTCAAAACTCTTTTATTAACAGATGTTAACCAAGCAAGTTTGGATTAGAAAAATCATCAGAGGATAAAAAGGATAAGTTAATTTAGAATAAATGTTCAAAAGGGTGTTTCCTTGACGTGTTAGAACAATCATTGCTATTTTTGTCTCGGTATCCAAGATGCTGGAGAGGAAAGGAAGAGGTGAGGAGAACAAAGCCGCTAATGGGGGTTTCACGTTCTAAGTGTAGGATATCATTATCTATCCCAATTTAAGAGTGCTAGTTTCTGAAGGACCCAGGATATTATTAGATTAGAGCCCATCTTCAATAATCTCTGTCCTTGCGACACCCTAATAATAACATTTATTTATTCCTTATACAGGTGCACTTACAGAGCTCAAGAAGCTTTAAAATTCCCTCCTGCACAAGCTCTCACTGTTGTGAAGCGTGTCTTGATTTCAAACAGACTAATCCCAGGTGCAGGATCCCCTCCCCTATTGAAGGTTTTCTTCCCATTGTAACTTGTCCTGCTTGCCTTTGCATACATACTCAGCTGAACTCTTGCTATAAATGGAGAAAAGAAATCCATGACGTAGCTCTCTCAGCACTCTTTTTTTAATAATAATATGGTTAGTTATCTTTAAAATCTGCTGAACAATTAAAGACATGCACAATAAACAGCAAAGGCATTCATCCAGCTCCTGTACATTAGCAGCGCTGGGCAGCGCTTTACGTAACTAATGCTGCTCCCAAAAATGGGCTACGTGGATCAATGGATCAGTTGGTAAAAATCCTGCCGATTCTACTTCTTGCTGAAAATGGCCTTCTAAGCAATTTCAGAGAGGAGGCCATTTGCTAAAAAGGCTCGTGAATTGGCTTTCAAATAGGCGAAAAATCTCTACGTAAGCTAGACATAGCAGGGACAAATTCAGCCAGTCCCGTGCACTTTGCAGGCACAAAAGAGGTGACTTTCTTCGGGCTCTGTTGGTGACCTGGTGGCAGAGGAGGGAAAGAACCCCAGGTGCACGGGCCAGGAGCCAGATGCTCCAGCCTCCAGTCTCTTCTGGATAGTCCATCTGCAACACTTTGCTTCAGCCAGGAAAT
This sequence comes from Pampusana beccarii, assembly GCA_013399365.1. Classification (NCBI taxonomy): domain Eukaryota; kingdom Metazoa; phylum Chordata; class Aves; order Columbiformes; family Columbidae; genus Pampusana; species Pampusana beccarii. The sequence goes on along the minus strand of VWYH01008559.1, from coordinate 1,033,767 downwards.
GTTGGCCCCATGCTGCCACATTTTGTAATATATATAGAAAACGTGTATATTTTTACATGTAACTTTAAAGGTAGGTGGATTTTTTTTTTAATGTTAAATTTACAGGTAATTTACATAACTAATTTGTAAGCCAAAGTGTAAATGATGCTCAGCTGAAGTGACCATTTTGACAAGCAAGTGCAAACATTGTCAGAACATTGGCAGATCTGGTTTGGACAAGACTGAGCTTGACAGGTTTTTCTGTGTGCATCTGTGTATTCTTGGGGGGGTTAAGGGGGGGTGTGTGTTTTGGTTTTTTTTAAGAGCTACTTAAGAATATTGCATTATAATTATCTGATTTTTAAGTTCTCTGTGCAGCTATTTCATTTAAGATATTAAAAAAGCTGGCATGCAAACCAGAAAGCTGATTTTTCTGTGCTTGTTGTCCCCAATACTGTTTAAACAAAGGCAAAATATTGTGAAACATGCAATGCTGTCAACCATCTGACATAATAATTCAGCTCTATTTAAAGATGGTGACTTAAAGAAAGCTTGCAAGACACTTTACACTGACGTTAGATACAGATGACATGGATGATAAGGATTGGGATTGAGGGAATGAACATTTTAAAATGAAAAAAAAATGCAAGGGTTGTTTTGTTTATTCGGTTTTCTTTAATCTTAGAGTACTAAAATTGAGGATTTTCATGGCTTGATTGTTTTGGAAATTTTAAAAGCCTTCAGCTTGGTATAAAGCCCATGGAAACTCACAGTGTTCCCAATTACTATTATTTTTTTTTTTTAATTTTAGGCCTATAGATCCCTTTCTTTTCTTCCATCTTCTCACATGTCTCTCAGTTTGGACAGAGTCTCTTCCCATCAGCTTTGTCTTCAGCTCTCATCCAGGTGAGCGCTCCAGTGAGCTCTGGAAAGCTGGGATTTCAAAATGTAGGTCCTAGCACATATCCACTTACACAGACATAAAGGAAACCCTAGAAGAAGGTGGTTTTATTTCTGTTTTGAAAACTATATATATATTTTTCAATAGAATGCAAGTTAACTTTGGACACTTATTTGTAAGTAACAAGCTGGGGATATCCAGGGTCACAAAACCCTGATTTTCTCATTCTTGTGGTGCCCAATTAGCGTGATGTCTCCAGGTCTTGTGGTTCTTCAAGGCCAAAATACACAGAAGATGGACAGATTATAATTTTGCCTGTGAACTATTGTTTGTCATTGCTCTTCTTGATCATCTGCATCTGCTTTAATAAAAAGAATATTTAAGAAATCAGAACGAAAACTAACCCAATTATTTTTTAATTCATTGTGTAATTAAATAGCTATTGAGATTTGAGAGCTGTGCAACCACAGAAGAAAACAAAACAAGACAAAAAACAGAGAGGAGTGATCAGATCTTTATATTTGAACAGGTATTGGGAAAAATCTGTGCATAGATAGAAAATGTAGAGTCTGTCATGTGTAACGTCAGGTAAAATATTCTGACTACCCCACTGACCTGTCCTGCAAATGTTAATACATGTGGTAGGATTATGGAAGTGAATAGTTCCATTATGTACAACAAGATTTCTCTGCTATGTAGCTTAGACATATACACCCACAAAATTAAAGCCTGTGTATTCCAAATCTCCTTTAGCCACTGTGAGAATGAGAAGAGAAAATTAATGGAGCTAAATTTTGTGTGGATAACCTGGGATGATTTCGGGTCATTTTCAGTGGACGTTACCTGGTTCCAGTCGGATGAGGTTTCTTGCTCCGTTCTGTGTGTTTTGAGGAGAGCCCTGTGGCTCAGGGACTCGTGTGGTTCACGAGCGGTTCAGGTTGTGGCTGGAGCTCGTGAACGGCCTCATCCCATGAGCTCTCGTGGGAGTCTGCAGTTCCAGCTCCCTCTTGCTCTCCACCCTAACTCCTGCCCCTATGAAAACGTCAGCGAGTGGTTCAGGCTCAGAAAGACCAGCTTTCATATTTTAACACTTGGTTTTACTGGTATGCATACATGAATGTGCCCTACCAACTAATCTGTGCTGACAAATATGTAAAATCTCACCACCGGCCCTGCTGATTTGCACCAAACTATGTGGACTGTTAATTCTCTTCACACTGAATAAGGCGTCTAGAACTGAAAAATACTAAATCGTTAGTTTTGTCACAGAGGTATAATGTATGTGATAAATATTTTGTTTAATGAATCTATGTTTCAATATGTAGACACAACCTCAGATTTTCAGTAGTAATTTTTCACAGTTACGAAGCTTGTAGAATAGAAGTCTTCACTGCTCTAAGAGTTCACTGAGAAATGGGGGAAACCCCCCATCCAGAATACAAGTTATCTTGTATTTTTGCTAACGTATATAATTACTGATGTGGGTGTTCCCACATCTTAGAATGGAAAAAGTGCTTGCCAAGATTGAAAAACCGTACTAAGCAATATAAATGATTTCTCTCACACACCAGCATTTCTTGCTGAGACAAGTGAACTGGAACTGTGTTTCAAACCATATAATTATACTCCTATATATCATTTGTTAAATCAGATTTCCCCCACCCTCTTTTCTTTCAAGTTACTTCTAAAAATGCTTTTCTTCCAAGAGGCCTGCTAGCTGGGGTCCTCCCCTTTGGAGATCTCTTTCCAAGCAATGGAAATAAATAAAAATGCAAATGGCACATCTAGACGTATGTGACATGTTGTCCCTTTACCATTATTGCGCTTTGCTTCAATCTTTGCTCTAGCTTCAGTGTCACTGAAGTCTATTTGGGTCAGATATGAGGTGTTGTCTGTCTGGGGTCTGCACCAGATGTCCATGGGTCATATAGAGCATTTTGATCATCCAGCTTCGTCTTCTCCATGGTATAGGCCGTATAGTTTTGTTTCTCTATTCCTCAGTCAGATCTAGAACTGCCTGTTCAGATAGTCCACGGGCTGTAGAAAGACATTTGTGGATTTCCTTATTTCACACTAATTTCTATGCTGTTTAAAATATAAAGAAGCTGACCCAGTGCTTTCACACCCATGAAATAGAAGGACTAATGAACAATTTTTCTAAAAGCACAGACTATATGCAAAGGTCCAGTACGCAAATCCTGACTTGTTTATGCCTCAGGTTGCGCATACAAAAAGCTATTTAACTTTGAGCCAATATATCTTTCTTTCCAGCACCCACACTTCACTCAACCCACCTCCTCTGAGAAAGCCTGGGGAAAAGACTTTATACCACACTCCAAAAGGCTGGCGAGTATGACTGTGTTGGACAAAAGGACCATCTGAATGTGAACTGGTACCAGCAATGAAACCTTTCGCAATTATAAGCAAAGTAGAGGTTCCAGCTGTTGGTGTTTTAGCACAGTTCTGTCTGCCATGGAGCCTGTAGTTGGTGTAAGCGTGTGGGGACTGGGACTGTTGCTGTTGAATTTGTGGTGTAGGTGGTACCGGTCACGTTCTTAGAATAGTTTTCCCCAGTTCATACTGGAGATTGCGTATTAATGTGTGGTGCCATCTCTGGGGACTTTCACAACACAGCTTGGGAGTCTAAGGACTTCTCAGAATTGTTCTTCTGTTCTGAGACTCTTGCGCTGCAGACCAGAGAGTCTGGACAGAGTTTTTTCAGGTTTAAATATCTATTAACATGAGCAAGAGTTGTCAGTACAGCATTGCGGTTTTCTCTTATTAGGCTCTTTTTTTCTTTTGGTCATCCTGTTAGTAACTGTCACTGAGAAAGGTATATATTAAGGGTTTGATGTATCAGGGGAAGAAATTCCTTTATGGCTCACTGATACGTGCACATGATGAGGATGCATTAGGTTTCAGCCTAAATTTCCATCAGCTTTTTTTTTTTTCCTATTGTCTTCCCTCTTCAATCTATTAGTCCCTCCTACCTTGGTTTTTTGTATCACTTTTTTTTCCCCTCCTTTTCTGTCCAATCCTCTGAAGTGCTGTCAAGCAATGCTCTAGCTCTGGTTGAACTCTTTGGTCCTGTAGTACGAGAACAGAGCTCCAGCAGTTCTCATGTGGTGCCGCTTGTATCCAAGATGCCCAACTTCTAACTCAAGTGTTTAAGGAGATGTGCTTTAGACTGTTTTCCTTGGGGTTCAGTTAATTTTTTTAACATTTCTTTTTTGTACTAGCTGATTTACCGTGTGTTTGAACAAAATAGAATATGAAATAGAACAAAACACTATTATTTGAAGGAAGATGCTGAGAAGTATGAGAGTTATTTATGCTGATTGTTATTTGCTGAATACTTACTGAATATTTACAGAATACTTACTGAAACTGTCATGTTCAGGACCATCCTTGTTAAGGAAGCATTCGTTCTCACCAAGAAAAAAAAAGGAACAAACCATGCAAAATATAAAGAAAACAAACCCAGCTGTAAGAAACACAAACATGCATTGGGTACCTACCATGATCAGAAATCTGCTGAATTTACAGCAATGTTTGTCGTAGGAAAAGTTATAACATATTGTTCTTTTATTGCGTTTTATGCCTTTTATTAGCTTGCAAATCTAATTAGGAAACCAACTGGCACACAGTATGCAATGACGGAAGCAGTACCACCTATTCTCACAGCAGCTTTGGTTTTGCTTTATGGGTGGTCTTTGTTCCTAAAGGCTTATATGAATACCACATATTAGCTGAGCTGGTTCTCCCTTGATGTCCGTGTTGTATTGTACACATGTTGTCACTGTTTGACACTTAAACAATCCAGATTCTTAACCCAGCCCATATTTAGTGCCATAATAAACTTCCGAGCATATGTTTTTGAGAGGAGCAGTAACATCCATCACTGCAACGTGACATATAAATAAGCACTACTGGAGAACGTTCATGCCTTCGGAGGGCAGAGCTGGACTGGAAGGTGTGTGCCAAAGGGATGTGGTCATCTGCCTTGCTCTTACTGGACTTTTTTCTTCTTTGCCTTGCTTCAGTAAATCAAAAGAGTTGTTGATGTGACCTACAAAATTCACCCTGTACATGTGAAAAACACACGGTGTTACAAAACTTTTCTAGTGAAACATTTCCTGTTTGGGGCTTCAGCTGGACTGAGAGTAGATGTGAGGCATAAGCAGTTCATCTTCTCTCTTCTTCTCTCTTGTGTCTTTCAGTGGGGAGCTCCACTGAGGCCTGGTCCAAAGCACTGGTCTGGCACATGTGTTGTCCTAATGCCTCCTGCTTCCCTGAGTCTCCTTCTGTTGGTTTTGCAAAATTCCCGTACTTGACTGGCTTTGTTTCAGCAGAGGTGTTTCTTCGGGGTTTTGTTTTGGATTTTTTTTGGAGGTGTCTTTGGTAGAAGTGAAACGGGAATCACATATGAACGGCTCCATGCTTTGGCTTGTCCCTTGTTCTCTGTGAGGAGGACCAGAGGCTTATGAAGACTAATGGTGGTACAACAGATTTAAACTGTGGTCATATTCTGTCTTAGTTGGGTAGGCATGTTCTGATTCAATAAGAGCTTTGTCTGAACAAGGACACAAAAGTTGAGCCTTGGACAAATAAATAATTTTTATAAGTCTTAACGAATATTTAATGTGGAACTTTAATTATAAAAAACAGGGTATATATTTCAATGTCCTGCCTTTAAGTGACAGATCATCTAGTGTTGTCTTGGCCTGAGGAGGACCATCAGCTTGCTAATTACAGATATATATCAATCCAGTGGGAGTATCCTCCTATTGTACCAATATGTCCTTAAAGAAGCAGGTGTTATAGATGAAAAAGAGAAAATATGTTGAAAACTGAAATAAGAACCATTTGCCTTTATTGCTTTGATTGGTACTTGAATTTTCTATGGAACAGTATTGCTGAACACAAGAAAAGGTAGTTATTAAATAGAGTAGGAAACAGAACTTTTTGAGTGCCAGTTGTTTGCTATATAAGGGCAATTGTTAAGATAATATTACTATGGGTAAATGTAAAAGCCCTTTGAAGTTCCTTGCTCCAAAGTAGTATTTGAAAATAAGCAGCTTTCCTGAGGTAGCCTTTCTACTCTGTACCTGCGTGTCCTTTCGCACTCTTGGACCATGTGAAATGGGTCCCCTGCAAATTACTCACATCTCCCATGAGGGACCTCTGCCGATAAGAGGCAGCAGATGCAGCACAAGCTTTTACCAATGAAAAAATGAAAAAAAAACCCCAATATGCAGTATGTTCCAGTGCTCTACAACAGCTCCTGCTGTGAACCCAAACAAAAATAAAGGTGAAGCTACTAGTTGTCCTCATAATATTAATACTAACAATGCATGTGTCTGTTTTTAGACTTGTCTCTTAGTTTCTCATAGCAAAATAAATGTGTGCATCAGCAGCGGGTGCTAATTGAAAAGTGAGATTCGTTCATATCCGACCTTGGTTTGAATTTTACCCACTGTCTTCATCTGTGAAATGAAGCCCAGCACTATTCACCTTTCTGTCTTCCCCAAAGCACAGGCACTTGAAGCTGCATCTAGGCCTGGGCTCTGCCCTGATTTCATGCTCTGCATATGTGTACAGTGTGCGAGAGAGCAGAGAATGCATTTGAGAATAAACCACATTAGCTCTCAAAGAGAGATTTTAAAGTTTTAGTATTATGGTTGTCTAGTTTGATTTAGTATGTGGTCATTGAATTGTATCATTGCAAGAAACATGAGAACAGCAGCATGACCATGAGGTATATTGTATTACAGAATGAGGTTACATAGCACCAAAGCACCACCATATTTCAGTAACAAATGCAGCTTCTGGGGAGTTTTGTTATCATTGCATAAGCTTCACTGCTCCCTAGAAGATGACACTGATTCAGACAGAAAACACTAATTCAGTTCTTGCCAGCAGAGCCAATTGTCTCTTTGATTACATTAGACTGACAACTGGTTTTCAATGTCATTGTCAGCCGCAGCTTCTCATACATGGAGCAGTGGAGCATGAACTGGGCTCCCTTTATTTAATTATTTCTGCCCATTTCTGTGTTTGAGAATAAGGCAAATGTGAGGCTCCATCTAGTAGATAGAAAAACGTCGGGTGTTTAGTTTACAAAACTCGTGCTTCAACAGCAGCATGCGACAGATCCTGAATGTGCGTGTCACTCCGAAGGACGAATTTGAAAGTATCATCTATATTTTTTATCAGTTGTCTAGACGTGACTTCAGATTTTCTTGATTAAAGAATTGTTGCATTAAATAATTTGCAGAATATCTTGACATTATTTATTAATTAAGTTGTAGTTGAAAGACTCTGTGAGCTGCCCGTTGCAGGCATTTGCTATTGAAAATTTCCCTCTCCAGTGCAACGAAGGTCTGAGCGCGGCCCGTGCTGGCATCGCTGTGCTGAGCCGGTGCCATGAGGGCGATGAGGGTCAGATGGCGCAGACCCCGGGGTGTGGGAGCTCTCACCTGGCAGGTACAAAGGAACCTTCAGCCTGGGCTCCTTTCAACCAGCACATGCAGTGCAAGAGGATTTGGTCCAGCCAGCTGTGCTGTTTAACAGGGAGCGTTGCCCTTCCCTGTGTGTCACAACAGCGCTGGGCTGACACCAGTTCCCACCTTTGCAAGCAGACCATCGGGAAGTTTCTCTTCCCTAGGTTTCTCAATGACAAGTCTCAGGCCGAGATTCCAGAAATTCTTCTTAAATAGATAACGTATTTGCAAGGTATAGCATAGAGGAGCTTGAGCTGGCTGCCTCTGGTAGAGGAAACCTCCCTGACAACATGGAGAGCCCATGTACAGTTTGGTCACAAGCTCTTCAGAGTGGAGAAAACATGATGTTTTCTGCATTTTGTGGTGTGTTATGTGGAGCACAGGACTCCCAATGCAACCAAGTGCTGTACGTACGTGTGCTTGTCTAAAACCACCAGAGATGATGGGCCTCTTCCCCTCCTCTCTGCCTCCTTCACGTGTCGTTCTCTGAAAGGGGGACTGGGGGGTTCAGGAGCATGGTGCGGAGACCTCACACTTCTGTGCAAGTTTTTCCTACACCCTGCTGGTCCTTGCTGTTCCCTCTCAGCAGAAAAGGGATAAAGTCAGGGGGCAGCATTTTTACTCTTTAAAAATCTCTTTATACATTTTTTATTGTATAGAGTTAGGAAAGCGTTTGTTTCTTTTAATGTTGTTTGGTTTTTTCCTCCGTTAGGATTGTGTTTTGGTTTTTGTTGTTTGTTTCGTGTTTTTTAACATAGCTGAAAATTTTCACCGGATCTTGTTTCTTGAGGAGCTATGGGCTATAGAAAAGCAAGAGATGAATAATAAAATCAAGAAAAGGTATCAGCAATGAAGGTTGCTCTGACAAATAACATGCTGTTAAAATAGTATTTTTGTGTTAGTTTTATATTCATTTATTAAAAATACCCCAGAATGTCTTGGAAGAGTAGGTAGTCAAGGAGGAAGCTCCACAAGCTTGCGGTAGCTCTGTGAAATAAAGCCCCATGAAATGGCTGCTGCCAGGTCTCTGTGATTCTTTCATGCCTGCAGAAGAAGAGATTTATGTTCTTCATAAACGTGTATCCTTCTGTTTCTGAATTCTCTTCTACTGTTCCCATTGCCCAAAAGCCAAACAAAGCGAACCTCCTCCAGGTCCCAGAGTGAAAAAATGCAAACACACTGCATTTAAAAGTAGATTTAGCAACTCCAAAGTGGGCGATTTGGTTCCACCCATCAAACCTGAGTTCTCTGATCTAAAGTCAGATGGGTGCTACTCCTAGCAAGATGTGTGCCAAATCTAATTAAGCTTTGCATAATGTACATCTTGAGTGATTTGATTTATTAGCTTTGTTTGAAGAAAGTAATAATAAAAAAAGAAAATGGCTTTGGTAATAAGCTGTTTGAATTCCCTGTGCATGTAGGCACAGTCCCTCCTGGATCTCCCTGAAATGCTTCTGGGGTGCGCAGGTTCCCTATCACAGACTGATGCAATGTTGGGACCCGGTGCTAAGAGGGTGTTTGATTGAGGTCCTACCTCCATTGTTCTCCTGGCTTTTGGCTCAGCACAGGTATTCAAGTAGTCCCCACTGTGTGTAATGATTTTGGGTCTCGTAACCACCATAAAACCCAGAAAATTATAATTTATCTCCATTTATATGAATGGAGTCTAGTGCACGGAGAGGCTAGAGGTGGCTGTGGTACAGTGCAGAGATACTTGCATTAGCACTAAACACAGGGAAAAACCCCGTGCCAGTGTAGCAAGGTTGCTTTTGATAGCTGAAGTAGCTCTTATGTATCTCTCTGTTAATTCAAATTGTGCAGGGCAGACATGTCCAGCGGTCTAGACCCTCAACGCCTCAAGTCCTGTTGATTCTGATGGTGGTTGGCCATGGCACTGTCTTGTATCCTACAGTATTTCTGGAGCTGGGTTTTCTCTTGCCATCCTAATACCAGCTGTCTGTCTTGTCTTTGACGTCTTGCAATTTGCGGGTTACCCATGAGGGTTTCCTGCAGGGCTCCTGATAAGGCTGGCTCTTATGCTGGCGAGGTTCCTTGTTCTCCTCCATCCCTCAAAGCACCAGCTCACAGGTCTGTTGCAGCATGACCCAAGATGAATCCATGCTTGTAAACATCAACATTGCATGGTATCCATCACACAGCATGGAAAGATTTACTGGAAAGTTGCATGCACTGAAAATTCATAGACTGTCTGCAATAACTGCCTGAGGATCGGTTGGGAAGGTGATCACCTTTGGATCAGATCAACAGTGATATTTCAGTGTATAACTTCTGGTAATTTGAATGTGAATAAAGGGCAATAGGTCTGGGGACTTGGATATTGGGACTTCTTTTCTCAATCACAATCCTGCACTGCAGCAGGCACCAAAACGTGACCAAGCATTGCGTGTTTGCAACTTCTATTCAGTGACTGTTAATTGTTTCTGGGGAAAATGTCTGAAACTTTTACTTTGCATTTAGAACGAAAACAAGAGCCTTGAGGACTAGCAGTTCACAATGCTGTTATGTTATCCTGGGGTACAGTAATTAATTTAAGACATCCTATTCTAGGAATGCTCCTATTAAAGCATGGAGGGAAATGTTGTGTGTTTATATTTGCTCTCTTCAGGATGATCTCATCTAAAAACTTTTAAGGATTTACAGCTTGGGAAGTGGGAGTTGGGTTTAGGACCAGATTTGCTTTTATTAATAGTTGGTCACAGGATCTCGTGTTATTTTGTACGGATGTTGAAGACTATTAGGACACACAGCCTGTGTATAAGTGCCAGTCTGTCTCTTCAATAATGCGATTTCATGCTACTAAAACTAGGCAAGCAATACAAACGTACATCTGCATGATTTGATGAAACATTACTTCGTGTGTGTGTGTGTGTGTGTGTGTGTGTGTGTGTGTGTTAAAGATGCTTGAAAAATCCCTTCTTTTGGAGACTGTTCATAAAGTAAAATGATAAATGCGAATTGTTTTCAGTTTAGTTCTAGAAAATTTAGACATGGTTATTCTGAAAATTCAAGCTTTGAAATGTTTTACTAGCTTTAATGAGAATAATCTCTTTTCTTCTTATTGCTAAAAAAGAAAAAAAATTCCACTGGAATAACACAAGAATGAAATAAAATACATGGATTAACAACAATTCTAAGTGAATTAAAATTAATACAAAATCAAGTGAGTTTCCCCTAAGATGCTCCCTGCTTTTTAAATCATGATACTTGCTTTGTTGGGATGTTTGGCATTTTTATTTTTTGGTCAAACATACAGCTGAACCTTGTGGCAGAAACATTTCCCTAAAATTCTAATATTAAGCAAATATCAGTAAATAGAAACATTGAATACATACACTTTCTTACAAGAAAACTATTTGCGGCATTTCATTACAGCCAGACAGCAGAAACAAGCTATGCAGCCTGTTGTGTATAATCAACACAGTTTGAATTTTGAATATTAAAATATTCAAAATTTACTTAGAGAGCTTTAATACCTCTCAGAACTTACCTGGTAATTAATTTCAAATGCCATATCAGGAGGTGAGGGGAACGAGTATGTGTTTGACAGTCATTTTTTTGTCAGCGACAGATGTAAAAATCCCATTGTTGTGTAGCTAGATATGAAATGAAAGTTTGAAGAAATGAAAAGGTGTTTATGTTTTCCACAGTATCAGCACTGCGCAACAGTGACTATTTATATGCTCCAATATATGTGCGGTGACTCCAGCATAGGGGGGAAAATCACAGAGGGAGCTTTGGGGGAGCACAAAAGTTTTCTGTGGTTGTGGTGACAAGCAGAGGGTCTCGTAGCACCCGCCTTTGCAGTTGTGGACCCTCCTTTTTCCTTAGAAATCACAACCGAAAGCTGAAAGCTCCCGTCCTCATTCCCTTGATTTAACCCCAGGACACAGGCTGGGACTTTCAAAGGCACCTGAGCACGCAAGTGCTCCCCTCCTATTGAATTTTAATGGGTTTTGAACACTTGACTCCTCCAGGCTCCTCTGCAAAGCTCAGCTTTGGTTCATCTCCCCGCTTAGGGGCTTGACTAACAAGGCTTAACCCAAGGGGCAAAAGCTCTTTCACGCGAGCCAGGTGCTCCCTTCCAAAAATCCGCACGTATGGCGGGATCTGCAGCGTTTGTGTGTGTAGAGAGGGGCCTGTGGGGGACCAAGGAAAGATGAGTTTATATTTAAACTGGTTTGACTGAACTACAGACACGAGGCAGCATCCCGCCTCTGCTGACTCTGCAGACCGCGCCGGGCTCCGTCTGACAGTGACTCAGAGGCAGCGAGAGTGTGATTACAGCTCCTGGCTCAAACGTTGAGTCTGCTGGGAGGAGGAGAAGAATTCATTAATTTATTTGGGACACTGGATGGTTTCCTCGCTGTCTGCAACAACAGGGTGTGAGCAGCCCCAGCTCCAGCTGCTGGCGGACGGGTTTTGCAGAAGCAAATGTTCCCTCCCCAGCGCCCGCCAGCCGGAGCGGCAGGACAGGAGGACAGAGGACACCGGGCTGGGTCTACGATGGCTCAGGAGAGCTCGTAATTACGTTCTCACAATGCTCACGTGTTCAGCAATTAGTTTTGGGTTTGTTTGGTTTTTTTTTTTCCAAAGCATGCTAGGGGAATTTTCCATAGCGCTATGTCTCTTTGTTTTCACTGGAAGCAATAGGAATGAAGTGTCGGTGCCTTTTGGCAGGGCCGGGATTTGCTTAGGAGCAGGAAGGGAAAGCAGGTGGTAACATCATGCTTAAGGGGTTCACCAGCCTTGTACTGGGCTGGTGAAAGTTGGTGTGGCCAACGGATGTGTCCCCGAGACTGCCTATTAACTGATCAGCCAAATACTCTCAGAAACTTGTGGGCCGACGTTCCTCCTCCTGCTGGTGCGCATCAGGTGAGATGCCATTACAGGACATGCTTTGGGACTATTGCAGAGAGCTGCAGGTGACGAAAGAAAGCTTACTATGACCTTTTCCAAGTCGTAAGATTTCCCGAGCACCACAGCGTCAGGGGGAATCAAATATTAAAATAATGTTAAAATTCCATTTGTGGTAATTGCATTTCACAAAGATGATTCTCCACCCTGACGATAGTTTAATCTTTGCACTTCAGCTCACTCTTAGGGAGCTGCACAGCTGCGAATGCGATGCCGCTGTAGAAGCAGCATTTCACCTCCTTATTTGTGAGATGTCATCGTCATAAATTGAAATCTACCAACATATGCATTATTTAAAAGTAGATGTTACAGGGTTGCTACCCCGACTGGGAATTTTGCGTACTTCCATAATAGAAATATTTAGTAGTAATAACAGTAATAATAAATTAAACTTCAGTTTCTAAATGTTTGCACCGATAGAAAAACCTGTAAAATCTACATTTCTGTGCACTGCAAAGACTAAATATGAAATATGCATTCCAAACATTATTCTTCTGAGTTAACAAATGATGCTTAGTTAGGGTATTAGGAGACATTATTTCCAAAAACATCTATGGAGTTCATTTTGCCATCAGTCATAGTCTCTAAAGGATGTGGTAAAGCAAATCAGTTTTAGCAGTTTAATACTTCCAAATAAAAATATTTTGCAAAACCTATTGCAAATAAGCAAGTTTCAAAACCATTTTATTTACCAAAGGCAATATTTTTCAAGAACAGTTGGTATGATTGATGTGTGCCCATTACAACACGGACTCTCTTCATAGCACTCAGTAGCCCAAGATCAGAACAGCAGTTTGGGCCTTGTGTTAATATTTTGGATATGATTGTGAATCAAGCACTACGGCCTTGTGTTAGAGATGGAAAACCAGCCAACAGAAAATGCAGATACGATGTGTGTTGGCTCCAAATCCAATTTTTTAAGCTTGATTTCAAGAAGTACTCAGTTGAAAATTACTTCGGGGCTATGTATTTTAAATATGAAGTAGAAATTTTTAAAAGCGTCTGAGTAACTTCTGAACATAATCCCACTCACTTTTAAGCGAGACAGGTCCTGAGAATTGTTTGGAGACTGTTCCAATTTACTTTAGGAGGCTAAAAGAACTTCTTTTGATATGTTGAGGTGTAAGATATTAAACGTTAAGAAGGTAGCATGATGGATCAGTGGTAATTGCTCCCATTAAGTGGATGATTTTTAGCATCTAAGCAAAGAATTGGATTCTGTTAGCCTGTTCAGTGGGCCTACTTGTGGAACAAGCTCTTACTAAACACGGTTTCAAAACCTGGTTTTAGTTTGCGAGTCAGTTTGAATGGAGTTTGTGAGAGGTATTTGCACCACTGCAGGTGGCTGAAGCACCAGGTCTCTCTCTGCTCTGCAACTGTATTGAAGTTTCATCAGTTTATTCTATGGCTGATTTTTTGTGTCTGAAATACGGTGAAAACATAAACACAACCTAGCGTCTCATCGTTACTTGGCTTGGACAAGAATTATATAATTGCACTTTTTGCTAGGAGGAACTATTTTGAAGTGATAATGGTTTTCTTAAAGAGATGCTGTGAAGATACGCATCAAATACTTATTTCCATGAAAATATCCATTCTCAGCCATGAGGTGAACCCCACCTTCATTTATTAGAACTGAAAATGTCTTAATAATACGATTGACTAATGAGTTTTATGACCTTACAAAGGGAAGATGGCACCTACTCGCCAACTACTCTATAATTACAATCTGGTATGAGGAATTTGATCTTGCAGTCATGCAAAGGGAATTTTGTGTGTGTAATGAAACTGGAGCAGAAACAAGGATTATTTAAGTTAGAAGTAGAGTGGCATTTTGTCTTTTTTTCAACTATAATCTGAAATTTAACATATTTAACCCTAGACCCCAAACCTGCAAATGGATATAGGACTGGTGCAGTGTATGAGCATCAGTTTCCAACAACATCCCATTGATTTTTTTTTTCCCAAAAAACAGAGGCCTATTGGTATAAATTAATTTACATTATTCACAACTTAATCATGGCAGATGTTCATTTCTCAGAAAACCAGCATATTCCATAGGTAGGAAAAAAACAGTGAGTCCCTCCACCCTTCATTGCCAGTGACCATGACTTCTCTGTCCTTTAAAAATTGGTTGCTTTAGACCATTTTAGCTATTCCCTGGAGTCTTACTGTGTGACACAATCTGTCCTAAGAAGGTGACAGTCTTGCTAGTGAGATTTCCATGTGGCTGACAATTCATTAATCACAGTTCTACTTCCTAAAATGAAGTTCAGACTACTAGCACACTGAAACAATTTCTGCGTTATTGTCTTCCGATAGGTATGTCCTACTATTTATGATTGTCAAAGAGAAGTTCAAAACCCCACTGGAAAAAACGTAAAAATTTCCCAGAGTTTTGAATGGGGTTTCCTGTAGATAAGTGATTTTTCAACCTCTTTAACAGGCTGGGTGCACTTCTTTATAGAATATTTAAGCTTTCTCATTATAGGCTTCCTTGTTTTTAAAGTTATCGATCCAAGTCCCTGCAGTCCTTCAGTGTAGACCACAAGCTGAAAATTGCTGGTTGGAGCTTTGGAGTCTTGCACACTGTATTGTCACCATTCCCCCATCCACAGATGCCAGGGGTCTGAATGAACTTTCCTGACTTAATTAATGGGATCCAAGGGAGCTCACAGGTCTTTGGCACTGGAGTTAGGAGGAAGCACCATATTTCACTTCTGTTTCATAGCAAGAAAACTGTTTTCATTTCCAAAGATGTGTATCGGGGAAACCGTCTTCCAAAAAGCCCTGTTCATTACTGCAGCCACCTGGAAGATGTAAAGCATTTTAGGTAACACCACGTGCTTTGCAGCTCAGCAAAAAGTTAAGAAATCATGACTATTACTCCCTAAATTGAATTTCAAATGAGATTTAAATTGATTTTTTTTTTTTAATTAATTGCAATGTCTTGGACTATACATTGACCTGTTTTAATTAGTATTTTTGTTTCTTCACAGAAGAATTTAAATTCTGTGAGAAAAAAAATAGGACTGATTAACAAAACAAAAAAATTTTAAATATTTTCATCAATTGAAAAGTTATGGAAAAGTTAAATATTTGCTGTGACCCAAAGTAAACAGTTTGTTTTTTAACGTTTAACATTTACATATATGAAATTGAGGGAAATATGAGAATGAACGACTGCTTAGAAAAGAGATCGATTTTTTTAGCAGAAGCTGGAACGAGAAATTCTAGTTTTCAGGGAAGTATTTCTGTTTGTTTTGGTCTCTGGAAGGAACGCTTGGCTGAAACTGGCACAAAGACACAGAGTGACTCAAGTTTGCTGAATCTGCAGTTTTACTCTGAATACTGTTGAGCGCTTTTTTCGCTGTTGGAGGGAGAGACGTAGAAAGCTCAATAGCATTTTCATGTATGTTCATGCAAACACTTTATCACTTTATTTTTGCTTGTCCCCCCAGATAGAATACTTTCACTGCCTTACCAAACCAAGATCATTTACACATCAAAACAATAATTCATTTTGAGATTCAGCCCTTCATTAAAGAGATAAGTAGGGCTTAATTGGTATCTAGTGCCTGTGTAGCTATTCTGAACTAGAGCGGAGTTAAGTGGGGTTTCTCAGACAAGGGCCTTGGGCAAGCCCTCTGTCTGGGATGAATTTCTCCCCAATTAAACTCATTTGTTTTCACATTCACATAATGGCACCTGAGATATGGAATGTCTCAACCACTTCCTTCAGCTTTTTTCCGAGGGTGGGGAATTGTTTAAATCTGAGCTGCAAACTCATTACTGTAGAATATACTGTGCAAATAAATGTCCAATGTGCTGGAGGATTATCTGATTAAAGAGGTTAAATTATCCTCTTATTATTTTAATAGTTTATCTTTTCTGAGGTTCAGGTAAAATGATGTTTTATTGAAGATACGCCAAGAGGTGGAGTTCTGCCTTGGATTATGTTTAGAAGCCGAGTTTGAAGCTGAATCAGAGGTGCCAAATCTTATGACCTGTTCTTGCCAGAGTGGGGTTAGGGTGGTGGGAATTGCGGAAGATTTGCCATCTCAAAGACTGTGAGAAATACACCCTTTCTGCCGCATCTGGCTTGGAACTGGTTGGACTTGGAGAAAGAAGCCCAGACAGTTTAGAACAAAATTCAAAGGGTTTTTGCTGAGTAAAATCTACCAGCTGAGCTATTTCACCGTGTTGCCTAGAACCAAGCAAAAAGCAGCGCTGTCATCTTATCTGAAATTTTTAACCTTTATCTTTTCCATATTTTGGATTCCTGTGTAAAAACTGAAGACAGGAGAAACCAGGCTGATCTACACTGAAACTGCTATGAGTTCTCTTGGTCTGATCTGTGGACACTTAGGGCCAAACTTTTAAAGGCCCCTGAATGCCTAACGGTGCAAATAAGTGCCCATAGGCATTATTGTCCCATTAGATAGGCAGAACTTTTGGAAATCCCAGGCAGAGATTGGGGTAGAAATCAAGTATCTTTTCAAGGTCTTTATTCTGCACTTACTTTGGAGCAGCTGCCTCCTCGCTGAGAAAGGCAGCATTTTCTGTTGAAGGCGAAGGGCGGCAGACGCTCATCTTGTCTCTGTTACCTCTCTGTGAAGGTCTGAGAACAGGCATGCAGTCCAACTTTGGGGATCATCTCCTTGATGGGAATGCAGAGCAGCACCTGGGCACGGGCTAAAGCAAGTCTGGAGCACACCGAGGGAGAGGAGCAACTTCAGCCTGCATTACCCCTTCACAAGGGTCCAAAACTGTGGCTCCTGTGTCCACGGGTGGGGACGGCAGCTCCTGCTGCTGTGCTGGGGGTTGCATGGGCATCAGGGATGCCAGGAGCATCACCCAAGCCCCTCTCGTATCTGCTCGGTTTTCTTTCACCACAAACCAAAACCAGATAATTCTGAGTCATGTTTGTATTGTGCTTTGAGGCTTCTGGCTGGAAAAAAAATTATTGAAGGATTTATCTTGTTATTCTCATGAACGAACATCTTGATAGGACTCATGATCTTCTTGCTCTTCTCTGTTGAAATCCTACACATCGGGAAGTGTAATATAAGCCTCTGTTCCATTCGGACAAAGATGTCTGGATGGAACAAGAGAAATAATTAGATATGCTCAAATACTGCATCAAGAAGTTAATCTTCCAGTTTGGCATTCCTCTGCATGTTAATAACCACAAGAATTAGAGATGGAAAGATCTAATGTTGCAAGAGCAGTTACATGGGTAGTTGTGGAAAATCATCTCCCTCCATCTGGTATCAGTAAGAAGCAAAGGGGACGCGACACAGCAGAAACGGAGCCTGCAGCCTCTGCCATCTGAGCAAATAAACAGCAGTATTTTCTATACACCTTTGATATGCCCTGGTTGCACAGAGAACAATGTGTGTTTAAAACCATGGTGCTGGATTTGTACGGTCTAAATCCGTGCTCCAGCAAACTGAATCAGGCGCGGTGTCTTTTCTGTAGTGTTGCATCTATAGTGGCTGCAACTTAGTGTATTATAGTCAACTGCACCTTAAAAAAAAAAAAAAATAAATAAAAAGAGCAACCATGCAGGCAAGAAGGAGCATCTGCATTTGCTTTACTGGATCTTTTTGTCAGGCATTGTGATCAAGCTGACAGTTAGCCCTGAGGAAAGTTATAAATTCTGCGCTGAATTGCGGTACAATCTTTCACCATGGCATTTCTGCCCTCTGGCCACACTCTGGTTATCCATAATTGTGGCAGATAATGGTTTTTTATGGCTGGAAACATTCTTTGCAGGCACAGGGACAATAACCAGGGCTGAAAATGTAATTAAAGTGAATGGATGAACTTTCTTAAAGAAACAGTGTAGATTATTACTGGAGCTTAACACCTAAAAAGCCTGAGGCAAAATGGCAGCATCTGAAAAAACTTGTATAAATTTTAAATGTAGGGTGAGCTTGAAGGTGGATATTAGATTACAGAAGGAAAACTGAGACATTTGATGTAAGAGATAACTAAGGGCTTAGATCATCTCCAGAAATATAAACTAATGTAATGCATCTTCCTCTGTCAGTTGGAATATGTTATTTCTGTTTGGTGGCACCTTGTTTTCGTGAATTTGTGGAGAAGTTTGTTGCAGATCTTGTCCACTTACGCAGCTGTAAAAGCATCTTCCTTAACTAGAGTAGGAAAGAGATGGTATGTCTTCTCTTTGTAATACCTATTTCTCACCATGTAATGCAAGAGATTTTATTTTTTCTTCCACATAGCACCATTAAGGATCTGGAAATCAGATTTTTATTGAACAGCTCTGTAAAGGCATAAATGAATAGATAATAACAGACCTCTATTTATTACAGCACTTCCGCTGCTACACTGAAAGCCAAGCGAATCACAGCACAACATTATCTCTTTCTGTTTTACTCTCTTCTTGGCCATACGTTACTTAGCTGCAGGTAGTTTCTTTTCCCAAATGGAGATGTTTTCTCATGCGGCTGAGGGCTTCCTAACTTCTGAAGAACATCATCATTCTCCTATGTCTGCTGAAAACCAAAATGAGAGAACGTATTAATTATTATTAACAAGAAGTTAATACTTCTGATAGGTTGCCCATTATTTATCAGCTCATGAATGGTTAAATTAATACTAAGTATGTCCGACTTAGACTTGTCTCCTAAATTTTCTCTCATCCTTAATACAGAGACCTTGCTGGGCTGGAGCTGGAGAGGCTTTGTTGTTTTGGGGCCAGAAAGGCAATATTTGTGTGCTGATTGTTCGCAGCAGGGATCAGCTGGTGGCCTCCTGAGATGACATTTCTGGGCTGCTCTCACTTCGCACGCGTGAAAACTGGTTGCAAAATTTAGAAGCGACTTCATTTTTCTCCCTCTTCTATTTTTAGTGCAGGGCTTTATTCCCACAGAAACGTTCCCGCAGACACACCAGGGCAGTGGAAATTCAGGTACCGCGCAGCCCGTCGTGGCACGGGCTAACAGCTGACTGCAAATCAAGACATCTTTCTGTGTGGGATGAAATGAGAACTGGCAAAGCTGCTTTAATGTATTTTAAATACGCTTCACAGTTAAGGATAAATTATGCTAATCTAGAACCACAAACAATAGAGGCATCTGGGTTTTGCACGCTCTGTACCTGGTGAGTGAGTTTGGTCTTGGAGTTACCGGCTCATATGATCAAGCTGAGTTTTGAAGCTGTGTGTGTGTATTTGGTTTTCCTCAGCAAATTGTTTTCTGGTTGTCTGAGTTCACTGTGGAAAGGTGGGTCTTGTAAAAAGCGTCGGGGACCAAAGGGATAGCTGGGGGCAGTCTCACTAGAACAAGGGAAAACCATGGCGTGATGGAAGGGGCATAAGAAAGAGAGCTTAAAAAGGTTATTTGAAGATCTACTAGAATACGTCCTTGGCAGAAATCTATGCCCAGTTGAATTTCCTGGTTACCAGCACCACAGACCTGCATCACGAGATAAACTTCCTTTTCCGAACAACAACCAAAAAATGTATTTGCATGATAAACAAAAATTAATGTTGCGTAGCACATTCCACTCTTGGTTTAGACCTTAAACCTCCTACAGTGCCACCCTTCTTAGCAAATACCACTGAAAAGCCAGGTGGGATTGCAGCTTGTGTGTGTCACTAGAGCCATGCACTTGTATCTCGGAGTCGATGGCAACAGTCTGGGTACGGAATTGGCTGCATGTGGCCAAATTTCATCGCTGAGCCGTTCAGCAGAATGAGAGGGATCAAGCGGAAGCAGAATTTGGCCCCATTCCCTTCCCCAGAGCCCAGCAGACGGTTCTGCCACCCGACGTGGTGGTTTGGGCTGCTGGGAAGGTTATCGCATGTCAGGGAGTCTGACAGAGATCCCGTGTATTTTCAGCTGATTTTTCCCCAGTCTTCAGGTGAAAGGTGATCTCAGATATTGTTCCTCTCATGTGTTTCAATGATACAACAACAAGAGAAAATAAGGCAGAGAAAGGCGAATCCCCACAAACCGAAGTCTGAATTTTGTAGAAGAAAAGTGCTATAGCCACAGCTGAGCCCAAAGAAAATGGTAGGAAAGTGCAGTTTCATTTTTATCTAATGGCTTTCTTGATACTGGTGCTCTGATCCACCCACACAAAACAGAGGAGCAGGAATTTGGGTTTGGTAGAAGGTTCTCTGGGATTAAGCTGCTGCTTGTAACCCAGATTTTTTCCTTCTTCTTTAAAAACGAAAGGAAGAAAAGGGTAAAGTCAGCTAAGATACTGCCAAAAAAAAAAAAAAAATCTGTCTCCTCTTTATGTTTTAGTACAGTCAACTTATACATGGCTGATTCACGTTATGGCATAAATATCATTGACATGATCCCACCTGACAAGATCATGTGATATGACATATTAAACTTAAATAAAAGAATCTTTTAGATCAGATGTACTCCATCCATTTCAATTTCAGAGTAATGTAGCTTAAAGAATTTGGCATATGGAAGAAATTCTGGTGTCTCTCTAGACTAACTTCATGTATTTTGGTTATTGCTCAGGGTAGGGATCAGAAAATTCATTTTAAAAAATTGTAACTTTTTTATTGGGGAATTAAAAGAAACACGATTTTTTTTTCTGGTTAATTTTTATAACTAAATGCAAACCAATGCAACAGACACAGCAGCAAAACGCTGAGCAGAACATTTCTCTCAATTAATGCTGTTTATCTACGTGTACAGCGTGTTGCCACATGTTTTTGATTACTACAAACACACAGCTCTTGGTATGAATTTCTGTGCATATGAATGTACCGTATAAATCCACTTAGCTCATGAGAGAAAAAAAAGGGGGGGGGGCTTTAGTATTAAGAAGACAGGAAAATTATATAATACTTGTCCAACAATGCTGAGGCTAGAGAATATTTAAGCAGCATCTGTACATATGTTTTTGCCTTTTGGGATATGCAGACAGAGGACAGGAAAGGTGAGCTGTACCTGACAGCGTATTACAAATAACAACGGTCTGTTATCAGGAATGAGAATGGAAAATAAAACCCATCAATTGTCTTCAGGAGGTGGCAAAATTTTGTTTACAGGGATGGGTTAATATGGACAATACCAATGGACAGTGCTAGTGCTGATCCTGCCTAGAAAGGTTTCATTTTTGTGTGTGTTTGCTGAGTTCTTTTGCTGGAGTTTCTAAGTGGGCATCCTCAATTAGTAACACAAGGTTTAGGATGTAAAGAGCTTATTCCCGTCTGCTGATGAGAACCAAGACTCATAAGTATAAACTTAGAGTAACTATATTTTAGAAGATTCTTTTAAAATCTCTTCATATGTGCTAAAGGTAACTTTGCCCTTTATTGAAAAGTTTGTGTGGGTTTTGGCCACTTTTCCAACCAACAGCCTCCTGTCTGTTTGCTCCCTGCCCTGACACCACTCCAGATTTTACTTGTGTCTGGGACCATTTGCAGAGGTGGAACTTTTGACTGAAAAGGTCTACTTGTCTGTAAAATTTTCTCTTTTTCTGAATGGTGTTTTCAAGTGCTAATGGACTCATTTCTGCAAGAAATATATATATAAAAAATTCCTACTAGTTTTCTTCCATTTGCACTCTGATAATAGTCATCGCTGACAAATGAACTAAGTTCCGTGCTGCACACAGAACAAACGCCTACCTGCACGTTTACCTTTACAAAAGAATTAAAATTGACATACTCTGTATCTCTGGTGGGGAATGTGTGCGGTGGACATCTCTGCTGTGATGGGAACGGTGCCGTCTTTCCCACCGTTCCACAAACACCCAACAGCACAAACATCGAGGTGTGAAAAACCCCAGTCTGGCAGGGAAAGGACCACATTGGGATGGTGAAACCACTGAAACGAAGTATTGCCTGCTGCTCCCTTTTATTTTTCCATCTTTTCCAAAGCTGCTTCTCCGACAAGGAGACTGTCTCATGCACAAGGGAGGGAAGCAAAGAATGATTTTGTTGAGGGAGTTTGGGGCATCTCAGCATCCCCAACGACCAGTGTTGCTGAGGTGAAGGGTGTGCAGGGTGGCGGACAATGCAATTTGTCATGTTTGGGCTCATCACAGGGGACACCATGTGCCTGGCTGGGGACACCTGTCTGCTGGGGCTGCTGCTCTGCTCTGCCCTTTCAGCCCGAGGAAATGCACCACAATCGAGAGACAGACAAAGGGAATAATAATGAGATGAATGGAAAGGAAAAAAATCCTGAAAGGTACTAAATAAGCACCTCTGAATCCTAAGTTATGGATGGGTTTGGGCTGTGCTGCTGCAGAGGCAGCGGTGCATGATACAGAAGAGATGCTTTAAGAGATACATGGTTATGAACATAGGCATTAACCACAAGTGGAACGTAAACCCTTCATTTAGCTTGGGGTAAAGAAAGAAACAAAACTGTTTTTTGATGTCGTGTCAAAAGAGATCATGTCTGATTCTGATGTGCTGCAAAAGAAATTTTGCATGTGATAGAGCCCACAGTTCCTCCATGTCCTTCATGCCTTTTAGGCACGGAGAGGGCCAGACAGTTGAATTTAGTATATTGCCATGATGATGCCAGACAAGGCTGGAGAAAGGGGAAAGTTCTTTTGCTCTGGGCAGCTAGAAAGAAAACACAACTTTTTTACAGCTTGGACTTGCAGTTGCTCTGTGGAAGGCAGCTGGGGGATTGTTCAGATGAGCGTTATTTGTGCAAAGAGCCCAGGAGACGGGTTCAGGGCTTTTGATGGACCGCAAATGGGGCCATGTTTTTCTAGGAGAAGAAAATAGCATGTTTGGGGATTTAGAAAATAATATTCATAAGCCTGTATATCTGTAGATGATATAGGACTGGAAGCTGGAGTTGTTACGAAGACTGGTGGTTAAGAATACCTTCTGCCTAAACCTTTTGCACTAGCTGTTGTTAAAACAATCATTAAACCAGGTTTTGCTCATTCATTCACTTACCTGCCTTGGAAAGATGCTGCAAAACTGACCTTGGGAACTGCAAAGGCTCGTGCTTTGAGGGTGCTGAATAAGTAACAGCAAAATTGGCACAATTTTTTTGACCAGGTTTCTGTCTTCTCTGGCACTTCCTTTTAAAGAGTGAAAGCTTGCAGTCAAGAGTTAAGCATTGCGAGAAATGCCTATTTCAACTTTACGTGCCTTAATTTCACTGTTGAAACTTTCTTTGATCTTTTTTTTCTCAGTTTAACATTAGTAGTAGGAACTTGTGCTTAACAACAACACTGCAATGCAGCCAAGGCTTCAGGTAATTTGTTCAAAGTAGAAAAGCAATGAGCAAGCGTGTAGAAATAACTCTAATATGATGTGATTCAACGTGTATTGACATCACAGAAAGGTTTCTGTTTGTTTAAATTGGTTTTGGGTTGGCGGTATATCAATCTCATCAGAATCTTTGGAGAATTGTGCAGTCTGTGGGTGTTTCATCTGTAACAAATGATGCCAAGTGTGTGGATAAAGTGTATCTTGTTTTGTACAAAAGATGAGTAATTTTAATAGCAGCAATCATAAATGAATGGCCATGGTGAAAGTTGTTTTAAATTAGGCTTATTTTAATCAACCATCCATTAGAAAAATATTTGTGCGTGTCTTTTCCGCTAGCTATATAATCCTTACAGTAATTTCTGGAAAAAAATAATTCTTTAATATTTGTTTTTAATGGTACTTAATAGTCTTTGTTTCAGGGTACATGGTTGTTAGGCTTGATAGATAAAGAGTCGAGTCTAGCAATATTTGCAACAAGAAACAACTTCCTAGTGCAGATTCAAAACATTCCCAAGGAAGAGAGAACCAAGTGCTTATCAGTACTTCAGCTCTTCATTGTTTAGATTTGTAGATTTTTGGGGAAGGTTATAGGGGAAGGGAATTAAAAGGAAAATGTCAGAAACATTCCTGGTAGCTTTGTGTATCATTAGAAAAATTAACTGTCGCTCTCCTACGTTTGGAGTCGGGCATCCAGACACTATTCTCTCAGCACTAGATCTGTACTAACAAGCCTGATGCGTGCTGACACCCAGCAGATCTCATCCCTTCGCTTCCAAAAATTCAAAAGGAAAACGCTGCAGAGGTCCACAGGGAATTACCATCAAGTACAATGTTTGGAAGAAAGGCAAGAAATATACTGCATGGGATACTGTCATTTTGATACTTAAATTGTACTTGCATTTTGGTGAATATCAAAAATAATTTGTGTTGTATGCACAGGCTTTGTGAGGTCCAGATACTAGTAAGACTGGTGAAATGGAAGATTTATAAATATAGCTGATATTTTATTCTGCTTTTCCTTGTGTTAATTCAACATTATTTTTTTTTTGAGAGGAAATGCTGGGAGAAATATCACTGTATGTCTGCCCTGTCTAAGGACTTTTTCTAGGCAGCTGTTATGGGGCTGAAACAAGATACAAAGAGAGGAGTTCCTTTGGCAAGGAATATTCTGATGTTTCCCCGCTGCTTAGGATTAGTGTGAAAGTGTTTACAGCGTGTGGGGAGCAGAAAATGATGCTGTCAAGACACCTTTTGTCACTGTTAGGAAGCCAAAAGATAATACAAAAGGAAGTGTTAACTCCACCAAGTTTTAAGGACCTGTAACTTTTTCAAGTAAGAGCTGAGCAAGCAGACTCAGGCTTTAAACCAGCTGAATATTTTCCAGGGCTCATCTACCAAAAAAAAACCCCAAACAAACAAACAAAAAAAAAAAAAAGGCTGAGCTTTTTTGAGAAAAAGACATTTGGTGACATAAAAGGCAAAAAAGAAAATGTTACCATTTTCTTCAAAACAGCTTGGGCCAGAGGAGGTCACGCAAAGGAGAAGATGAACTACATTAAAAAAGAAAAAAGGAAAAAAATGAATCAACCCAGGACGTTTGGATGCAGAACAAACCTCCTAGAGTTATAGCAGTAAATGCTGTGAAACCAAGGAGAATCAAGAGAGATGTAAATCCCTGTGTCATCCTTTGGCTTTCAGAAAATGGGAGATTTCCTGGAGGCAAACCCAGCCTTAATTTCCTGGTTCAGGTCATCTCACATGTCCTTCTAAGTCTCCTACAACTGAACGCTGTTGAAGTTCAGTGCCAGACAATATAGGCAATTGATTGACTCGGTTGTAACAATTTCTGGTTGTCTCTGGCAAAGAAGCATCTGAAACAAAACTTAGTCTTCAATCTGATGCTTATTTGTGTTCCAAACTCCACGTAAAAAGATCTTCTAGTATTGTTTAAATACTAATCCTTCTATTCTGTTCTATAGTATGTATAGAGAGTGGTACTTCTAAACAGAATTAAGATTGATAATGTAGTAGAAAAATATCTGTACTCAAACCCAAAATAGTAATATTCCCTTTCATAATAGAATATTGCTCCTGAGGAATTGAAGAAAATCAGCAATGACACTGCCATACTTTCCAAATGGTGTGTGAAATTCAGCCATTGGTCCATGCAAGTTGAATTCAATTGTGATTTGACTAATTAGATTAACTGTGCAATTTCCCATTTTGTAATATATTGAGTCTGCGAAGCAGTTTTAAAAGGGTACAAGCAAAGAGAGGAAGAAAAAAAAGCAACTGAAAGAAAAGTCTTTAACTGCCATATAATTTTAAAAGTCCTTAATTGGATCCTATTAAGTGAAAAGCCTCAAGATTAAAATATTTCATTATTGTTATGATAACAGCAGGAATTGAAAGCAAGAATTGAGAACACTGGGTCTCGATCCTATTTTTCCCAAGAGGCTTACATATTTTCTAGCTTAAAACGATGTAAAACCTTCTTACACTTGTTAGAGAAGCTACAGCTCAAAGTTATTTGGTCCCTTTGTTATTTCTTAGACTTTCTCCACGCTTCAACAAGGGAAGTCTTGATGAATTTGGTTGTGCTTAAAGCCATCTGCAATATTTCAGTAGAACAATCCCAAATTGCAGTTACAGGTGTGTATATAATTATTTCGCTCAACTGGAAGGAAAACTGGGAAGAAAATGAATCGGTCTGAAATGACTTTTCATTTCTTTCGTATTTCCTTCCCAAATATTTTCCTCTGCAGTGATTTTCCCATTGCAACAAAACCAAAAAGCCTGAAAGACGAAACATAAAAGAAAAATTAAAAACTACATTGCAATGGGTGAAAAACTTTGTTTAACCTAAGCGGAAGGCATTGTTGCATTACTGTTTTCAGTCTTAATATTTAAATTTGGCTTAACTTTAAAATGAAACACCATTTGGAAAAGTCAAAACGTTTCAAAACTCAAAATGAAAAGTTTCTTGTGAATAGGAAATATTGTGTTTTTTCCTTGACAACTAGTAGCTGTGTTTCTCAGGGAATAAGCTGTCCATCAGAAAAATGGGATTTAGGTCTAAAAGCAAATATTAAATTTTACCATAAAGGTGTTCATGAAAATAGAATAGGTAAAGTCAGATTAATGGAGTAAATTGATAGAGGATACTGTCAGAGGTGCTTTATATCATGTGGAGATTTAATCTGCAGGAAATTAAGGGCCCTGCAGTGTTTGTTTGATTGCATGCGATATACAAATAAACCAGGTTCACTAATCTACCCAATACTCTTCGACGAAATGAATATCAGTTAAATAAAAATATTTATTAGCTAAATCGCATCTGATTTGAACCAGAACAGATCTGGCATCTGTAGAGGTGGTGGAAAAGCCAAGTTTACTGTTGCTGAGCTGCGATGCTGTTACCGCCGGTACCACCAGCCAGGGCCACTGCAAACCCACACACCACCCACGTTCTTCACTTGACGAATTTTTGTGCCTTGCCAGTCTTAAGTTTATATAAAATGTACATCCTGCAAGATGCTGGTGCCCTCCACTGTCACTGATTTCTCTGATAACCAGAGTCCAGTCATTATAAACCAGTCATTGACTATCAAAGACACCACAGCATTGGCAGGTGAAAAGGTGTCTGGATTAAATCTTAATTCTCTGAAACCAGGCTCAGCAGGGGCTGGAGTTTGCTGGTGAAGAAAAATGAAGAGGATTACACTGAAGCGATTTGAAGGGCTCACACTGTTCTCTCCCTCAGCAAACTCAGAAAATCTCTAGAAAGATTTCCAGGCACTGAACAGAAACCCCTCAGCAGCCATGGTGATGGCAAGCAGACAAACCTTCGCCTCTAGTCTCCAAACACGGCATCAGCACAGCTGCTGCATGAGAACTGGATGGGAGAAAAAGTGCTCCGATAAAAGCAGGGAGCTGCTTTTCTTGTTAGACTAGAAGAAACCTAAAAGTGCAGGGAAAAAAAAATTAAAATATTACTTCTGCTTATGATTATCTAAGGCGCTTTTTTTCCTCTCCCAGGGGATTCAAGATTCCATTGACAGTATCTCCCCAATGATGGTGATAACCAACTCTGATTTTCCCTCAGAGTTTAATGGAGAAGGTGGTTATAGTTCTTGTTTAAGGTGTGGCTCTGAGGATTTCTGTTTTCAGACTCTTTATTGAAATCCGCAGAACCGTGCTGTCTTGTCTTTCATTTATGTTTTTTATTATGCTTACATACACGGTCTTGTCATAAAGTGTAGTTGCCAGGAGGCAAGTTGTGTATGAAAAATGCTCTGGTTGTTTTATTTGAATAGCAGAGTATGTGTAGGATTCCAGAATTTAATAGGCTGCTTAGGTGTATTTAAGGAAGTTTGGAGTGTTGCAAATGCACTGGAGAGGGAGTTGGGTGAGCAGTGGGGTCCTGGAGCTCTGGAAAAGCACCGAGATGCAAACCCCAGCCTATCGCTGGGGATATAAGATCAGGGTTAGAGTAAACCAAAAAGCATGCGCAGATTTGGTGCATCAGAGCCCACTGGGCGTAATTTTACACAAAGGGTACGAGTTTTGCAATGGAATTCTATCTTTTTCACAAAAAGCTAAATCAGTGCGCAGGTACTATGCTGCGGCCCCCATCTCCCTCCTTGCCAGCACAGATCTCTGGGATCGAGACCCTCAGCCTTACCCCAAAAGATGGGTTCCCTTCCAGAGGGGAAATTTGGTGAACTAATTTGATACAGGGGAGCTGCCCTACAGAAATACTGCTGAAGATCTGCCTCGTGTGGATCCAACTCTAGTTATTATGTCAGTGCTGATGCTGCTGTGGAAGTGGGCGGTGAACTCTGGTCTTCTTTACTTCATTTGTGAATGGTGACATCTGCTTAGATATAAACCTCTAGGTGACACC
Organism: Pampusana beccarii; assembly: GCA_013399365.1. NCBI lineage: Eukaryota > Metazoa > Chordata > Aves > Columbiformes > Columbidae > Pampusana > Pampusana beccarii. The sequence continues at coordinate 1,005,298 of VWYH01008559.1, read as the reverse complement.
AAGTAATAGCCAGTTTTTCACTGATAAAACTGGGAGTGCGTTCAGATATGGAGTCAGATGAATAGCCAATGTAATTATATGCATTGATTAAGTATTTACATTAATTCTGAGTCTGTAAACAGCAAGAGCTAACAGCGGTCTGATTCAAGCTCCTGGCCCAGGTCTATCTTCATTAAACTTCTTATTGTAAAGACCTTTGTGATATCCGTGCAGCTTAGGGGCTACCAGAATCCATGGGTCCCAGCACCAGGTTCAAGAAAACCTACTCTTTTGGAACCCTTTTTTTAAATATATTTGAGTATTAGGAAAGAGAATAATACAGTTCTCTTTGAATGAAGTGGGGAACTCTGTAGTACATAAAGAAACTGGCAGAGACCCATGAAAATTAACATCAGAGATAAAAGGAATCTAACCATTGCTATGCTGGGAGAGTACAGTGAAACCCTGATGTTGGGCTTTTGGCAGGTTTAGGCATAAGGCACAAACGCTTACCGATGCACAGCCCAGGCAGACCTGGCATCTTCTCCTCTGGAGCTGCCCTGCCAGCTGCCTCAGCCATAAACGTGATCCCACAAACACGTACAGTCAAGGATGAACACTGAGAAAGATGAAATATAAGAGTTAAGAAAGAAGAGTGCGACTGGGAAGCCTTACTTTTAATCTCATTTTGGTACTGGCTCTTCTGCATTAGGTCTACAATTCAAGGCAGGGAAAGAGAACGGTCTTGGCCATGGAGGTGTCAGATGTTGGCTGTCGGTGCTGTCAGCTGCTAGACAGATAAACTCTGCTCAAATCATGTACCCTGCCTAGGAGACCTGAGCTCAGCCTATCTGCTGCTGAATGTGGGGATCCCCGGCTGTGTCTGTTCCACCCAAGACAATGAGTGAGAGTGGAGGCTCCCACGAAGGTGCTGACCATGCACAGGGGGCAACTCAGCCCAGTGGCATCGGGGGTGTGTGGAACGGGTGGTACATTGGCTCGGTCTTATAGCAAACATACTGGTGTAGACAGACTGACGGGTGACCATAGGCAAGCACCACTACCTTGGCCTCTGAGTACTTACTAGTCTATAAGATCAGAGGTTCTGTAAGGAATAATTAATCTGAAATACCTCCAGGAACCATTTAAACATAAAAAGCGTCACCTCAAATTTATCGCAAAATAAGGTGACAAATCACTTGAACAAATGTTGGGTGTCTGTCATAAGACATCCTCTCATAAGAGTGAGAATCTTCCAATAATCATTAGCAGCTTATTTGCATGGATTTTTCCTGCATTTGATGTGAAATCTTGTTTGGCTAGATGCAAGGAAGGCTAAGTATGTGCCGAAAGCCAGTAATTTGATTATCTACACTCTTTCTGTCTAGTTATATGATCCTTGCAAAGTCCTTTATTAAAACCTATTTAGAAAGAGTTGCTAAACCTTGCTGGAATGTCAACCATGCTAATACAATATGGCCAGTGAAGAAGAGTAGGTGCTTATTGAACAGAAAACTTTAATCTTGTTAAGACTGGATACAAGAGGAAATGGTAATAAGTGGGTTGTGCTGAAACTGTCGCTCAGACAATGAAGGTGGCACCTCCATTGTGGTGTGGACACACCTGTTCTTTTTAATACTGGAAAACTCTTCTTTCATGTAGGGTAATCCTAATGTATAGGATTCCAAAAGAGCTTTTCACAGGTCATAATTATCCTCCATGCCAACAGCTCCTGAATAGGCATCTTGGTCACTTCATTTGCATTTTCTGTAACTACCATTTGGTCTTCGAAGGAAAAGGATTCCTTTGAGGCAGGTTTGGTGTAGCAGTTTCTACCTTTCAAAAATCATTTTTAGAACATTGACAGATGTTGTGGAAACTTGTATATAGGAATAAACTGATAGCTGAAATAAGATGTGCTCTTGGCATTTTGTCTGTATGTGTTAGAGTGCAGCTGAAGACACTAATTTGAAGTAATGTGAAGACACTAGAAAAAGGTGTGCAGTTATATGCCATAGAACATTGAAAAGAGTCCTCTGTAGGTAACATTTGATCCCAAATATAAAAGGTACGTGTGGAGATGTGTATCTCCAGAACTGGACCACATTCCTCCTAGGGCCATAAAACAGTTATAGAAACACTCAAAAGCCACACAAAAATAGCTGGACTGAGATTTGCTGAAAGCTGGGGTAGTTTCGGTAAAAGGTTTAGTTAGGATGGTGAATTGGGGCCAAGTAATAGCCCAACAATGCTGAGAAAAACTAAATCTGCTCTTCTTCCTTGAGTTTTATGTAAAGACTCAAGGCAGGGCAAACACCACAGCTCAAAGTGCAGGAGGGGACCCTGTCTGTGAATATCCAGCATTGCACTTGCACAAATCCCACTGAAAGGTCACACAGTTTGCAGAGCTTCACTTTCTGTTGTTTCCTTAACACAACCCTGTGAGAGCGCTGTTCATGCTCAGTGCTTACAGCATCATCACTGTGGCTTCAACCATTCTTGGGTCTCGCGTGGTTTGTTCTCTTTTGGGAAAGACCGCAGTAATATTGTGGTCCCACCTACGCTCTTCTGGGGTGCGTGTATTGCTCGTGTGTCTCCATGACAAGATCTCGTGACCGTGTGAGTTGCTGTGGCTCTGCGTCTTCTCTTCGGAGAACAAGAGGCTGACATCTGTGACCAGGTCATGTCTGAGTGTGGAATGTTTTATTCTCATAGTTATATTAAACAGTAATAGAAGTACAGGTTCCTGTTTAGTGGTGAAAATGAGCTTTCTCCTTGGAATGGGGAAAGAGTAAATGCTCGTAGCTGTCTATAAATACTATTAAGGAGAAGATTTGATAGAAACCTAGTTGTTGTGAAATCAGACTCTGCCAGTACCTTTTCTGGCGTCGTTTTACAATTATGTGCATTGACATCTGTTATTGCTAATTATCTCTTCAAACTTCATCAATGATCTCTTGCACTTCCTGTAAGAAATGCTGAAAGCTTTTAACAAACAAATTAATTATGTATAGTTTTTGATGCAAATTAGTCCAATTAGCTGTAGCATTGATATCTTCTTCAGAAAAAAAAAAAAAAGGGAGAAAGAAATATACATATTTATAAGTACCTTTTTGACAGATGATGGTAGGTCATGATGAGGAATTCATTTCTGTTTATAGAATTGCTTTTTGAAAATGGCTGAACCATTTGCTTAATCCTCGATTTTCAGACAGGAAGGACAGTTCATGGCACCTCAGACTTACCTTTCAGTAAATTGACTTTCCACCCATAGACCAGAGTTTCAGCTCTTGCCAGGAAGAATAATTGTTATGCAATCGACAAAAGTTTCTGTGGAGTTGGATTGTTCCATAACAGCTTTCCCATCTGAACACATCCACTTTACTGACTGAATCCTATGACTTTATTTTTCTGTTTTGATTTTTTCCCTTGTTTTTGTTGCATGTTAAGAAATATGAATGACATATTTTCTGTGGTTGGCTTTTGAGGGTTAGTACTTGTGAAGAAAGGGTGTGCCGATAGTCACTGCTGGAATGCGTTGGGCACTTAATTCCCCTTCTGACTACCATGCCCAGGTATTTCATTAATTCTTACTAGCGCAGATTGTGGAGAGTTACAAAACCGGGACTGCAGTATTTGTAAAATGTCAATTCCAGGAAATAGCTGGTTTGTTTTCAGTCTGCAAATTCCAAAAATTGCAGCATTAACCAAGTGCTGCTGTATGATAGAGGTGCACTTTTGGCACGTATCATTTCTGAGATTAGAGAATGATAATTCTCCTGCCATAGTTCTGCTTGAAATCAGCTATATCTTCTGTTGGAATATGTCAAAGGAAAATTAAAAAATAATGCTTTGTTCGAATATGTTTTTCCCTAATGGAACAGAGTCAAAACTATGTTTGCATGTTTTGTAACTCCAAGGCAAAACTCCGAGTGTGTTTCAGCAGAGGGATGGGGCAGCACAAATCGTGCTCCGCACCTTTGTCTTTCAAAACTTCAGTGTCTGAGGTTTTCATACAACTTTTAATCAAAATGCAGCTTCTGTGGTTATTGTGGAGAAATATAAATTTCATTTTAAAAACTACTTTTTATACTGAGAACACTTCAGTGAGAGATTTTGACAAAATCTTATCAGATAATAGTACTATAAAGTTTTCCAAAGCTTCTTGACCAGGCAGTACCAATAGCACTGGACTGAAAGCATTCTCTCCTGAAAGCAATCATTCGTTGTGCAAGACGTTGGGTCACTAACTGGAGATTTTCTTTCTTTATTTTGCAGTGGCTGTGAGACTAGATGAGAGCCCTTCTGCGTGTGCTTTTAAAGTACATTTTAAAATATTTCTTATGATTCCCTGTAATACATTTTTGTCAGGCCAGGGATTAAATTATGGCTTGAATGCATAGCTGCATGAAACGGTGGACCGAAGAAAATAATTAGGAATATCAAAAGTCTATTATGGCACATAACTTAATTGTTTTTTAGTGCTGCTTCACATCTGCTGTGTGTAGTTCTCGAACTCCCTAGAGTGGGAACACAAGGTCTTGTCTAAATGGAGCCATTGCATGAGCCTTGCTCCAGCAGTATCATCCTGCTTTTAAACCACCTCTGCTCATTTGTCTTGGATGTGAAAGGGTGCAGCCATGAGCAACGTAGCATCAGTTTAATCAAAAAATGTTTAAAATAAAATTTGAAGGTTTAATGATTTATGTCATTCAATGTAATAGCTTGTCCAAAGTTACCTGGAAGATTAGAGTCAGATGCGAATAAACGCTGGTATTTCTGAGATTTAGTTCAGTGCTCTTGTTGTTAGGCCAGGGTTAAATGAAGCACTGCGTTTGTGTGAAGGGTCTGTGGGTATAATGTGGGGGGTTTTGTGGTGTGTTTTGTTGGTTTGGTTTGGTTTGTATTTGTAGGGACTGTTCAGGGATCTTTTTTTTTCTTGCAAGGACTGTTCAGGGCTCTTCCTTCTGCAGCAGTTCTTGCGAGCCCAGGGAGTGTGTGACACCCTTGTAACCAGAGCAAGCTTCAGCCTTTGACTTGTTGCTTGTCCTTGTCCACACTCCATCCTTTCTCTTACTTTATGCTTCTATGAGTAAGTGACTGGACATCCAGGACCTTGTAGCCCAGAACTAGGCTTAGCGTTAACCAGATTCCCACCTGGAGACAGAAGTTTTGGCATAAGCTTACAGGAGCATTGCATGTTCTGCTGGGCAGATTTTGTAGAATTGAGCCATTCACTGGGATTTGTCGTTCAGGACTGGCAGTCCTACAGTAATCGCTACACATACAGGCACCGAAGAGCTAAAGGTGCAGGCAAAAGCAGCTGGACAGAAGGCGACATGTTCCTGTGGGCAAACGGGGAGGAAACAGAGCTGAGCAGACGTGATCGTGTTCGCCCTGGGTCACAACAGAAAGGCCCAAAGGCCCCAAAGCCTGTGCCCCAACTGCAAAACCAGTTTATTTCTCCCTGGTTGGATGGTCTTCTCTTGGAGTTGTGTCTGATGTTTTCTTAATTATTCAGCTGTGATACTCAAAGTAATAGTTGCACGAGGAAACTGATCATAACAGTTCAAAAAGCTCTACAAAAGACAGATTAGCAGATTAGTAGCTGCTCTGGAAAACATGCAACAGTGCTTGAAAGTTAATCCTGCTCTTAATGTAGGGAAAAAACAGGCAGGCCTCTTATTAGTATTTCCTATTTAAAATAAACTTTTATTTCTGATTTTAAAATTGCAAATGCTATAAAAATATGGCGAAGTATGTGTTCTGAAGAAACCTCTTGAGGTTTCCTATAGCTAATTATTTACAGTATGAAGATCTGGCATAACAGGTATAGGCATCCTGGCAATTATGTATGAACATAATCATGGCTTGTCAGATGTTTTTAATTAAGCTTTCCCTAGTCTGAGTGCTCTGAATGGTGATGAGCATTAACATCCTTCAGCAGAGCCATACGCAACTTGTTTGCAGACTGTGACCATGTGCTGTGCTGAATGTCAGGCTTTGAAGTATGGCTTTAGTTTGAAACAGGGTGAAGTGAGGTCCTATATTTGTGCCTTGGTGATTCCTGCTCCCAGTTGTTCTGCCTGCAGATACAGCATCTTTGAGCGTCTGTCTTTCATTGCAGACTAGGTATAAGGAGCTTTTCTGCAGACAGCATTTCATGATCTCGTGGTGGGATCTAATAGGCAGCTTGGATACATTCCCAAGTAGACTCCAGCACCAGGTTCTGCAAGGTAAACTATTCAACTGACTCCCATCCCTTCCTTGTTCTCAGGAGACCCGCACAAGTAGGACTAACATGTTACCTGATGGAGGGGTTATGCATAACTGGACAGTAATATTGGAAAGCTGGGTGCCAGGCTTGATGTATACACCAGGTACAGGAAAGAGATTTTTTTTTCCCTCCGTTCAGCAGTGGTGAGGTCACATCTGGGGTGCTGTGTCCAGCTCAGGGCTCCCCAGTGCAAGGAAGACATTGGGAAACCAGAGCAAGACAAGCAAACAGCCCCGGGGGCATTGGGCACAGGACATTTGGGGAGAACCTGGGACAACTGCGTCTGCTCAGCCTCAACAAGAGAAGGCGAAAGGCACGGAGGAGAGTGCCATTGCTGTCTTCGGTATCCTGATGGGTGGGTAGAGAGAAGAGGGAGCAAAGTCTTTGCTAGCAGGGCAGAGAAAGGAGGGAGGTAATGGGTGGCATGAAGCAGCAGCAGAAACTCCAGCCAGGTTAAAGAAAAAAATACTTCAGTGGAGACAGGGGACCAGCTAAAGACCAGAGCGGTGGGGGGATCCCTGCAGATACTCAGAGCTCTGTGGAAAAGGCCCTGGGCAACAAAACGCAGAGGCTGGTCCTGCTTTGAGCAGGAGGATGCACCAGATGAAATCCAGAGGTCACCTCCACACTCAGCTGTTCCACCTTCCTGTCAAATCCTATGGGGGTGGGTGCGTGACTTCTCCTGTATAATTTTGGGGTTTAGTGTGCTTAGCGCTAAGAGCAGTCTACCAAACTGTGTTTGAGTTCTCCTGTCTCTTCAACGCAATGTATTGGTGTCTTTACAGTTTGGTCATGGGAGGAAATGTGTGATTGTACGTGTGGTGATTGGGGTCGGCATTTGTACAGCTGCACACAGGTACACAGAAAGGTTTTCTGTATGCCTAGGAAGAAAGACTAAAGATTTATAATGTTGATGCTTTTAATACATTATCATTTGGATATCACTTGCTCTATTAGAAGTTTGTTCCACGAAAACTAAAGGACTGCGGGAAATGGCTCTTTAGCTAAAAAGTCTGTATGTTTAAGGAAAACAAAGAAAATATTTAATATCTGGGCAGAATGTTCTGGTTGTGAAATAGAGGGGAATCTCTTACTAAAGTGGAGGGCTCTTTTTTTTTTTTTTTTTTTTTTTTTTTTATTTTTTTTTTTATTTATTTTTTTTTTTTTTTTAATCCAAAAAAATTCATCCCAACAATAATAACAGTATTGTTGGTTTGAGGTGAGACCCAAACCAGAATTGCACACCACAACTAACAAAGTAAGCCAAGCACCTTTAAAGACCGCTGAATCCACGGACCTGCTTCCCTTAGGGTCCCCCAGTCACAAATGCAGTGCCCGCGTAGGAAGGTATTTATTAAGGAAGTCATTCTGCACAGAGACGAGAGTGCCCAGCTGACTAGCAATGTGGAGTTTTTAATTACTTTTAATCTTCCATAATCTGGGATCTAAATAGATCCAGATTCACGAAGTTGCTCAAATCAGCACAGAGTGCTGGTGCCACAGGAGCTCTCCTGTGCATCCAATCCAGTGTGTTCTCTTTGTTTCCATTTTTCTTTTTCTCTCTTTTTCCTTTTTTTTTTTTTCCTTTTCTTTTTTGTTTTTTTTTTAATTCCGAAGGAGTTGGGGCAGAGGGTGTCCTGCTTTTTAAAAAGGGAAACTTCTGGCCATCTGCATGTAAAACAGGTTGTTGCTTGCATGAATATCTATGCGTGGTCGTTTAGGAGTGCTCATGCATTTCCTCATTTTGTGTACAAAACTGTGTGAAATGCATACAATTTAGAGAAGCGAGTGCGATCATAAAGTATTGCTATGGAAAGTACAGTAGCTCAGCTTTTGTCAAAAAATAAGCTATGTAAATAAAGCTAATACCGGCGAAGACGATGAAATTAAGATTAGCAAGTAATGAGTAAAATTATTTACTTGACTACAAAGAGAAACTGGATGAGAATCTTATCTGGGAAACAAATGTAAATGCTCAGATTCCATTAGAGATACACCAATTAGTGATAGCTCAGAATCTGATCCATTATATATCCATATTAGCCCTGAAAGGGCTGCATTACAAAGATTATCTGTGTATGGTTGGTTGTACTAAGTCCTTGCTGTTACAATAAAGATTCTCCTATTACTTAACCACTTCCTGCAATCATCATCTGCCACTGTAACAGTTCGAAATTAGTTGAACAGGATCCTGGTTTTTGTTAATTTGCTTATCATTATAATTGAGGGAAAACCATCCTTTTTAAAAGTTAGTTAGCTTTTAACTTCAGGCCAAAAGCTTCCTGTTACCCAAATGAAAGAGCATAGATGAAATATTTTATATTTTATGCAGTATCAGCTTCCTAAGTATTTACATTTTTTTAACAAATGTTTAAAAACATAAATCATGCAAACTTGTGATTATATGCTTGCATAGTGATTTGTAATGCCATTTTTTTTAATTATTATTTGCATTCATGATAAAGTAAATGCTATCTGTTATTATACCTCTGTTTCTGCTATATGGAAATCACAGTGCTTAAACAAACTGCATTATGAAAAACATGTGTTTTGAGAACCTGTTCTCTAAAGATATTTAATTTCCATTTAGAACATTAGCTTTAAAATTAATGACTCTGCTTCAAAATGCAAATTCCCCTTCTCTATTTCAAGTAGACAAACTGAAGTTCACTGACTCCTGAAATATCTCTGCTTTGTCCCAAGAAAGCGCTGTCTTTTTAAATCTCAGCTCTAATTCCTCTTTGATTTTGCGTCAACACCTTAATGGGGAAAAAATTCACCACAAATCAGCATCTGATTAGCCCAAATCACCCCCTCCTAATCCCCTTCAGAAAAAAAACGCAATTTGCAAAATACTGTTGTGCGCCTATGTAACATCTTTGTAAATTTTAAAACCCAGGTGTATTGATGAAAATAAATAGAACATTTTAATTAAAACTCATAAAATTGTTGGACATCTGCTCCAAATTGTTCAACATTTTAGTGGTTAACAGATTTTGTGCACCTAGATAATGAATTACTCGTTATTATTGGCATAAATAGTAGCTGTGGGGCTTTTTATAGCAAGATCAGAAGCCTCTTTGTGAAAGCTCTGGCTTACTTTATAGTCTTTTGGCAGATGCCTATTAGAACCAGTAAGTTTAGCTAAAAAAAAAAAAAAAGGAGGCAGAGTTAAACACAGGAAACAAGAGTTGAATGTCCGCCAATAAAAATGATCACAAATCAGGGCTGCTGATGTCATAACCCGGGAGGTCAGAGGTTGGGCGCGGAATAAATGGCTCTGAAAGGGGCAGCCTGTCTGGAGGCCTGAGCTGTTGTTGGCAGCCGGGCCCGGCCATGAGTAAATGGGAGGCACAATGCCGCCAGTGGGCCTCATTAGCGGCCGGGGCCCGGCTGAAGAGAAGTGTTTGATGAGTCCTTCACATCCCACTGCGGCACCGTGGGATGTCAATGGAATAATTACTATGATCTAATGGGCGTCCCTTTTTGCGCGCCGGTGAATGGAGCCCCCTCTTTTTTGTGGCATTCAGCCCGGGTTGTGTAAACTGTGGGGTGCCGCCGGGGATGGGAGCCCGCGAGGCCGGCGGCAGGTCCGCGCCGGCCCGCTTGTATTCACCTTCAATAGAAAGAGAAGGCCAAGCAATTTACTCCCCTGCCTTTCACCATGAGAGCGGCAGATTGAAGGTCACACTCGATTTGGCAGGACTTGAGTCGCTCTCTGTGCGGACGCCGAGTTAGACAGATGCAACTTCTATTTGCGGGACTTCCAAGGACGGGGTGTTTAATTGCCCCGCGCTCCGGTGTGCGTGCTCCCAGCCGCGCCTGCACCCACACAATGCCAGAGAGATATTCCACTTTTAAGAAAGAGAACAGCATGGGGTTTAAGGCTCTGCCTTGAACGCGCTTAATTTTTCGTTGGAGTTTCGCACCCGGCTCTGCGTAGGGTGCTGTGGTGGTGGCTCTCGGGGTCTCGCTGGGCTGGATTGAACCCCAATTCAGATAACAAACAGCCCATTGTTGTCTTTACGCAGATCATTAAAAGTCTGAATTAAGATAATTGCATCTTGTGTAGACATACTGCTATTTCAGGCTGAAAAGATGTGACGTTGTCTCTGCATAAAATTTGTTAGGAATGTCCTGCTAATAACATTACATAGATTGTGTAATGCTGCGTGTTCCTTGTTTGAATCCAGACTGACACAAGCCTGACATAACGAGATTTCGTTGTGGCTGATTTCAGCTGTCTATATTAACAATCAGCATCATTTCCTTATTAATTACATGCTTTGTGCATCCATATGGCTTAAATTAAATTTCTCAGACTTAATTTTATTTTTTTTAAGTGGGATAATATTCTTTACAAACTCCCAAAATGTTTTGTACGTTTTCCCCAGTACTCCCCATGGGCATGCTTTTTAGGGAGCTATAGAGCAACTTTTATTTTTGATGTTTGTTTTTATGATACGCTCTTTGCCTGGCTAATGAAGGCCAAACCATGGACACACAGAAGTCCATGGAAAAATTCTCAACAACTTCAGTAGGGCCAGGATTAAAGTGTGTGGTCTACGTGAAATTCAATGGAATCCAGTTGGTTGGAAAATATTTTTCCATGAGATATTTTATAAGGTCATTTTAATTACAACCTGTAGAGTATTTTGTTGTTTGCGGTCACACGGAATCCGCACTCATCGTTTGAGAAGACAACATGATCTTTCCTTTAGGCAACATTTTTTTATTTTTAAAGAAGGAATAGATTGTGGATACTTGGCAAGGTCAAATCTAGGTCAGCATCAGTGCTCTAAGCAGTACTCTAAACACATGTTTACATCATTTGGAACCCATTATTCATGGTTTTATATTACTTATTGTGAAATAGGGCATCAACAGTTTTGTTTTGTTTTGTATTTAACTGGTAATATTTGAGTGTTAAACTTCACATCAGCGGAGTGTGGGAGAAACAAACATGTACAATTACTAGACAAAATACATTGGAAGTTGACGATCTTCTGTTGCCTGTGGAATCATGGATGTAGTGATGTGGTTTTCTTGGCTACTTCAAAGGAATCCACAAAAAAGCACCTACTAAAAGCAAAACCTATTGTCAGGAACTGTAAATTTTCTATACCTGGGCCTATCTGCTAGGTCTTTCTAAAAATTTAGAAAATTGTTTGACGTCCACAAATTGACGAAGCCTGGGAACCCCTGGTGCAGTGTCCTTCATTGTGTTACAGGTTACTTGCCATAATTCTTTGGTTTCCTGCCTTTTGCTTCTTTGACTAAATCTGATAGACCCGTCAGCAAGCATCCAAATCTGCCCAGGGCTTGGTCGCTGCACTGAAAGACAGTAACTATGTGCTTTTCTTAGTAGTGCCAAGCGTCTTAAATTGCTGGATTTCACAAGCGTGTTTTCCAGACGCAGATGAAGGCAGTGGTGCTGAGCTTTCCAGCCAGGGCAGCAGCAGGCTCAGCGTTTCACACTCTCTGCTTGCAAGTTCGCGGTACTCAGGAATCCACCAGAATTAACTTCCACTTCATGTAGCTCTTTGGTCTTCCCTTGGCCTCCCCTGCCCCCAGCCGGGTCAACGGGGGTTTTGTCCTTTGGAAACAGACCCCTGAGCAAGTCAAATAGGATTTTCTGACACCCAGTAAGTGCAAAGGGAACAGAGGATGCTCAGTGTAAGGCGCTGGCGAGTGCAGGTTGGCAGGATCTTTGCTGGTTTGGGGATGTCTTGCTGCAGCCTCCTGCTGCTGGGATCCAGCTCTGGCACTGGGGCTGTCCCCGTGTGGCTTTGCTTGCTGCTCCACGGCCCAGCGCATCCGTCAGTGGGCAAGTGGCACACCGAGCCCATCCCAAATCACCCCCGGCCTCTGGTCCCCCGTGTTTCTCACCCTCCATCCCCCTTCCAGCCGGCGGAGCACCCGGCATCGCACACCTCGAGCCCTTCACGTCCTTCCCTGAACGCAGCGAGCAGGACTCGTGCCAGCGAGTTCAAAGAGCGCTAGAAATGAAAGGCACTCTCAACCAGATTTCCCAAATTGCTCAACGCTCAGCAGTTCTCTTGCTGAGTCTGCACCTGAGTAACTGGCTTGATTTATTTTTTTTTTCCCCAAGTTATTCACCAGCCTGTAACTCTCGCTGCTCCTCATGATAAATCAGGTTTCAGTGGGAGTTGCTGTCCACTAAGTACCTGGGAAACCTTCACCGGTATAGATACTGTTATTAGAATTATTATTCCTTTATTTGTTAAAGCTGTTATTTGTTCCTATAAATATTCTGTGGTAAATTAATCCCACTTCGGGAGATGAAGCAGGTTGGCTCTGTCATTTAGTACACCTGAAGGTAAACATTGCTGATAGAAATCTGCCAGAAGTAAAACACAACAGCCAGTTGGGAGTTTCAAACGTGTTTTGGTCAGTATCCATCCTCCTGAAACTGTTTTTTCGCTGCTTCTCATTTTTTGGAAGCACAGCGGTCCCAGCAAACAAATAATCGCAAGTCGGGTCCCCCACCGATCACCCTGGAGAACGGTTAAATTTAAATGATGATTTTGTGCCCTGTTCCTGTTGTAGGTGGGGTTTGGAATGCGGAGTACAACAGACCCTCACATTTTTCACTGATTATCTTCAATTAGCTGTGAGGGCTGAGCAGCCCGCGTTCCCCCAGGCACCGCTGCCTCACAAGGAATCTTCTTTCAAGCCATTTATAGTGCATCGCATTATCGAGTAACTAACAGAGCAAAACTGACACGAAAAGAAAGTTCATTACTACTTTCATTATTGTCAAGGGAGTTGTATTTACTTCTGAAGCCCTACTTTTAAACACACTTTCTACTCTGAAAGTGTTGCCAGTGTGGGGCTGCTCCCCTGCCCTGGAAGAGGCTCTGGGGCTGCAGCACCAGACGCCTCCAGAAAAAGCAAATTGCGCTTTTAGAAAGTTACTGCGTCTGTGATTTATAGGCTTGGAGGTATTTCTTTTGTCAGACTTCAGGTGGGACAGGGAAAACGGGAAAAAAAAAGGTGTAGAAAAGTGACACCCTTTGTAAGAATTCCGTTACCGAGACTGAAGTTGCAGAATAAATCTGCAGTTCGTAATATGCAATTCATACAATTCCATTTGTCTAAGAGCACGTGCCTTGAGAGACACTCAATAACTAGGCACTGGGATACTGGCAAAGATCATCATTTTAACCCCTCCACATTTTACAGATGTAATTTAAACTACTAACAAAAATCTAGTGGCCAGATTGAAGACATTGCTGCTGCTCGGGTAATTACTTATTAATCTAGACATGTACTTGTCTTGCTTTAACAGTGCCAGATTCCATATGTAATTTGTTGGACCTATTTGTTTTTAAAACTGGAATTTTTTTTACTGCATCTGTGGGAATGCTAATCGAGCCTTAATAGGCAGATGGAAGTATTTCCAAACCATCTTATTTGTCTTATTTTCAGTACTGTGGTTTATCAAGTAGTTCATGAGCAATTTGAAAAGCCAATCTGTGTATACAGATACTTTTAATCACAATACATGCTGAACACATCAGGCAGTGATGTCATATTTCAAACTAGTGCCTTGCGTCGTCTGATGACAATGTTTGCAGGTGGGAAGGATATAAGCATGTCCAGATATATATATTTTAGGTAAAATGTGACTGAGTATATGCCGGTGTTAAAACGTCAGCAGCACTGTTAGACTCAGCACTCTTTTTCAATGACTCATTCCTCCTCTGTATGTCATAAATTCATGCTTATTGTTTTCTTTTTTTTTCTTTCCGCAAAAAGATGACCCAGGTAACTGGCAATCAGGTGGAACCATGGACTTTATAGATTGTTTACTGGAAACCTCTTTTAAAAATCCAGCTTTGAAATAGCTTATTAAAACTCCCTTGCTCATCATATTTCTGCCAACTCTTGCCTTCAGGACTGTTTTAGTTACATATTTTCTAATCATAGGAAAGATCAATTTAAGATTACGATTGGAGAAATCTTCTGTAATTACTAGAAGAAAAACGAGGTTACTCTACATACGTAGTAGTGTAATCCAATGCTTTGGAACAATTCCTTTCCCAGGAAAAGTCCATAGCGCTACAGGACAAAGAAATGGTGCAAGCATTTCCACCCAACGGTGTGCAAGTTTTCAGCGAGCAGAAGAGCAAAACTGGGGACTAGCAGCAATCATTTTGCAAATCAAACTCATACACATTTTGGAGCTGCCAGTAATTATGCCAAACCAAAATTCACAGACACCTTTACTGCAGCTCTTGTATTTGAGAGCAGTTTGGTCCACAAAATTGTTCTTGTATTCTTCTGATTTTTTTTTCTTTGCTCTGATAATAACCTAGATAACGCATATTCCTTTGATCCAGAGTAGGTTGAAGAAGCAGAAAGTGGCAGGATTATAGGTGAAGATGGACAAGCTCGATTACAAATCTACTGCTGGGGGAAGGCAGGATATATTCTGCAAGTTGAGGGTGCGTTTTGTCTTACAATGGTGTCTTGAAATGCCAATATAAATAAAGCAGGTAGGGCTGCCAAAATCCAATTTTCTCCTTTATTATTCTACCTTTTTAATTCTAATTAATTTTTTTTTTTTTTAAACAAGGCTAATGGCCTATAGCTATGGGATGGGAAGATAGGGCTCAGATAATGGGAATATCGTTACAAAAAGAAAAATGCTGTGTGAAAAGGTAAGATAGTAAAGGTGAAGCTCATTTAGCGCAGGTACTTTACCCATTAGCTGCGAGCTAGTAAGATGGGTCTTGACTGGTCCTCCCAGAAACTTTGGCTACTTTCTTCTTTTCTGTTTTGAGCGAAACAAGAGTCTGTGCTGAGCGAACTGGGCTGGGCTGCAAGCACTGGGCTGTCACAGCCACAGGAGGAGGGCTGGAAAGCCAGGACGTGGTGGCCTCAGTGACACCCGGGGCTTTGAAACACTTGCACTGGGATTTCACTACAGGTCAGGAAAAATTGCTCCTGCGCTCGGAACCACGAACCTCTGGGCTTCGCTGCTGAGCGTCGCTCTGCAGGGAGCAGGTTGGCAGCCGCTGGGCAGCTCGGGAGCATCCACGCCAGCCACAAACAAGTTAAACTGGATGTTTGAAGCGTTCGTCACGTGGCATCGGGGCGCTCCTAGTGGGCTCATTTGCCTTTTGCGAAAACAGAACGTTTGGCCGCATGCAGCTCTAAGCCGCGAGACCACGTTGCTTCCACTTACTCCGGCCCGTCCTCGGCACACTTAAAAGCTACTCAGCTTAATAACTGTTAATAACCACCGAGGACCAAAGGAAGCTTTGACTCCTCTTTTGTGACGATATTGCTTTTCCATCTATTGCCAGTATGGCATCTTCTGAGTAGAAGCAAAGAGAGAACACATGTATTTTAAATCCCTCGTTTTCTGAAATCTCTGCTCTGTGGATCCACTACAGGAAGTTTAGAAATAATGCTGAGCAGTAAAAAAAAAAATATTTCTTTATCCTGGCTGGACACACAGAACGAATCTAAAGGTGTTTATGTCCTCACTGCTACAAAATATTGGTTTTCCTTCTTAAGTGCAGTCTCCCCAAGCCCTTCTGGTTGCCCTAATGTGTGTTTTCAAATCACTTCTATCTCTGGCTTTACCTTTCTTCTGTGTACCCAGCAGCCAGGGAGCTGCCACCAGCAGTGACAGAATCTCTCTCCAACCTTCTCGTTCAAGTTTGTGAGCAGCTTTAAATCAGTTTGTTTGCTGTCCCAGGGCTGCAGCCGTGATATTGGCTCAGTTTGCCCAAATCTGGCTGCAGAAACGCCCTGTGCAAAAGGCCACTTCCAGGTGAGGTGAGGAGGAAACCTTTGGTTAGATCAGACCCAGATGAATATTCAGAATGACTTGGTGGTGCTAGAGGATAACATTTCTTCTTCATTTTGTGAGGGATCCTGCTCATATCTGAGATACCTAGATGTTTCTTTAATGATTTGGCACGTTTCAAAAATACCAAATAGACAAAAATGGTTTGTACGATATAGTTTGTTTTCTGAAAGTAAACAACCAATAGCATGCACGATCACTCAAGAGTGCGGAATTAAAAAAAAAAAAAAGGAACCTAAATAACTGTTACATTCTCAACAATAGAGTCTTGTGAATAACCAGAAGGACCTATTCATTATTTGCCTCCAAATATATCTCTACTCAAATGATTCTTCTGTTTGGGAGAATCTCTATTAATAGAGACCAAGGAAAATAATATCATCTTTGTCTCTTTCTAAGACATGTCCTTATTGTGTTTTGGACAATGGGGTCATTTATGATGATGAGGTAACTTCTTCTGAATCCTGAAAATGTAATTTCAGATGGACTGTGAGTAGTTTTACTAGTCATTGAAATGTATTCGTGACCTAATTTCCAGTTTACAATAGGCAGCATTCTAACATTGCTGTAAACAGCAGATTAGGCATCTGTACACTTCCTTGAATGAAGAGGGGGGAGAGATTTAAAATAACATGTCATGTCTGTGAATTCTGCTCTTTTTCATATGTTATGTTCATAATCTCATCTTGGGAGAGCAGGGCAAGACGATAGAGGGACGCGTGGCACAGTCATCTGGGCTGAGCAAGCGGGGCAGGCACCCACTGATCCGCTGCAACGGCAACCGGCTACACCTCAGCCAAAAGCTGCCCTGGCTGGGGCAGAAAATTGATCCTTGGGCTCTTCTGAATCCCGCAGCACCTGCTGTCCATCCATGACAAGCTGCTGATTTCTATCTGAGAGCAAGGGCTTGTCTCTGCCCTTCCAGTTTCTCTTATTTTGGAGAAGTCAGAGATTAGGATTTACAACAGGAGCTATTATAAAGGGCTCATAAACCTCTCAGGCCTGCAGATTGTAAATAGGTAATTAAAACTAAGCACCTGCCGAAGTGTTTTGCTGATGTGCAGTGTCCTGTCCCCTGGGTCAGTGGGGCAGCAGCCGTGGGACGATGGCTCCGGTGGTCCCGACCTCCGAGGAGATGCACGTGAGCTGTCTGGCATGGGCAGAGGAAAGAACGGGCCCTGCAATGGGGCATTTCTATACCACTTCATAGGTATCTATAGCACATTACATTAGTATTACGGTTTGGCATGAAAATAAAACTTAAATCGCTGACTGACGCTTGCACAGACCCAAAGCCTTTTAATTCGTTAGATGTGTTTTGTCTGAAAGAAGAAGGGGGAAGCTGAGCAGTAGTTTCTCTCTCGTTCAGGTGATACAGGGAGCAAAGGTTCTGCGCTGGCATCCCCTTTTATTTGTATTGGAATATTAGAGCAGATAAGGGAAGAATTTTTTAATTTCAGCCCCTGTCCAAGTGTCCTAGCTTTGGCTGTTCTGTTATGTTGTGATATACCTATAATTATCATAATTCAGGGTTTTTTTACAATTGGGCTAGAAAAACTAACAAAATGAGGAGAGAAAGATGCAAGAGCTTGACTCGGCATGGATATTGATGTGGTTTAAGGCTCTGTTTAAACTAAGCTCGTGTAAACCATTGTGCTGATATAAGTAACTATGTTAAAGGCTGCTGCTGCCAACCCCTTTCACTGCAATTTACAGCTGCATTGTAAATTAACCAGTGCAGCTAAACTCCTATAAACTAGGTTAAGTTTATTTCAAGGGTATTTTCACATAAAGCTCTATTTCTTTAATTATCTATTTTAACACCACGTAATTTTGTTAATCCAGTGTAACTTTTGTAAAGTTACCTTCAGAAAATTGATGGAGTGCCAAATTCTGCTCTGTCAGTGTCTTTGCTTCGCTGAAGGTTTGTAGTAACTTTCTTTGCAGTAACATTTAAGAGCAGAATTTGGCCTCTTTCTTCTCTTCTATTAGAATATGGAGGGAATTACTCTTGATCTCATCAATTTAGTATGATTGCAGTGTCTTGTGAAGAATGAGAAATAGTTTATCTAGTCTATAAAATCAGATATCATCTTCCAAAGAAAAATGTCTTAGCTTTTTCTTATCAGTGTGTTCTAAAAAATCCAACCAATCAACCAGAACCCTTGAAACCACACACTAACTTCCATACTGTTAGAAAAGTAAAAGTTTTGGGCAGGGAAGGTTTCACCCAAGCACAATAAAAGTGTTAGTTAATCAATCCTTCCTCTTTATGCTTATGCTCAACGGATGAAGTTCGATCCTCTGTGCTTTATTTCACCTTCTCTACCCAAATTACCACGGGCAAGAAAAACACCACCAAGAGCAGCTTCTTTGAGTGAAAACACCAGTGTGGAAGATGGGAAGGAGTTTTTGCTCAGACAGTCCTGGCTGCATAAAACACACCTAACATTTATAACAGAGTCTGAGGCAGGGAAAATGTAGGTGGGCTGTTTCTTCAGCTGATGGAAACTCAGATATTTCCACCGCTACCACTGGAGTGACCGTGACTTTGCACCACTTCGAGCCGTGGCCCATTTGTGCCTCCTATCAGCTTTAGCTTAATAGTTCTGGATGCTGTCCTCCTTCTGTTACACTGTTTACAAAATGATTGTAATTAACTAGATGATGACTTAATAAATGTGTAAGATAAATTCTTCTTGGCTGGAAAGCAGAAGTGGTTGGCAGCTTCTGCTTGCTTAAATTAAACCAAGAAGTTGCTTCAACGTTACATTTCCAAACAGGCAAAAACTTGCATTGCCATTCGAAGTGGTAAAATGAAACCATGACAATATTGT
This sequence comes from Pampusana beccarii, assembly GCA_013399365.1. Taxonomy (NCBI): domain Eukaryota; kingdom Metazoa; phylum Chordata; class Aves; order Columbiformes; family Columbidae; genus Pampusana; species Pampusana beccarii. The sequence goes on along the minus strand of VWYH01008559.1, from coordinate 986,361 downwards.
TGTTTGAGTGGGTGGTGCTGGAAATTGTTTTACTTAAAACCTCTCATTTATTTGTGCACAAAAAGCAGCTCGTTGCTTTCTTTTCAGCATCTGTGAAGGGTAACATGGCTATCTATACATTATACATTATTTACCAAACAAAGAATATTTGCCGTCTCCATGTATGCGCAGAAATGTATTTGGATTGAGTGAATGCTTCCTCTCTAATTCTCCCTTTCGTTAACTGTTAGCTCTGCTGCATTTGCATGCATGCCAACTAGTTTGCTTTGAAAGAAGCAATAATGTGGTTTTAAAAAGTAATGCAATTATTTTAAGCATTTTTTTCTGAAGTTTTTTTTTCCAGCTGTAGTTAATTTATGTCTGATTAGTCTGACCTTTCACCCTATAAGGAAGTAGTTTAGGAAAGGAGATAAATGTGGTCACAGTATATATGTGTGCGTGTGTGCTTATGAATGTAATCATCTTTTTATTGGTTTGTGTTCAGAACAGAGAAGTTCTGATTACAAACATTTACGCATGCTTTTATCTGTGCTAATGTTTACCATGAGTGTTTGAAATTATGCATTTTCTTCCCCTTGCAAAACCATAAGAAAAGTCAAAGTTAGTTAGTCTGGTTTTTCTCTGAGTCTACTAGAACAAATGAAAACACAAAATAGTCTTTGCCTCCACTTCTGAATTAATTTCTGGTTTTTAAATACATCTATCTGCTGGTCTATTGCAGAAACCTAAATCTTTGCTTGTGGTTACAAAATGAATACAAGTTTGCATAGAATGATGCTGAAATAAAATACAGATCTGCAATGGTAACACCAAGGGCAAATGACCACTGAGAAGGAAAATGGCTCTTAGACTTCTCTTACCTATCAGAGGGCCTGACTTTCATTTTCTGTCCCAAGCAGACACCTGCTATTTTCCCATCTCGAGTTTCGCGGAAAGGAGGCGATCATTGATTTGTGCGTCAGATGAAAAGGATTAATTAATTGCATTGTTGCCTCTTGCTACTGTTTGAGCCTACGTTGATGTAAAAATAGCATGCCTTGTATTCTGACTTTGTACGTGTTCGTACAAAAGGTTTGACACACCTACACATGGAAGCTCGGGGCACTTGTCGTGTTCCAGAGAGGCTGCCCGGCTGCGTTGTTCAGATCCAAATCCAGAGCTGAATTTCTGTAGTTCCTGTATCATAAGAATCGGGGCTGATGTATCAGCTCAGCTTTAATTTGGGGCTGCTTTTCAAATGACACCGGTTACAGGAAATCCTTGGCAGAAGGATGACTCTGTTGTTATGTTTGTTCGCTCCCAGTTTGACTCGAAGTGTGCGGTGCCACAAACTCGGTGAGGGCAATCGTTGAGGGATTTGTAACTGTGAATTTCATTGGGATCTAATCAGCTGCTGCCGTGATGCTTTTCTGGCACTCCCAGCTGTAATTGGTACAGCCCTTAAATGGCACCTTTTATGGATTGTCTCTTTGGCACTAGGTCAGGTATTTGAAAAATAAACCCAGTTTTTGAATACATACGACCAAAGAGGTGTATTCAAAGCCAAGAGCAGTTTATCAGATGAACGAATACAGGTTATTTCTGTATTCATATTGTGGCAAACTTCTGTTGAGTTTCGGAAGGGTGCAAGAGGTGGGAGCAGGAACAGGGGACCCAGGAAAACTGCCAAGACACTGTCCCAGTGCTCCGGGATGGACTTAGGAAAGCCAAAGCTCTTCTGGAGTTGAATTTGGAGAGGATTGGGAAGAAGACCTGGTGACAACATGAAAAAGGCCAAGAAACTCAATGAGTACTTCAGCCCAGTCTTTATTAGTAAGATCTGCCTTCAGAAATCCTGGGTCCTGGGACCAGAGGGAAAATCCTGAGCAAGGCAGGCTCCACCCTGATGGAGGTGGATCAGTTCGGGGGACATTTAAACAAACTGTGCCCATGAGAGCTGAGTGAGTTACCTGCAGTCCTGGTGGTGTCATTCTCGATGATCTCAGAACCACAGAACATTTGAAGTTGGAAGGTCATTTAGCAGAGATTTAGGTCAAATCAGTGGAGATTCCTGAAGACCGCACTGCGAGTCCTGGTACTTTCCTTATGAAAATGAACGGCTCGACTGGCTTCTTAAAATCTCTGCCTTTGCTTTTTTTTCTTTAAAATATATATTTTCTTTAGTCTTGGTTCAGTTATCGAGGGTTTTCATTCCTTGGAAACCTTGGACAGAGCATTTTCCTGCTTGGTTAGAAGCTCTTGATGGTGCTGTGGTACTCATTAATAATGGGAGAATACTATAAAAATATGGCTCTTCTTGGCATTAGTTTTACTTGTTGGTACCAACTAAGTTACATGAATGTCCTTTAATCCCCAAGTGGCCCTTTTCAGTGAAATGCTTAAAACTTGGAAGCGTTCTAGGCCTCAAGATGTGCCTTGTGGCAGTGATGCCATACAGATGGAAGAACACCAAATGTTAACTTCCAACAAAACAACTTTTTTTATTACTGCATCCCATCTTTTAATTTTGCAATGACCTTTTCATTTGGGAAGCACGCTTACCTTGTCTTGGTGCTGACAATGAGAAGACAAGCTCTGTACCTGCGTTTCAGGGCACACGTTTGTGTGTATCGGTGACTGTCAATGCAGGAAGACGACGTGTTATGAGAATCTTGCCCAAAGCACATGAGCAAAGTTCGCATTAGAAATCCGCTCAAATTAAAGCAAAGCTTGGCACGCTCAGCAACAGTTCAAAATCCAATCTTGTGTTGTCACAAATTCTCTGTCATTAGCTGAATGTTAGCGTGAATTGTGAATGCTGTCAGACTTCCTTTCCTTACTGTAGGGAATTTTGTATTGTTGCTCCTATTATATTGAGAGTCCCGGAGCTGAAAGCTGCAAGCAGTGATGCTGCTGCGCTACTTATTTGCCAGAATGGAAGGAGCTGCTCACAAAATAGTCTAATTTCAGCATGTGTCAAAGAAATGAGGCTGATCAACAAAAGAGTTCATTTGATTGCTTTGAAAAAAATTAAGTGCTGGCTTATGACACACAAGGCATAAATTAAATCATAACTAGATCAAGATTACTGACAAGAAGTGATGACAGGTGTTGTGAATAAGTTGACACGGGGATACTGCCCTGTATAACAATTGTCAGTCATCGGCTAGTTTTGAGGTTCTGCTGTGGCTAATGGGGAACGGTTACCAGAAACGTATCAGAACTGTTATTAACAGTCACAGTTTCAAAAAACTAATTTATGGTACAAACATTTGCTGCTTAAACAGCTGCAGACACATCTGATAACAGCAGTATCAGTCAAAGCAACATGAAATATTGCACGTATATTCAGTACAGTGGTTAAGAAGCGATTTCTAATAGAGATAGCGGACTGGGACTTGGACGATCTGGCTTTGCGTTCTGACACAGCCCTCTCTGTGACCCTGGGCAAAACGTGTCACCTCTCTGCACATCAGCGCTGGGTACGGGATGATATTTCTGTTGTCTGTCTTGCCTGTTCAGGCTGCGAGCTCACTGGTGCATGGCCTGACCCGGCCGTGGAGCTGCACACCTGGCACACCTGATCTTCTCTGCTGTAGTCACAAGAAGACAACTAATTACTAATACTGGTGTGGAGGAAGGCACGTTCGTTGCCCCCAAAAACTCACGGTAATGAGAATTATTGCTGCTGAGGTTAAAGTGGCACTGCATATGCAACCAGATGATATCCATGTGCTGTTATTTAATGGATACAGACTGATGCCAAAAAAACCCCATAGATGACATTATATCATCCCTATTGACATGTTTGACACGTATTCCCCCTGCCAGATACTGCAGTCTCTGCTGCACTTTGGGCTGCAGAGAGTGAGATCTCCCCGCCTGCAGCGCTTCACAAGGATGTTTACGGACAGAAAAATGGATGGGGGGTAAATATCTGCCAGTCAGGCCCCTCTCAGCATCTTTCTTCAGAGAAATGCATCATTATATCTGAACGGTGCTGTTTATGAAGTATCATTAGCATTATTCAGTTCCCGACTTCAGATGTCTTCTTCTCTGGTCAGAGCAACCATTATAGGTTTATCCAAGAAGAGCTGTGACAGATGTCACAGTTTGTTACAGTCACTGTATGCCAGATTTAGCCTCTGGTTATGTACTGCTTGAGTACTTTCTCTAAAAGCATCTTGTGAGTACCCTGCAGTAGAAACAAGTGACAAGGACTTCAGATATATTTGTGACATTGAATGGACGCGTTTTTAGGATGAGATTATGATGTGGTAAGCAGGCAAACAAAGAAGCAGAAGATACTTGCACAAAGCCAGTTTCCTACCTTTTCTTATGTGTCGTTATGTTCAGGTGATGCATTAATAGCAGTCAAGTCCTGCAAATCTCGGGTTAAAGGTTTTTTTGCCTTGTTGCAACACTATTGCGCTTGTTTAATATGATCTTATCTGTGTTTTCATCAGGGCTCAAACTGCTGTTTTAAGTGTTGTGGTAAATTGTGAAGATGATGAAAGAAGGAAAGGAGCAAATAAGCATGGCTTGTTGTCACACAGGGTCCAAACTCAGCTATTAATTGTATTTGGTCTTGAGCAACAAAATGTATAACTAGACACAGACCACTCTATTGGTCTGGCCAGTATATAAATACAGGCAATAAACTGAAAGGTCTGCTTCTGGCCAGCTGTAAAGACAGGATCTGGTGTTATCACATGTACTTGAACTCAGGTTTTGTGTCACTAGACATCCCTCATTTTTGGGGCAACTAACAGCCTTCCCAAACCATACACCTGCCTTTTCCCTCCCCTGTCCATGCTGGGGGGGAATCCCACATCACCTTGCGGGTTTGACTGGGTGAAGAACTGTGCTATAAATTGACGTATTTCTGCCTGTTATATATGTAAGTCAGGAGTTACAAGCTGGCAGCAGCCACTTGAATGCTGTGATCCAGGTCAGCTCTCAAGTGTTTGTGTAGAGGCCGTGTAAATACCATATGTTAAGTACGACTGACGAAAACAAATACACAAAACCCTGGAGAACTCACTGGTGTCATCATAACCCTCAGAAATTCTTTCCCGCCCACTAGAGAGGGAAGTGAGAAAATGAGTGGCAGAGCATGGATTACCAATTATGGCTGACGCTTCTCTAGTCAATTAATGCTTCTAAAGTTGTGAGAAAGGGTGCAACAGTGTCTACTCCCTAACACTTACGACCTGTAAAAAAAGAAATAATAGTGAAGAAATGCTCTTATCAGAAACAGTTCTTCTGCACGTACCTCTGAGAAGGAATCAGATGCAGGATATTATCCATCTGGCCAAATGATCCATGAGATGCTCCTCTCTTCCAGAATAACTGCATTCTCCCGCAAAGGCCGCTTGTGCCATTGATGCTTTCTAAGGGACACTGCTGCCATTCGCTCCTTAATTAGGAGATTAGGAGAATTCTTTGACCGAAAATTAAGAATCACTATGGCTTATTTTTATCACTAAAAGATCACTCCAGCAACTTCCTCCAGGAAATTGCAAAGGGAAGTCATTATGTGAGGGGGGCTGGGGAGGCAAAAGCCAAATAGATTGTGCATATGAACCCCAGATGAAATGCGTCCTAAGTCTGCGAGGGGGGCGAAAGGGGTGTTTACTAGGTCATTTACTATGTTCTTGTTTTTAAAGTTTCCTTTTCCATGATTACTTGTTGACCCTAATTGTTTCCATGCCCACGAGATAAGTCTTTGTACTTCCTACGGAGGCTTAGCGGCAAGGTCTGGGGATTGCTCTTGCTAATTGCCCTGTATTCCTTCATTTCCCTTGAGTGTCTGCGGCAAGCCTATTCCCACATATGCTACCAAAATCCATTTTAATAGAAGGGGCAGCAATGCACAGCTGACGACATATGTTTAGCTGCATTCAGTACCCGCTGAAGCATGCCTATCACGCTGCATAAAAGGAGAAGGTCAGTACAAAACAAACAGCTTTTTACAAGCTGCAGCTTAAGGATCCTGTCCTAAAGAACGCTTACATTTCAAAGGGAGACAAATAAGCTTGTCGTTGAGCTCAGTTCTGTGTCTAGGCTTTTTTTTTGCATACATTAGAGGTGCTGTTAGTCTCCCAGGACAACCTGTGTTAAAACATTCACTTCTGGCAAGAAATAAAGCTCTCCAGGGCCCGATCCTCAGCTTCCCCGCATCCCCAGAGCAGGCAGGAGCGCAGCAAAGGTTCCCTGGCCCTGCACACACCTGCTGCCGGACGGCAGCCTCGCACCCCGCAGCACAGGTTTGTGCAGCACTGTCTGCTGGGCTTTGAGGCAGAAAAGGTTTGTCTACGCACAGGGTAAAATAAAGCGCAGCTAGCAAAGGAGATACTGAATGCAAATTTGTGCTAATTTCAGTGGAATTGGCTATTTTATTATTATTACTATCATTAGTTTTTTTCCCCCCTCAAAATGACCTGGAAAAAGGTGTGACATGGCCCAGAGAACATTTCCCAAGGCACCAAGGACAGCTGGGCTCGCGATTCCCGTTACCTCCCATGGGAGCACACCAGTCCTGCCCGTGCACTTGCAGGAGCCGTAGCCAAGGGGACACACAGGGCTGAATTCACCCTCCACATCTCACTGAAGGCCTCTCCCATCTGCAAATGGGTACGGCCTCGGGCTGATAAATCAAAACCAGCCGGGTTGGTGGCAGCTACATCTCTGCCGGGTGTATCAGAGGGAGAGCAGCTCCCCACAGCAACCCCGGGGGCTTTGGAGGGTCTGCACAGACCCTGCTCCAAAAGCAGGTTGGGGGCAGATTGCCCACGGAGCTGAAAATCCACTGGGGCAGGAAAATATTGCTTCCCAAGATCAGTTCTTGTGTAATGCAGCTCAAAACATCTGTGCGGCTGGATCTGCAAGGGCATCCTCGCGTTCGGCCCTTCCACATTTTTTGGAGCCTTTACAAAAGGCGCCTCCCCTGGGAAGCATTGCTTATTCAGCAGATTCCTGCAGACAAGGACTGTTTGTGGCACTGATTCATTCATTTCTGTTATTTATGCTGCTGCGTTAGGTGCTGTGTGAAGCAAGAGCAAAGCACTGTTCGTGCCCCAGAGGCATCTGAAGTCAAGAAGAAGGCGAGATGTGAGGAGTGCATGCAGCACATGAGAGGGTTGAAGGAGCAGGCGGCGCTGGCAGTCAGGTGGGCTGAGACAAAATTGTGCTTCCAGCTCCGTATCTGAATGAAATCAGAGCTTCTCCACCCGATTTCTGCGTGCAAACCTAGTTTACGTGGGGATGTGGTGTAATATTAATTCCAGGTGCCTAAGCTGGACTTGGGGATGGTTTCCAGCCGGTGTGGGGCTGCAGCAGGAGGGCACAGCAGCTCCCGCACCGCGTGCGACGTGGGACTGCATGGCGGGGATTAGCACCAATTAGTACTGCTGAGAAGCGTGTTTTTTGCAGATATTTAATGCGACCAGGAGCTCCCATAAGAAGAAAAATATTTTTAAAACGATGAAAAATCTGGTGCATAAATACTACTCTTAACGTGCTTTTCAAGACAACGTTTGGCCCGGTCACGTCAGTCCTGCCAGGTGCTGCGCAGCACTTGCAACAGGACAGACAGGACAGACCCTTCTGATTCCCCCTAAAACTAGTGGGAACTGGCGAGTCTTGGGGACATTTAGAACCGTGTTTTCCCCCCACTTTGTGCAAGTGTTTCTTCTGTTGTTAAATAACAGCTGATATAAATAGTATTTTCTTGTTTAAATGGGGCGTGATTTCTTCCAAATTTCCATGTGGATATTTAAATATGTGTCTCCACCAGCTGTGGGCTTTGTACTGTGGTGCCAGGGCGATTCGGTGAACTTAGAAACTGGAATCTCAGGATGCAGCAGAAGCAATGATGCCACCAAAATAGGTGCAAGTGCTCATTTGCTTGAGGGAAAATAAACTCCTTTTAGTGACCCAATTTTGGAGTGGGATTTCCTTTTTTTTCTTTTTTTTAATTTAGCGTAGAGTTTTAAAAAGCTCTTTTGCAGCCAGCTGGTTAAAATGGTGCAAATGGTTTCAATGTTCTTTGGGGGAAAATTTACAGAAACAGTTCTTGGTATAGACTAATAAAATTCCAAAGCTTGGGCTTGAAATAAGCACAGAGTGAGTTTCAGGGGCAGGCTGTCCTGCTGCTTTTAAAGTGGAAGCATTGGGGCACGGTACAGGGACTGTGATTGACAGACCTATTGGTGCCATTTGTCTCTCTCGCGCTTTCCGGTATTAATGCATTTTGCCAATGCTAAATTCACGTTTGTTCGCCTGGCAAGGAAACCAATTACAGGCAAAAGATCATTTATAGGGGATGCCGCTGCTGCCTGCTTATACTTGGGGGCAAAAGTACTATCTTCTAGCAGTTATTTCAGGCTGTGTAAAGACACGACTGCGCTGACAGCAGATCCACCTGTTCCAAAAAGAATTCAAGACCCAAATGGACGCGTTTAATTGCTGTGAAGTGTATTAAGCAAAACCGCAGCTCAGGGGGGGAGTTTTCACTGTCCCAGCCAAGCTCCGGGTTTGTACCACAACTCAGAGTTTTCTGAGGCCCAGGGATGCGATGAGCCCGTGCGCAGGGTGCGATGCGATTCAAGCGCCTTGCACGCCCCTCTGCCGGGGGTTTCGGTGTGTGCTGGTGGTTTAGATGAAGATATTTGCAGACAAAGCTCGGTTGGGTGCTCGGCTGGTTTCCACAGCCCAGCCGGTCTTGGGGATCTGGCTGAGGAACCCGATTTGATCAAAGGTTGCGGGGCTCCCCGGCCACCGGGACCCAGCATTTCTGGGCAGGTGGAAAAGTCCTTCCAGAGGAGAGCGTGGAGCCTTGTAGCAAAATAGACATCAGTTAATCTCTCATGCCTAGATGATTTTACTGTGACGTTCTGCCAAGCAGCCTGAGGCAGTGAAAAATAAACTGCTAGCATTAGAGTATCATTATGTTTCTGATTCTCCAGAGAAGCCAATATTTGTTTGCTTTCTCTCCGAAGTGCTTCATGTCACCATGCATGCTCCTCTCCCCTTCTTTTCAGGGCAGGGAGACGGGGAGGAGAATGAAAGTGACTGCACAGCCCAGATTGGGTGCTGTTTGGGTCTGGAGAGTTGGTGTGGGGTTTTGTGGCAGCGGTGGTGGGGGTTTTTCTGCTTGTTTTTTGTTGGTTTGTTTTTGAGTTTTTTGTTTGGTTGATTTGGGGGTTTTGTTTGGTTTTACTTTCATTTGTTTTGGTTTTCTTTCTGCTCTTCTTTCTTATACCTACAAAACTTGTAAGGATTGTTTGGCTATCTATTGCAGCCGTGTCTGAGTATTGTTTCTGAAATAGACCAGTCTCCGCCAACAAATTTTTGCAGCCAGAATTGCTTGTGAACCTGATAGGCACAAAAACAACCTGAAAGGGGCTCACGGGCTGAAGGAGAAGGGTCTTTCCTCCGGGCTGTGTGATGAACCTGAACCATTTCTACCACCCGACACCTCTCACCCAGCGCAGCCGCTGCAGGGTTTGATTCCCCCCCGCTCCGGCACAGACCGAGGTACCGTGCATCCAGCAGCTCTGGAGCGCTGGGATTTCATGAGATGAAGAACCTGGCACCACCTCTCCACTGCCTGCACTCCGGTCAGCCGGCGCTGCTGCTGCCCTTACACCTTCCTGGGCTTTACACCCCAGGCGGCTTGTTCAGCTTGGCCCCGGGCAGCCGGCCCTCCCCATCCGCTACCTGGCAGTGCCTCTTCCCCCAGGGAAAAGAGAACAGCACCATCCCTCCTTCCCCTGTCTCATTTGTTTAAGAAAACCCAAAGTGAGGGCTGCAGCTGATTAAAAGGCAGCGGTGCCCCTTGCTCTGGCCCCAGGTGAGGCGGCCGGAGGGGCCGGGGCTGCCCCCCAGCAAACCCCGCAGGAGCTTCCAGGCTCACCCAGCACCAGCCCGAAAGCTCCATCCAGGCAAGCTGCTCACACACCTGCTGCACGGCTCCCAGGTCAGAACAGCTCTGGATAGGGATTGTGCTCTGTAACTGCTGATTTGCTCATCCAGTAGCAGCTAAAACATATGAAACTATTCCCAATCTATAACGCTGTTGTGCAAGCTTCTGGAATAAGATTTTATGGGGGGTTTCTGTTCCTTTTTTTTGCTTTATCTCTTGGGTAGTGGTGATTCTGGAAGTGGCTGTAATCATGATGTGAACTTGGAAGTGATTCTAGAAATCAGTGGTTCTGGGAAGGCACATTTCAGATGTGAACAACCCACTCAAAACACTTCATCTTGTCTTTTCCTCCCTTCTTTACTACGACCTTTGCAGCTGATTTCACTGATAAACATCATTCTTGTGCCACTCGGGTTATTGCTACAGAGATAATAAAAGCTCCTAATAAGTAAACTTTAGAAACGAGTCACTGAATCGATTGTCTCACCTAGAGATGGCTCTTCCCCTATTGTTCCTGAGGTGAAATGTTAACTTGCCTTTCTTTGAAGACTTTCACAGACAGACTTGCTATCAGTATCAGCAAATTACAGTGACCCAACACCCTGGAAGCCAGTGTTCTTGTCAGACATCTGAAAGTTACTTTTTATACTTTCAGATGATAAAAATACGTGATGGAGGTAATTATGTTGCCTTTTTTTTTCTCCTGTGTAAAATCAAATGCTGAATCTTACAGTGATATTAAAATACGCAGCATTTCAGCTGCTCTCAGGGTTGATTGAAAAGCAGGGAAAAATAATGGAAATTTGATCCATTTTCATTACAAAGTCACAAGGAAAAAGAACTTCAGTTGCAGTGGTAACCTGTGATATACAGCCCTAAGCAATTTTTTTTCTTTTAAACTTCGATCTTTAAAATCCTCACCTGAAGTAAAAATATAGAAAAGGATATCACAAAGGTCAAAGGTAGAACAAATGATCAGGAGATAAAAGATGCTATTAAAAAAAAAACATTGAAAACTGCCCAGCTGTTTTGCAGCACAAATTTTTTCCTGCATTTCCTCCATCAACATTTGCCCGGAGGAAGGGAAGGAAAGTGATGACAGGGCAATGTTATGACGGGAGAAAGATGATTAAAGGTGGCATTTAAAAAATAAAAATAATGGTGAACAGTATTACGAATAGCAATGCCGGTTCATATGGGTTTGTACTCCCACAATTCGCAGGTTACAAGGATTTTCAATTATTTAGAGGAGTGTTTATAAACGTTAGAGAAACATACGTTTCAGATTCGATAATCAACATTTTTCTTCCAGGTTTTAAATTTTTCTGGCTTCTCGTGTAAAGGTTCAGTTTCTAATGAGAATTTAGCATGTCTAGAGTATATTGCGAATTACAAATACTAAATGGCTAGAATTGAGATGAGTTTCTCAAATTATTTGTTGAACTCCGTGAAAGAAGATAAACGTACTAAAAATGTTTGCATGGGCCCTTCTGTAGAAGGGATAGAGAATTCCTGTTTAGCTCTGGCAGTTGCCTTTCATTTGCTTTTTGGAAGGGAAAATGTATGTTGAGGAAGAGCTGCCAGGCTTCCCCAGATCCCTCTCTTCCACAAAGACAACTCCAGCACGTTTCTTCATTAGTCCAAGTATCCCCAGGCTTGGGTTTGTTTTCTCTTGGATAAAGGAAGACTTGCTGTCTGCATTTTGCAGAAAACCGAGTCCTTGAACAGCTCCTTGGAGGGGAAAATTAGACATAAAGAAATGAAACAAAACAAAATCCTCTTTGGGAGGAAAACAAGACGTTATCAGCCAGTTCATAGCTGTTGCAGCCTTACAGTGTGTTGTGACCATCGCACTGATTTAATTTCAGATATCTCATAAAAATAAGGTGTCTTTGGAAGGAGTTGGGGGCTCGGGTCCCTCCCAGTGTCCTCGGGAGGGATGTGGGGACAGAGAATCCTGGATGGGACCCCCAGGCTCAGAACAACCAAAGGCAACAGGCAACACGGTGCCACCAAAATTTGCTGAAAAACGTCTCGGAGGTTCAGGCCCTGGCCTGAGGTCACCAGCTGCACCACAGAGCACAGGTAACTTGGTTATCTTAGCAATGGGAAAGCAATATGGCTACCAGGAAATTTTAGTAATATTCTGCTTCTTTTTCTGTGTTAAACCATTGAACAATCTGTTCGGAGTAGTGCTAGTTAATGGCTTGTGTCCATGAAGAGAGAGTGAATATTACCGAGGCAGAGGGATTAGGAGCAAGGGCAGAACCTTTTGCCATCACCAGGCCTTTCTGCAAGAGTTTCACAGTAGGCAAAAACGAAATAAAATTGCATCAGGAATTAGTTTGGCTTGTAGGATGGCTCCTGACTGAAGGCTAGTTTTTGGTCCACTTTGATGTGTTGAAGAACAGGAACTTCCAGTGCCGATTCTGCTTAGGTACATAAATCGTGGGGGTTGGAGAGAAAGAAAAGCGACATACGGGTTCTCTTCCCTTATGAAAGTCGGCTGTAGTCCATCGCAGTAGCTATAAAGTGTCTCAGGCTGATAACAAATGCTCAGCACTATCTAAGTGAAGAGGCCAATAAAGCCTGAAGTATTTATACACCTGTGGTTTGAATAGCTGGGTAATGAATGACAAACCTTTTTCTCGCATGCATGTTTTTCTTTTTCCATTTCTGCAGCGAGCCTAGTGCCCTTCGGATTGTTTATACCTTGTCAAACCTGTTTTAAATAAACCAGTGTACTGCATTTTTGGTCTTGTCAGGGAAATTGCTGCCCTCTTCTGGTTTAAAGCAATTCTTGACCATCTGAAGGCATCTCCAGGCAAACGCCAGTTTCAATGCGATAATACGACCCAATATGAAATTAATTAAGACTAAACAATAGTTTCTTTAAGACTAAATCAGAAATGAGGGCAGGCAGCCCTATCTAGGACAATAGGATTGGATCCAAATGCAGTTTTAAAGACGTGTCCCGCCTCCCCTGATCAGAGTGCATTTAATGAGATTCATGCAATTTCTGTCTGAAAACAATAGCTTTAACCATTGGTTGCATAACCCTGGATATCCAGCTGAGGCCCCCCAAGTACAGAGTGTTCCACAAAAAGGAATGACAAAAACTCTTCTAGCTCAACTTAAATAATTAAAACAAGATCTGGAAAAATAGCCAGCCCGGTGAGATGCCTTTTAGGGGGTCAGGGATTGGAGGAGGCGAGATAAAATTCCTAAGGGTGAAGTTAAATTTGTCCATTACTGTCATTTTTCTGCTGAGATGGGACCGAGCAGCACGAATCTCCGGGACCCCTGGGAGTGCTCTGCCCCCTCTGCTTTTTGTGGCTTTCAGCACCTTGCAGGATCAGGCCCCACTGCTATAATTCAGAAAATACTATCTATTGTCTGCACAGGGAGTAGGTCTGGAGCTTATGCTCACAGAGATTAGTTAGAGTTTCGACTGTGATTTGTGGCTCTCATTTTGCATGAAGTTTAAAGTTTCTTGGCTGCTGGAGATATTATACTACTCTGAACTGAAGGATCTTCTGCCATGCAAGTGGGTGGGAGCAAGACATGGCAATACAGACAGCGCTATAGACAATGCTCATTTAGGATTGTGGAAGCGTTACAAACAAAGGAAAAAATTCCTCTTGCCCCTCCAGCCACAATAACTGCACAAAGCGTTCAGAGCGACAAATGCCATTTTCCAAAAAGTTAGTACCAGCAATCTGAGAAGAGCGTGCCCGTGGATGGGTGTGTGGAGGGCTGAGAGCTACAGCCTCTAATAGGCCGTGTTAATGGCAAGCTCGGTATTTCGGAAACTAAATGCTTTGCATAGCAAAATGCTTAAATTAGTTTCCCTCCACTTCTCTTCTAAGACTGTATTTAAGTCAGGCTTTGAAGATCTTGCTTTTGCATCCCATTTTGATAGCATACAGCAACAATCCTGTTTGTTGGGTGATTTTGAAACAAAATGCAGCCTTGTGGCAAACAAAGTCTCCTTTTCCCATGGCAGAAGTAAAGGCAAATGCTAGGTGTTCCTCTGCTGTCTATTTAGAGCTGCAGAGAGACACAATTTCAGTTTTTTCACTGCTCAGAACTTGCAGAAACGGTGGGAGTGAAGCTGAGGATTTACTTTAATCTGGTTATTTTAAAAGGCCGCATTTCCTTTAGTGCTGAAGCAGGGCACAATTAAAGCTGCATTACTGATGCCTTTCACATACTTGCTTATGATAAGGCCAGGTCTGACTCTTCTTCACAGTAAAGCATTTGACTCTTCAACAAACGTGATTCGGTCCAGCAGGGTTTTCCAGCATCAAGTCTTTTGCAGGCATCTGCAGCAGCATTTATGCCTAAATAATTGGTTAAATAAGTAACTACAGAAAAAGCACTATGAGAGATAGCACAGGAGTTTCTTTATTTTGACCAGCTTTATCCTGCACCTAAATCTGGTTACTGGTCTGCGTGTTACGGTGGGGATGCTCAAAACGAGCATGCCCTCAACCTGCCTTATTTTTGTTAAGTGGAGAGCAAAAGAAAGGGAAACCAGGCTGGGGTGACCAGAACGGGCTGTCCAGACTGCTGCTTCCCCAAACACCACCCGAGACCGAAATCCGACACGGATTCACCACTTTTTTGAGCTGTTCCTAATCAAACGCCACCTGACAGGGGTGCCAAGATAAATACGGTTGAGTTTGTTTCTCACGAGCTTGCTGCAAGTCTAATTCCAGCTTTGTGGTCATGTTAAGGGATGAACAAACCCACTTGCTGCCCTCGTAGGCTTCTGTAAAGACTCTTTTCCATGATGGAGCCACCTTTTTAATAAAAAAAAAAAAAAACAGAGGAAAATCACTGTGAGTACTCCCTGTAAATTTTTCTCTAAAGGTATTGAAGTACAAGCAAAGTTCCTTCGACAGGTGCTGTGCTGGTGGAGAAAAGCCATGGCCTGAGTGCTTACAGGAGGTGCCCAGCTCCTCACTGGGACCAGAGGGTGGAGCTGGCAGTGGCATCAGGGCCGTGCTGTGGGACATTGCCCCTCTAAATGTCCATTTCAGCCCTGGCCTGGGACAGCTTTCACTGCCACGCTGTCAATTCTGCTTCCAAGCCCACGATCAATTTGCCATTTAAACAGAAAAGTCGGGGCAAATATTTCAACAGCTCTATATGGTGTCAGGGGTATTTCAATCCGGGCTCAAGAAGAAGAATTGTAAAATGCTTTGCTTTTCTCAAAAAATAAATAAATAAAAATTTCTGAATTTTGGCAGAAGATCCAGCCCAGCTGTTATTTTGCGAACTGGCACATACTGCTATTGTCATCTGTCCCCACCTGGATGTATTTATATCCAACCCACATTTGTTAATCATTGAAACAAGGTATGTGAGCTAAAAAAAAAAAAAAAAAGAAAAAACCAACAACAAACAGTAGCGTGGCTGTGCGTGTTACCAGATGCCACTGTGGTGATCTCAAGCATAAGCTGTAGATTTTTATCTTTCGAATGGGGATGTCCCTTGGGCACAGCCACTGCCCCTGTCCACTGCGATCCTTGTCACCTCGCTGTCCTCCGCGCTCGGCGCTGCGAGGCTCACACCATAAGGCCGTGCTCGCTGTGTGAGGAGTATAACAGCGGACAAGGGCAGGGACCGAGGTCTGGGGTCCTGGGGACATTGCGGTTTTAAGGGACTGGCGTCTCAGCATGTGTAGTCATCCTTCGGAAGGGCAAGACCGCAATCAGAAACAGCTAGGGCTCAAGGCCGCTGTATGCTTTTATTTGCATTTATTGCTTGCGATTGCAGACGTTCATCTTTAGATATTTCCAGGATTAGAGGGTAATAAGAAAAGACAACGGAGGAGTCTGGAGCTAGCAGGGGGAGGCTGGGGTGCTGCGTGGTGCTGCAAGACACGGAGCATCTCTAGGGCCCATTCCTGACCGCCTCAGCTCAGCCCTCTGGGGAGCCCCCAAAAACCAGAGCTCCGACTTGAGCGTTCACAGCACCTCCACCAAAGGTATGGCCTGTGAGCATGTCCAGGCAGGTTGCACTTAGTTCTTCATTCCTCTCTCCTAATTTTATATATGGCCTCATCCAGTATCATGAACTCCCCAGTTCTTCCAGGGTCCTGGTGAGAATGTTCCTCCTCTGGATCTGCCGTTGCTGCTCCTACCAGCTGTGCCCCAAAGCCACCTCTGTGCATAATTCCATCAGCACAGTGGTTGTAAAAAGGGGTGACCCCCTTTCTGGGGTCTGCTCTCCATCCTGCCTTGGCTTTGCAATGTGGTCTCCTACCCGCTCCCCACAATCTCTCTCTGCTCTTGTGCAAGAAATTGCTCTCTGCAGACGCTTTCCTAGAGGAGCTAATTTCTACTCTGTCCTCTCCCCATCTGATCGGGAAAGAAAAGATACGTGCTCTTTTTTTGCCCCACTTGTACTTTATTAGGTATTTATTTGGTAGAAAGTAAAGGCTGTCAACTACATGAGTAGTCTGTAGTGTTTAAATCTGTAGCTGTTTTAAACTGTCTTTAAAACTTTATGAGATGTTGCATGCAAGAAAAGTAGTCATAGCTCTATTCTGTACTTCAGTCACAAGTGCTTTGACTGTCAGCCAGAAAAAAAAAAGAGAAAAACATAGATTTATAGAAGAGCAGATAGCATAAATAAAATATGAAATCACGACAGTGATCCGTGTCACCTTGTGGTCATAAGAGACTCCCCTAAATATGACTTTCCAAGGATTTTTAGCATGATTTTAGGGAAGTTTAAGTGACTGTTGCCAGCTTAGGTCAGAGTGCATTTGCAAGGAAGAACAATCCCAGCTGTTACAAGCTACAGTCTCAAACTATTAGAATGTGAAACCTTTATCCAGTATCAATCCTAAGGATTGACAAATCTGGGTACTTTGGGAGGGTGACCTCCCAGCAAAGCTGCAAGTAAAGGAGGTATCAGTCTTGTGCTTGGGACATGCTTTCACCTGTTGCTCCATTTTACAAATTAATATGCAGCTAGAAAAGTTAATATTGCAAATACTCCAGCAAAACTTTCAGAATATTTAATCCCTGTTTTTTTGGAGTCCTTCGCGTGCATGCGTTGGGTGAGTGTATGCATCTCTGCGTCTTCCACCGTAAATATTCACATTTCTGTTTCCAAGATTTGTTTGTGAAAGATACCTCTTTAACCTGTTGGAGGTTAAAGGAGGTTTCCCCGACCATGGGCGATGGTCCCGAGCTGCTGTGCCAAACGAACCTCTGTGTATCCACTGGGCAGCTCTGCTTCTCCAGGCACAGGTGAGTGCGAACACAGAGCAGCTCCCTGCCTGTCAGCGAGCACCTGAGACGGGGAGGGAGAGCAGGAGCTCGATAAATCAATTCAACACGCAGCTATAAATCAAATATAGTTGGAAATCAATTTTAACGATTCACAACGACTCTTTTGAAGTTGAAAGTAGAGGCCCCGAAAGGCAGAAGCACAAGCAGAGCAAACTGTTGTTCTCGAGACGGTGACTTCGGGGAAATAAATTTCCTGTCCGAAATGTGCATGGATGTGCGAATTGAGTTTCATGCAACATAGAAGGAACTTCATATTTTAAAATTTGTTATGTGTTTGGCTTTACAGTAGTGCTAAGTGTGCCAAACACCATGTTTAAGCGTTTTAATCTTGCAGTGCTGGTGCACGTGGTGGTTCTGGTGCACGCAGGGTCTCTGGGCAGCGGGTGTTGTCTCTGCAAACATACGTAGGAGAGTCAGGGATGAGCGATTTGCAAACTCTGGAGAGTGTGAATTGGATGTTTCTGAGAAATATGAAAACATTAGAGAAGTAAACGTACGTGAAAATGAAGAAAAGTTGCTCTAAGCTTCAAACAGTTTGGTTTGAAGTACGCACTGCAGAGTTGGGATGGTAGGAGAAGGCTGTACTGTACACAGTAATCCTCAGGGCACGGGGATGGATTAGGTGACCTCTGAAGAGTCATTCCAGCCCAGTGGTTCTTTGAGAAGACAAATGCACTGGAAGATGCAAATCTTATTTGAAAAGTGTAATGTGAGGCCCACTTGTAGGATCCCATAAATAATTTGGGTTTTGTACAGTTGTGGAAGAAGGTTGAATGAATATCTGCCCATTGTTCTGGTATTTAGAAGATAGGACGGAAAGACAAAGGATGGTGTGAATACTAAATGAGATGGTTATGTTTCAATATTTCCTACCTAAGCTGCAAAGTGTTCTAGAAAAAGGATGTTTTTTCAGTTGCTGCCATATCAGAGAGAATAAGACAATGCTTGAATGTCTCTCCTAAAGAAATCCTTCTGGACATGGCTGTGCAAAACATTGTAGGAGATTAAAGCATAGCATTCCAGCGACTTGTTTAAACATATCTTGTTATATCTCTTTGCATCAATCCTTAAGCCCCAACCACCAAGGACTATCTCCTCACAGCAGTGACAAATTCCAATCCCAAACAAACCACCTGGGGCATGATGAATCGCTAAACACAAATGTCAGAGGTCTATATTATTTCCAATATTCTTTGACATTGCTTATGATGTGGCCTCTGGCACATTCCCAACAGAAGAAAGTTCAGTTATATTTCTTTCAATTAAAGAATCTGATTTAGCCACTAATCATGCCAAAGAATGTCTGGGGGAGGGAAAGGGAAAGGAAGAGAAGAGCGTGAGCGAATGGTGGTGCATTCAAATGGGATGGCTCGTGCTCTCTGCAGGGAGGCATGGGCACTATGGGATCTGGCTGAGACAAAGATTGGCACAACTAAAAAATTGCTACGTGTGTCAAAAATATTAGTGGTTTGAAAATATCACGCAAATCCTTTTAATGCACAGACTCAAGCATGCTACCACAGTGAAAATCACGCTCCCAGAACTCAGTTTTCAGTAAGAATGATAGGAAGGTCTTTGGGATGGAGAGAATTGGGATATCAGTGAGTGGGAGCGGTTTAGTGAGCTTTATCCGGCATCTGCTGCAGCATCTCACTCAAATCTGTGCTCATCTGTCTGCCCCAGGGGACCCCAGTGCTGGGCATCAGGGCACTGCTGGACCAGGGGGTCTGACACCACCACAGCTCTTGGGATAAACCCCCTCCAGGGAAAATCTGTAGTCTGAAAAACTAACAACATGCTGAGCCGTGTATTTGGGTGGCTCAGGACAACTGGGATTGCTTCACCTGCTTGAATGTGTTGCTGATCTTCAGGGAATGGTGGAAAACACAGACCATTCCCAAAGCTCAAAAAAAAAAGTCTGAGGCTGTGGTTAAGAGGATTTACATTTGGACAATTTTACCAGGTTACACAAGCAGATGCAATACTTGCGATATTTCTGCTTAGGTTTTCCAAACCTTCCGTCTCCAACATCCTCGTGTTAAGTAACATGGCTTAAGATGAGAGCAGAAGAACCTTTGTACATAATCTTGGGTGACTCTCGGGGATTTCTGATACCGGGTCTTTTTAGGCATTGCAGCATCCAGCGAGACAACAGCCAGATTTCCATGTGCAGAGTGGATGCTGTAAGGCAGAGAGCAGCCGTGGTATTTCATATTTCTTTCCTATGCCAAGGTGGTAATATGCCTTAAAAACCACTCCCAAAACACCTATACAAGCGAAAGAGTGGCTGTATGATTTCTTAAGGCTGCCTACTTTTTTTTTTTGATGGTATAACATCATCATATTTTTCAGTGATGGTTTTTTGTGTGCGTTTTTGGTGTGGTTTTTGGTGTGGGGTTTTTTTTTGTTAGGTTTTGTTTGTTTGTTTTTCGGTGGTTGTTTTGGTTTTGTTTAATATTTTTACACACAATGACGTTGCACGTTAATATCAACATTTTCACAGACACTCAGCCCCGGCCTCGCGGTGCCTGTACTGGCAATTTTAGCACTGAGCACCATCGGGGGAGCAGCCTGAGCCAGCACTGCAGACTGAAATCTCTTATCAGGGTCAGCCCATGCACCTCCCCAGGGCTGCGCTGATGCTGTTTGGTGCACACAGCCAGGTGTGTAACCCTGCAGCCTGGCTCCTCTCACACGTGGCTCCATAGCCTCATACCCAGACATATTTTCTTTACTAAAGTATCCCAGCACACATTACTCATTAAGTCAAGCAACGTTTGTACGAGGAATCTGCATGACAATACAGATGTGCGAGATTTCAAGATTTTACAATGTTCGCGTGGTTTTGGAACATCTGCTTTAAAGGCAAGAGCATGGATTGAGTTTTTCCCAGTGACAAATGCAGTCTCACTGCTGGAGAGAAGCCCTGGGTGTAAGTGCTAAGGTTTCTTCAGTGCCTAGGCCTTAAGGTATTGGTGAGGGATCAGTACTGTTGGTAACCTTGCACTTGAAAAGCTGACATCTCTAGGGAATGAAATATTGAGGACAGATGTATAAGCTGTTGGACCATGTCTGTTTGTTGCAAATTCTGTGTCACATCTTACACACATTAAGGAGCAAATGGGCTCACTCCCATGGCAGCAAACTTCACGAATCAGAACAAAAATTATTTATCGTGGCAGGCAGGTGGTACTGCAGACAGAAATGGCTCTTGACCTTGTGCAAATACGGTTGCAGTGGTCTCACAGAGGCTGATTTTTTTTTCTTTCTGCTGCCTTGGGAGAAATCGTCTGGTTTCAGTCAGGGTAAACTATTTTTAAATGGTGATGTGTCTCAGGTATGTGGACTTTATAACGCACTCGCTTCTTTGCGTCCACTTAAGCTGTGAACTTTAAGTGTTATATGTACTGTTTAAAACAGACTTTTCTTTTTGTCAGAAAAACCACATCTGCCTGCGTTCACAGTAAATCTACAACAGCAGCTGTTAGACCGGCGCAGCACACGCCGGTTTGACTAGAACAAGGTGCAACGATCCCCTTCCCAGAATCCCTGTGAAATCGGAGATAATTCGGTGCAGGGCCGATTTTCAAAGGCCGCGTTTAACATCTCTAAAGATGCAGCTGAGGGGCTGGGGAGATGATGAGCAGTGCCCTGCTGCCTGGCGCCTGTCTGCATTCTTCTGGGGGAAATCCCGTAGCCAGTGGAGGCGAGTTGGGGAGCAGGGGCTGAGCCCTGGGTCCTGGGCTGTGCGTGATGGAGAGGTGGACGTTGTCACCTATTTGTGTCAGTCGGGAGTGCTGTGTACCCTTTCTGGTGCCCTGGATTAAAGGCAGATTAATTCACACCAAATCAGGGCTACTCGTAGGACGCAAGAACCTTTATTTGCAAGAGGGAACTGAGGAGCGCGGTGTGTTTGTCTCAGTAATATGGATGCAAAAGGGAGATGGGTTTGTTCTCCCTCTGTTTGACTGGGGAAGATAAAAGGAAGACGGAAAATATTTAGGCTAAATGGCAAGCGTTTGTGCAAGAGCTACTGAGCAAGAACTAGGCAGGAGATTTATAGCCACCAGGGCAGGGAGCTTTACTTCCAAGAGAAGTGATGGGAGCAGGAGCAACGCTGACCCCAGGGCGCTGATAGGATGTGCTGGACGAATTAGTGAGATGTGTTGGGACATTGAGACGGGAAGGGGCAGAACAGTGGGTCAGGATGCCCTTTATATCGCAAGACAAATTCTTAGTATGAATGTGTGTGATACATTCACTGCTATGCACGTATAACGGCTTTAACAGGTACAGAAGGTTCTCTCTTTCCAAGGAACACATCACTCAGGGCTGCAGTGCCCACCTTTTCCAGCATCACCTCACTCCTCTAAGACACAGTGGTTTCATTGCAACTTCTCAAGGGTGGATGCTCTGTATAAATATAGTTTATCACAAGCAAAAATGAAGGTTTAGGGGTGTTGATGTGCATTTCCAGATGTTTTTTTGTTTGTGGATGACATATTTGCAAACCAGGGGTGCTGCAGGGGAGGAGGGAGGGGCTCGTAAGCTTGTCTGTTTTGGAATGAACACACCACTGAACTAATGAATAGAAACAAGATGTTTTAACCACCACCTAGAGAGGTTGCTGAGTGGCCATAATCAGGGCTCCCTAGGAGGTGGCCAAAATGTCTCCTTGCTATTCATTAGGTCAGAATAGCTTTCGTTTTATAATCTGATCCTTCATTCTGACCTCCTTTCTGTTCTTAAATGACTTCAGGACTATAAATTCCCTCCTAGAAATAGCCTTATTTATTTTACTGTCTTGTGTTTGTTCTGGTCAATCGTGATCTTTCTTTAGGAGATGTCATTTGGAATCAAAATTGAATTTAGTGGCGACAGAGCTTGGTGCCCCCCTAGTTTTTATACTGAAAGACGCTTTGCGTCTGCTAAGATGAGTTTGTTTGCAAAATGTTCCTGCTCTTTATAACCCGTCTATGAGAAACGTTTCTGATGTATTAGAGCTGGTTGTACCAACATTTCAGGGCTGGTCTGCTGCTGCTTTAAATATCAAGGGAAGATTTTTTTGGATGGATCCCTAAGGCCTTGGCTACAAAACTGAGCAATACCCAGCTCTGCGGGCACAGGTGTGCTGTAGCAGTCTTGGGACTGCTTTCTCCTTTTGGACACACCAAGTCTCTGCTCCCAGCGAGGAGCAGGTGATTTCTAGTGCAATCCTGCCCATTGCTGAAATCCCCGGTGCTGTAAGGAGCTCAGCCAGACACTGGGGAGCAAGGAAAAACCTCCAGTTATTATGCATCATCAGCTTCTCTTAGTACTCATGGCAATTCCTTTGAGGACTTTTAAAAATTTGCATAATAAGCATCTTTACATCCTTGTGAAAAGCATTAGATATTTAAAATTATATTTCATCCTTAGAAAATGCTGGAGACTTCCAGCTAAACTTCAAGGCATCGAGCCCCCTGTTTCCTGCAAATCCGTTGTGAATGTGCCTGTCACTGTGCTGAGTGTGAATGACAAGCTGCTGTTTGGATTGTGGGCCCTTTTGGGCCTCTCTGTCAGAAGAAGGTTTGGGAAGTGTGGAACTATTGCCTTGCAGTTTTATGTTCCACTCTGTATAGGCAGAGAAGGAAAAATGAATTACCTCTAGAGCGGTTTGATTTTCCACATTTCTCAGGAAGTTAGTGAATTTAAAGCATTTTTTGTTGTTTGAATGCAAGGGTAATTAATGAATAAATAAATAAAAGCACTAGGGCAATCTCCAAACCAACAGAGATTTTGTGTTTTATTTTATCCTTTGTTGATGGGGTTCATAAAGTTCAGTTTACGTTTTTCGTGGTCTGATCTCCACACACTTCCAACTTCAGGGACAGACGTGGAAAGTACCTAAATGCTTTAAAAAGCAGTTTGAAAGATCGTCTGAGTGAGATGGAGCTTGAAAACCACAGAGGTCTCAGAGAGACTCTTGGGAAACCTCCAGCTGAGATTCCCAGATAAATTGGGATTAACGTTGAGATGGTGCGAGCCAGAAGTCGGACACTTGGATTAGTAAAGTCTCCGATAAAACGTCCAAAGCTCTCAGAAGTTCTCCCAAGGTTAAGTGTGGGGGAAGAGGAATTGTGATTGTCAAATAAATTGTCTAATATAATGCTTTGTTTGTAGCTTCAGAATTCAACAAGCATGTCCGCTTTGAAGATCAGCGGTGTTCTGTCAAATCACTTAAGACTTGGTTCAGAGCCCATTTATGTTAACGGAGCGACTCCCTTTGGCTTAGTAAACTTAGGTACTTCCTATCAGTTTTGAGCCTCTTTCCAGCCAGGCAGCTTTTTCCTGCCTACGTAGTAACTGGGAACCAAATCTAGAAAATGCATTTGGCGTTGGTGCCTGCAGGTGGGCTGAAAGCTTTACTGCGATCGCCAGAGATGTTCTCAGTGCATCGCAGGGAGGCATTCAGCTTGCCTAAGACAAACATCTGCACTTGGTTGGCCGGATGACTTGCTAGACTTAATCGAATGTGTAGGAGTGCGTGTACATATGTATAGAACCAACATTATACCTTCATTGCAGGTTCTGCTTAGCTTTGAAAGCTCCTGAAGTCCTCAGGAGTCTTGCTTTACTCTGGGTTGCCCAGTTGTCCTGAGTATCCTGCCAGGGTGCTTGCTAAATATCTGTCGCAGGGCTCAGCATCTCCACACCTTTTTTGCACCACGGGCGCAGCGCACAGTCGGGCTTCAGAAATGAAGTGTTTTCCTCCTGTTCACAGAGAGGCGTCCAGGAGCATTCTCAGAGCACAAAATACATTCTGGCTGCAAATCTCAACCGTCATTTTCTTTTCCAGCACAAGCGGAGGAGTTAGGGGTGATGCAACAGCAGGGTGAGGCCAGGCAGATAGGTTAAGGACAGATTTTGAAAGCTAAATCTAGTCAGCCAGCAGATTTCGCAGAAGTATGTAAGTGGTGTGTATGCCAGATTCTGGCTGATTACAACAAACCAGGTGAAACTGTCCTCTAATCCCTCTGCAATCAAATTCAGCAGAGAATTACCCTCCCCGCTCTCGCTGCGTTGGAGTTGCATGTGCATACACCTTTTCAAACCCGACCTTGCATCTTCTGCCCTTCAAATTAGTACAGTTCTTCCATCTTTTTTCTTTTATTTTTTTTCTTTTAAACTGAAAACATCAGAAAGGATGGCAATCGAAATTACTTGGTAGAGCACAAACGCTGATAACCGCTTAACAAAAAACTGGCCTGGTAGATACATTTAGTTTACCTAAGAATTAATGGAAAGCAGTGTCCAATTCCAAGTGTTGACATGATTTGTCAAGTTTGCCATTCTATATGTTTGAAGTTTCCTTTGAGGGAACTGACCCAAAACTGTAACACTAAATAAACACCCTCTTCAAATAACCAGTGATGGTTTCCTAAATTGCCAATCAAATACATAAATAAAGACACAAACTCTAAGTGTATTTTAGTCATGTTTAGGAGAACAGAACTAAACAATAACGTTCTTGTTAAAATGTATTTTCATTTCAAAGCCATTTTCCCATAAACATTCCAAATGTAAACAGTCCTTAAGATTTCTAAATTATCTTTGCCTTTGCTTCTTGGGTGGGTGGGGAGAAAGAATGAATCCAAAGTTACATTAGAAACACTGAAGTTGGATATGAAAGTCGCAGAGACACAATACTGCATATTGTCACAATTATCACTTCTTTCTTAAAGGAAAGAAAGGAAAGACCGGTTGACTTGGGTTATGAAGGCTCTAGAGTCTAAGCAGCATTTGAAGCAGTCTTATGTTGCAAAATAAATGTGTCTTAGTGTTTCGTTCACAGAAAACACTACATCATTGTGGGCAATATTCACCCCCCACCAATTTTAGCATAGACATCCAGGACTGGCATCTACCTTTCCCAAGTCCTGTGGGTAAAATCAAGGGAAAGACAAATTCTGCTCCTAATTGCTTTCTGGGGTCGAGGTTAAGCAGGAAACAAGGAGTGTGAAGGCAAGCGGGAGAGGGAATAATTTCAAGTTCTGCCTTTCTGCCATGTCAGCCTGGTTGGGCTTCCCACTCCAGCCAACTTTTCTCTCACGTTGCTCTCAACCCCTTCACTGCTGTGTGAAATTAAACCCATCTTTCACTTGCCACGATACTGCACTTTCCCAATGGCTCTTTGAATTAGGCCACTGGGGAAAATTGAGAAATGTCTCAAGGAAGACAAGTGCTGCCAAAATCTCCCTTCTCCTCCTGTTGGGTTTGGTATTTCCATGGGATCCCTGGTTTGAGAGCTCTTTTCACAAGGGGGTGATTCAAGGCCCATTGGAGTTAACAGACTTTAACTAGCTCCAGTCAGCTTTGGATTGAGATCTTATCTTTCACAGACATTTAATTCTTACTCCAAATAGCCTTTCTCATTCAGATCATGTTCAGATGGCTGCTGGAAGATCTTGGAAATCCTAGCACATCAGTGTCATTAAAAAAGGGAGTGATTTCTATGCAAAAGGATGCTCATGCAGCCCTATCTCCGAATTAACTGCTGGTTGCATTTTCGTTATAACAAACGGGGCACATTTTGGCAGTTGGAATAAAAGGAGGTTAAAAGCCAGCACGGGAAGTGGAGCAGAAGCACTGGCTTAGAGTGTAGGGTTTGCCCATGGCTCTCATTATTATTGTCTCTCATTTTTCAATCCACGCAGACTCTATTTGATTTCTTTTTCAGAGCTAAACCAAACCTGTGTCGGGAGCATCTGCAGAGATGGGGAGGAGGGCTGGCAGCAAAGCCCAGCACACCCAGAGCATCTCCCCTTCTCCTGGTGCAGCAGAGGGCACAGGGCTGGGAAAAACCTGCCAAGCACTTGTATTTTTTTCTCAGAATAGCCATGTTCAGACCACTGGTTTTGCCACCACAGCAATGCTATCTATACATTCCTCAGTGTCTAACTGCTGGCAGAGCTCTGAGCCTGCTTGTACCCTGACTGAGCCCACCTAAATATGGGATAAGGTCCAGATGCAAATTCAACGGTGTTTTAGGCCCTTTCCCAGCTGAGGGTTAAGGACGAGCTCAAAGGTTGGGCACAAGAGACACCGTCTCCCACTTTCCAGGCTGCTCATGGCCAGAAGGCGAGCTCAGGAGGCTCTTTGTCCTCCCCCTCTGTCCAGTTCTGTTCCTAAAGCCAGGATTAGCGTCACGATGCTCGGGGAGATGTCATTCTGGAGTTTAGAGAGTTAATTTCCCCTTTGCATGAATCAATAGCTATCATTGCATGATGTGGAAAGTCTGAAACCTCAAATCCCTGCCAAAGTGCTCTGCATTACGCACACACCTCTGTTTTGCCCTCAGGCGCAATGCGCAGTTTAGTGAGAGCAAAGATTCCAGTTTCTGTGCAGGTATTTCACATTATCACTTAGATTCGCCCCGGGGTAAAAAGGAGGAGGGAATCCTCCGTTTCAAAAGGATATTTTGGTCTGTGGGGCCGCTGGGAATGTGTTTCCCTAAGTGCTATCTACAAGCAACAAGAAACAAAAGAGTCGAGAAAGACTCAAACCAGTCTTTGTCACACACAAGGAACACCACAAAGAGCACATTTATTTTTAATCTGGTATTAAACCACAAGAATTAATCCACAATGTTCAAACACTGAAGCGTTTAAGTAACATTAAAGCTCACTTTTTTCCAAAGCGCCTCGCACAAAAAATTAAAGGGCGCTAGTGGAAACAGTAGCTGGGAAAAAGCTTCCTTTTGGTATTCCTGCAGGAGAAATCAGGGGACTGATAACTTCTGCCACAGTTTGCTTCGGTTATTAATAATTCATCAAATTTTAAATTCCCTGGAAATAATGTTTTTCCCCCTCCCGAGAACCACTGGAAAGCTCTGAAGTTAGTCAGGGTGGGAAGACTGTGCAATAAGGAAACAGTAGTTGTGGGAAAAAAAAGTAGGAAAAAAATAGAGTATTCTTATTTTATTCTCATCGTGCTTTGCATAATGAACCTTCATTTGAGCTTGTAAAGCGTTTAAAACCTTTGAGCCTGAGCTCAGATTTTAACTAAAATAGTAAACATTTTCAAGGAAAGAGTTTTCTCTCAGGGTGATCTTTTGCTTAGATCGAAAAGAAAGTTCTGTCAGCTGAGAAGAAAGAGTTGGCAGAAAATTATGTATCACAGCAGTAAATCTTCTAAAATGTATTTTTATAGCACCTTTCATCTGATATGTTAACTCTATGAGGCAGAAGAACGACATCATTCCACAAAAGCACTCAGAGGTGAAATGATTAGCCACAAATCACATTGATTCTAATTTATTATTCAGGATTGTAAATCTGCACTAAAGTCTTTGAAGTAGTGAATACATCCTGAATTTACACCAGGTCAGCATCTGGCCACTGGCTTAAAATGAAACGGGCACCCTCCTTCCCTATTTGGACAGCATTCTCCATCCAAAAGTAAAATATCCTTATGAGGATGATGTTTTTAAAGCTGATTCTTTGTTTTGGTGCATAGTACCACTTGGCTTTGTAGTACTTTTGAGGAGCTTAACTCTGGTTGAAAACTTGTATGCTGTAAGCCGAGATGTGGGTCTGGATGTGAGGCTGAGGAGCCACATTGGGATACAGATTTTCTCCAACATATGGATAACTTTGACCCCAGGTTTTGGTCTGAGATCCTCTCTAATATCTGCTGATTAGTATAGATGCTGTTAAAACGTAGTTTAGCTGGCAGAAGCTTGGGCTCTGACTCAGGCATCCCATTTAGGAAAATGGCTGGATTTCTATTTAAAAAAAAAAAGTACTTTCAGTTATTTCCTTCCTTCCTTGGAACATAGACTTGGTCCTAAAATATCTGTGTGATTTACTCCAGTTCCTATATACCCCACGTTTGTGCTCCTGTGCTTGGAAAATGGCACCAAAATCATTGATGTAACTCCATGGGAAACTGGGAATTACTTCATTTGTGTTTTTGTTTGGAAGAGGCTACGGCATAGTGTGATTTCTGGGCAGGACCCTGGGGGGACAGTTTGTCAATTATTTCATTTTCTAGATAGTTTCACAAAGTGTGTAGTGAATATTAAAGAGGCAGTGAGAAGCCTGAATATTGCAGAGATGATAAATCATCATGTGAAACTCAATAAGAATTGTTTCTTTAGCTGTGTGATATGTGAAAACTGTGCTAGAGGCTACATCTCTCAGAGCTGCCCATTACCTAAATTCCCTTCAGCTCAAATGTAAATCCTTTTAAGAGACTAAAGACGCTTTGAAGTCGAAGAGCAGCTCTCAATGACAAATTTATATTTTTTCTAAATGGCGTTAGTCCTTTACTTCTTCCAATAAATCCCTTCTCCCCGTTTCTGTGCGATACAGCTTAAGTGTAATGAAACAAGCCTGGAGTTATTAATATTTCTGAATGTCGCCTCCTGCTCTTTCACAGGTTTGATGGCTGTTGTTACTCTTACTTTGTTTTTCTTATGTCTTGTCATCTTTAATGCTGTTGGAGTGTGTGAAAAACGAGATGTGGGGAGAGCACGTAGAGGCTGCTGAGCAGCGGGGGGTGCCAGCTCCCTCCTGTTCTCCCGTCCCCAGAAAGTTTGCGCTAGTACGAGCTGAGGTGGTGGGAACGTTTTATACACAGAAGCTGTGCACTCTGTGGAAGAAAGACTATCGCAGGTGAAACCAGAAACTCAGCTGGCTTTGGGAAAGCACCAAAAATTAAGTGTATGGAAGACTGGAGCTAGCACATGCGGGTTATCTTAGAAATTTCTTGTTGGCTGCATCTCTACTTTCAGCTGACAACGAATTCTTCTAAGAATTTTCTTTCACAATTTTTCTTCAGGAAATATGATTTTTTTTTAAATTTATTATTTTTTTTGGTCCATGGGGAAATGTAAAATTCTTCTGAAGGCTTAGCTACATACTTGGGTGAAAAGTGTTGACTTTGCCATAAAACAGTTTTACGAAGTAGATGTTTGGGGCTGAAAAACAATGCAAAGGAGAAGAGTTTTGAAACTGCCACTGTGTTCCATGGGATTCCTCAAAACACACACGAACACAAACACACTCGTGTGTTCCTTGTGGACACACATCTTTCAAATTTTTTAATAGGAGCTGTGATTCTGTGATTCTGAGCTGTATGTCTAGAACTTCTGTGCTGTGAGGCCTTTCTTTTGCCCTATACAGACAGACTTCCTAGAAGGAAAATAACACTCGGACTACTGAAAAACCCACAGAAGCTGCCTTGGAGTGCGAAGGAAAGATCATAGACTTGGTAGAAAGCAGCCTGAATGTTGTGGTATTAATCCTTGTGAGTGGCGAATTTTATCTGAATGAGTTTTTGACCAGAGAACAGTAACACTATTTCCCGAAATCTCTTTCTTGTGTTCATTTTGCTCTCTTGCAATGCAATTACCATCAGGTTTGCTTTATCTTGGGAACCGAGAGCAAAGTTCTCCAAGAGAGGACGATAAATAAGCTTGGAGATCCCCAATCTCAGTAGCAGGGATGTGGGGTGACTCTATTTGTGCTCTGCACTGTGCGTGGTAAGGATAAGACTAGTTGGGTTGCAAGCTTTGGATTTGAGCCTACCCAAATTTCAGAGCTTTTTGGATTTTGCTAATTATTCTCCTCTGAAAAGGCAACCTGCTCAGATTCCATTCTGGACTTCTTCGGTTTCAAGACCTCAGTTCATGTCAGCCATGAAGATTAGTGCTTGGACATCATTTTGCCTTAAATGGGTATTTTAAAATCTCAGGTAGTTTTTCCTTTGTGAGATGAGTTGCTAAAACCAGAAATTACAGAATTTAGGTGGTTTTTTTTTTCCTCCGCAGGGCTAAAGGTCACCATGACTAACCAAAAAGGTATTCCAAGGTCCTGATACTGTTTTGCAAACTGTTCTATATTAAATATCATCCCTCTAGTGAAAGCTGTCAAAACACTTTCATCTAACCTTCACCAGTAGAAAAATCTTAATGATGCCACATAACAAACATCATACAAATAACTGTCAGGGTTCATTACATTTCCTTTGAAAAAATTATTTTATCCTGTGCTTTGAGTGTTTTAATTTTTTCAGGAGTCACTTCTAAGCACGCTAGTGCTGATTTGCTTCTACCACTTTTAGATCTCATTTTTATTAATTTTAATGGAAGCTTTAAAATGCAGAATACTAGAGAATATTTTCCTATCCCTGTTTATACTGTCTCTATGCCATTTCAGTGACACAAAATGGACTGGCTACTGCTGCAGATGAAGCAGCTGCAGATGTTTTCGTGTCCATTTTAAAAAGCGTTGTGTCTATGCTCAGGGCAGAAGTGGATGAAACTGAGTACAGAGGCATTAGGCAGCCCTAAATTATAGCAAGGTTCGGTGCCATCAGTAACGTAAAATCAGTGCAGCTCAGGGATGCTCTGGCTCATGAAAGGATCTAGATTCCAAATTAATTAATTAATCTGGATCATGTATTTATTAAAACATTTAGAAACCCTGTTTTGGGAGGGCTGGACAATGCATACAACCAAAATCCTAGAGGCAGATCGCAGACAGCAAGTGGATAAAGACAGAAAAACGCTCGGAAAAATTGAGCCGCATTGGTCTGCAGAATCAACAGGTAGCAATTTCTTCTTCTCTGCCATATTTTCTGTAAGAGCAGATCCAAATAAGTTTCTATTTCACGCATATTTGCACATCTAAGTATTGAAACTATGTAGAGGAAAACCACCTGCTCTCAACTCCGGTCTTGTCTGGATGCTGAGTGTGCTAACGCAGCAAACGAAGGTGTGATTACAGCGCTGCCAAAAAGCGCTTCAGGATGGGGAATGTCTGCAAGGAAGGCTGGGGTAGAGATTTCGCTGCTGATTTGCCGGCACGTGCCAGGGCTGCAGGTCATCCCTTTGCATCTTCACGGAGGCAACGACTTGGCACAGTCCTCCTGTCGCAGCCTGGGTAGTTATTACCTCTCTCTGAAATGTCTCTTGTGCCAGTAAAGCCAGGAACAAAGCCAGGAGCGCTTCCCAGGTGACGAACCCTGGTCCTGCAGGGTTCTGGGGACAGCCCTGCATGGCCACCGACCCAGCTCTGCAGCTCTCTGCCCCCAACGCAAGGGTCCGAGCTTTATTTCGGGCAATAAGGATCTTGCCGGACGCCGAATGCACTGACATTTGCTGTGAGAACAGGTTAAGAAAAGGACCCAGAAAGTTCACAGAGATCTAAAAGCAGAAACGTGTGTTGGAATACAAGTACAGGGTTTTGCTTCTTAACTAAATTGAGTGGTAGGAGATGGGAGTTTGGGTGACCCCTTCCCCACAGCGGGTGTCACGCAGACCCAGGCTTCAAGCCCTTCCCTGAGGACTGTCAGGAGACTGGGGGATAATTCAGTCCAAGAGGGCAGCGCAAGCAACAATGTCAAGGGAAGGATTTTCTGTTTCAGTTTAAGTGAATCCATTTGTTTTCTTTTTGATGGGAACAGCGCTGTGACTCTGCAAGGGTTAGGAATGAGCTCAGCAGCTGGAAACTGAAAAGCAGAAATCCGCTTGCTCCCCGGGCCGAGGTTTGTGCGTCGCTGTTGTGATGGTGATTTCGGTGAGACGGGGTGGCTCCGATTAGCCCTGCCTTGCTGTCACTCTACCCGCGCAGATCACATTAAGTCCGTCATGCATAGATTGCCCTTCCCTAAAAAAGGCTGCGACACTGCTTGCCTTCGTGTTTGAGATTTCTTGAAAAAATGGTGCATATAAAGATCTATACATACTGTAAGTCTGCATCCAATGTAGGGATGTTTCCATGCTATGTTCATTGTAAGGTGAATTTTCTAAAGGTGGCAAAGCGAAGTGAGCTGAGAGGCAAGTGCCGAGAGAGCTGGAGGGAGCCACATCTTTACTCGGTGCTCCTGCCCTCGCTCCCGCAGCCAGCAGAGCTGTGCTGGTCCGCAGCTCTTTCCCCTCTCCTGGCAGATGTCTACAGGCTTGTACCAACCAGGGATTTATTAATAATAGGTACTCATTTCCACCTAGAATCTTTACAACTGAACCTCGTGGACAAAGGGGGTCTCCACTGACAAAGGGGTCTCCAAAGCGCTGGGTTTAATCTGGAGTAATTCAAGGAGCCCTGGCTTCACACAACAGTTTATATGCTATTAGATTTTTCTCTTTTCCTCTCTACAAATTTCTGGAGTTTTGTGTTTTAGAAAGAGTGGCACTTCTTTTATTCTAAGATGTATACGGTTTCATTGTTTTCCTCGTCCGTCTCTGTATCCTGTGGTGGCAAAACTTGGAGAGCCAGCTAACCAAGCTGGGGGAGTTTTCCAGAGTACTGTCGAGTGGATTATTTATGTCCATTACAAAAATAACTGGTTTTCTAAGTATCCATCCTGTGGGGCACTCTTAGCTCAGTGTAACATTTTCATCACGAACAACCAATTAAAAAACTCATCTTGCAATGCTGTGGTAAAATGCCCATTTGGGGAAACTGCAGGCACTAGCACTGCAGTGGATCTGCTGGCCAAATACACCCAAAAAATGAACTTTACAACACGTTTCAGAAAGTCATGTATTTCACACATTCTACGAGCTATTCCATTTCTTATCTGGACCCGTTTCAATGTTTGATTTGACCCTAAATTCCTAGCAGAGGTGCTAGTGCAAATGCTATTTCACGTTTGTTCTGGCTGACCCAAAATAAAGCTGTTTGGAGTCGGGTCCGGGGCCCCAGATCTGTCCGTGCTGCTGCAGCCCTTCGACCACGTGAGGATGGAGCAAATGTGACCTTTCTCGATGGCTTTGATGTGAATCTGCGGGACAGGAAAGTCCCTCCCTGGATAAGTGAAGGGATTGGATTCGACACCTGCCCACCGAAGTACAGGCGATGGTGAACCGGCAGAGAGCGTTTCCAGTTTGCTTTAAAGAGGGTGATGTACTTCAGCTGTTCAACGCCTGTAGAAGTCAGGCCATTTATTTTGGTGCTGGAATAGATGTAGGTTTTTAAGGTCAAAAACTAGCGTGGATTTCGGTAAGGAAGATTTTCCTTAAAAACTATATGGCCGTGAACGTATGATTTAATTCAAAACATACGATTTAATTCAAAATTCAAAGACTTAGAAGTACAAGACACTGGACCAGTTTCTCTTTCGACTTGACCTTTATGGATCCTTCTGCCCCTCCTACCCATGCTGTGGAGGTGAGAGGTATGAAGCGAAGTCTTGCTTCACAAAAACCCTGAAAACCCTTTTTTTTTCTGTGTAAATTTGTAATTCCTGTTATTGAGAGACTCAGGAGTTTAAAAAAAAAAAAAACGGAATCACGTGGAGTGTTCCAGTCAACGCATTTTTGGTTTTCCTTTTTAAAACATTCTTAAAAGCGTTTTGCAGGCAGCTGTGTGGCAGCCAACAGCCATTGCTTCCTTCCACATCAGAACATGTAGGACCATCTATTTCAGTTGGGAGAAAACAAAAAAATCACACTAACTTGGTTTTCCCTTTGATCCCTCACATTTCCTACATGCTTTTCTCTCTGTTTATAGCATCTGACATAATTCCTTTGGTCAGATTTTATGCCTGAAGTCATTTAGGCCAATTTTAGCTTCTTTTTTTTTTCAGGGCTTTGACATCTCAAGCAACTTAATCTAGGTCAGTAAAGTACCTGCTGTTGAAAGGAATTTTCTTGAGTAATGTTTTGATGTCAGAAGGGCCTTCCTCGGCATGTGCAGGTTGGAGGTCACCAAGCACGTACAGTACGGAAAGGGCAAGCCACTACTTGTTAAATATTGGTCAAAATGCAGTATGCAATGAGAAATATACATATTTTAAATCATTTCAAACAAAAAGCTTTCTGATTTTCAAATGGCTGACGTGACGTACTGTAAAAACTCCAGCAATGCCGTCTTTGGGGATGAATGTGCATGAAAAGTGGTGAGTTCAGGACACACCGCAGAAGCCGCAATTACACCGGTTTCAGACAATTCCCAGGCCAAATCTAAATGCTGAGATTACAACTGCGTGAGCCCAGTGAGCTCATTCGTGAGAACAGCCACAGGATTTGGCCCGCGGATTTACACTGAACCATTGGTAGCTCATAGCATGAGCAAACCTGATGTAGTTAATATTGACACTGCCGGCTTCTGCATCAATTTCAGAGATTCCAGTTTCTGCTTTTTTACTACTTTAAGGTGCATTTTTGAGGACTCTCCTCATAACTCTCAAAAGCTAGAACACTCCCAGCCAGCAAGGGCTGCAGAGTAGATCTCCGGTCTGGTCTTTCATGGTTGTGTCCTTGCAAACGCCCAACGAAGGCACTGGGGCCGGGTAATTAGCTCTGGAGCTGAGACAGAAATACCAGCTGCTGTGACTGGGAAAAACAGAAGAAAAATATGAGATGTTGCATAAGCAGCAGAACTAACAAAGACTTTTTTTTTTTTTTCCTGGGTTCATATTTCATGTTTGATTTAATTTTGTATCTGAAAAGGGAAAGCTCCAGGTAAAGGTTTTTCCTGGTTTGGGGTTCAGGCAGTTAGAGGGACCTCTCTCCTGCACCTACCCACCTGTTTTCACAAAAACTGAAGGAATTTAAATGACTATTTATCTGACCTTCTGTCAGACTTGCTTAAGAAGGGTTCAAACTTAACTGAGGTGGGTCACAGGTATAAAGGCAAAAACCCAGCAAAATGTGTAATTACTCTTCATTTCCCAATAACAACAAAAAAGGGGGGTTGCCCAGTCTTTTCTTAAATATTTAGAAAAAATATTGTGAACTACATTTATCTGTGTCTTCAGTCTTTTCAACAGAAGAAGCATGAGCCAATATTTCAGCACTGGTTTAGAACATCCCCTGAAAAATCTAATTTGAATGACATTACTGGAAACTAAAGTGATTGTGTATGTGCTTATTTAGCTCATCAGTGGGTAGTCTATCAGTAGTACACTAACAAGTAGTGATATTTTTGCCCTTTTAAATTGACTCGCCTTAATTTGTTACATTTGGTTAGCTGGTTTCTAGTGGATTAAAGTATGACACAATGGTTCTCAAATTATGCTCTGCAGAGCATTTTTTGGTGGGCTTGATCGAACCCATGGTCATGAGATGCTGTTTTCCTTCATTTCCAGTTGAGAAGTTGTATTATGAGGCTCTAAAAATATATTTGCATGTTTTCATTAAATTGTTTCTCCATGGTAGCAATTGTTATAGTTGCTGGGTTCATGTTTTTGATCGCTATTGGGAGGAATGGTGGCTTTTGTGATTGGAAATGGATGAAGAATGGAGCAAATCCAACTATGTGTTTGCAATGAGGGGTGTATTTTTTGTGGGGGAGAGAGAAGCCTATTTACATGTGTATTAAGGGGAACAACGCTTCACAAATTGTTTTTGCCTTTTTTTCCTTCTGTGAACTTTTAAAGTAGAAAGATTTACTTAAGTCATTTCGTTTCAAACTTAGGAAAACAAAAGGTGTGGTATT
Organism: Pampusana beccarii; assembly: GCA_013399365.1. Taxonomy (NCBI): domain Eukaryota; kingdom Metazoa; phylum Chordata; class Aves; order Columbiformes; family Columbidae; genus Pampusana; species Pampusana beccarii. The sequence continues at coordinate 950,716 of VWYH01008559.1, read as the reverse complement.
TATCTCTGGAAAGGTCTTACATGTCTGCATGAAATGTTTTGGTAGGCAAAGAATAACTTACATCATGACCGTTGCATTTTAGCAAAGATCTGTCTTATTCAAACATTTCTTAAGGCATCTGATTTACATAGGAGGTCGCCGAAACAAAGCTTTGAAAACCCAGACTAAAACACCTTTCCTTCTGCTTGCTCAGCTTTCCTCTCTTAAGAAGTGAGACTATGAGAGGTCACCGTTCAGTGAGTTTCTCAGCTACCGTTGTCTTTCAAGCTAGACAGGATCAAAAAATCTAATAAAAGAAACTAAGGAAAATGTACATTAAATAAATATATACATTTACATATGTAAATTACAATTTTCATAAATGAGACAGAATAAAATAGGTGATTTTCTTCCTTCCCACTGCCTCTTTCAGATCCCAATTTTAAGATATAAATTTGATCCTGAAGATGTCTCAAAAGTGCTCTTTTAACTAAGACTGGTCAAAAAACTGATTTTCCTACCCTGAAATCTTCCTGAGGTATGTTTAAAAAAACCCTGCCCTAAATAGCTTGCAAAATTCAAGCTCTATGCCCTAAAATTATGTTTCGTGGGACAGAACATAAACCTATAAAATAGAAGCTGAAATATCATCACACATAAATGTTTTAAATGGAGTAGCTTTTAATAGTATAGTTCTATTAAATACCTAAATGAGAGGAATGTAATTTTAAATTTGAAATGGAAATATTTTCATATTACAGTAAGTGCAAGAACTCTCCTCTTAAGGTTTCACAGTGTATTTTTAATGTTAGTTGGTGTTTCCTGGAGATGATCACCTGAGCTGAAATCTTTGCTAATCAAGGCAGAAACAGAACTCTCTAGGATTTATTTCTTAGTCTTGCTCTTTTCTGAGGGTTAAAATTGAACCTTCCTCCTCCTAACACTATAAACATTGCCGTCCACATGAAGAGAAATCTATTTGAAAGTGGCTGAATAAAGTCAAGAAGGTAAATTAGAATCATCTGCTTTCCAAAGCCTTTCTTGTCTCCATAAAACAATGCCCTTCTCCTGCCTCCCAGGCTGTGACTAATTCTCTAACAGTCCTTTCGTTCCAAATAAAACTCTCATGTAGGCTGACCATATTTTAATGAACAAATGCAGTGAAGATTGACTTTACAGGATTTTTTTTTCCTCTCTACTGCAGTGGCAGTAAGTGTACAAGGGACAGAAAGTGGAGAACACTCATCTCAGTTCAGATGTTGAAGGATGGTCAGGCGTTTGGGTTTTTTTTTACTGCCGTGTGATTTTGACATAGCTGTGGGTCATGGCATGGGTACAGTTAATTGGGGTTCATAAGGAGGAATGTTTAGTGCCAGAATATATGTCGGGCGCCTTTGTGAGGAAGCATCTGCTGAGGGTGTTCCTTAGAAAACCATTGTGTCCCCGCTTTGGGGAGAAGCAAGATGATGTGACCGGCTCCAGAAGGCTGTAAATGGAGGGCTGGGGGTCTGTCACAGCTGTCCCTTTGGAGGCCACAGGACCAGGAGCGTTCCCAAAGGGCTGCAGATCTGCCCTGGGAGGGACACAGAAAAACAAGAGTTTCTTGAGGTGCCTGCAGTTCAAAATCAGATGGATTTCTACCTGGTTGGAATCACCTGGTCAGAGGAAAGGGTTAAAAGGAGGACGGTGTGGTCAAACCTGCAAAGAACCGATGTCATTTAAATCCTTGTCATGAGAAGTTTTATATCCTTGCATAGTTTAGCAGTGAGCTCTGCTTTGATGTTTGCAAGTGCTGATCTCCCTTTGGAAGTGCACACCAGGGACCGCCAGACCTTCTCCCGGACACTTTTCAGAGGGGAACCAGCTCTTATGACAGTCGCACCAGTCGGTGAAAGGGAACTAACATTTATTTGAAAGAATTGAGGCACGCTGGCCACCTCAAATTCTCACGGATTTGACACCTTTTTCAGGCTGATTTAGCCCCAAGTAGCTGAACCTGCTTTTCTAGTGACGCTGCTTGTTGCCCCAAGACCTGTTCTTCCAATTTACCTTTCTGAAAAATAGGAAATCCCTTGAATCACAAGTGGTCATGAAGGCTGTGTCTTCCATATGACCTCCTTTGTTATTAAAAATCACAAGCCAATTGTAAATTGAGCTACAGGAATAATTATTTTCATTTCAGCAGCTACATAAAATTGCTTCAGAATGAGAAAGACCAAAAATGTCACCATAATTTTTTCAACCTTTTTTTTTTTTTTTGATAGAAGACCTTGTTAATTTGAGAGCCCCTTGGCCAACCCAAGTGCCAGGAGGGTCATGCAGTGCTTGGTAGCTTCATTTGCAGGGGTACTTCATGAGAAATTAGAAGGAAAACCCTTGCTTTTTCCTTTTTCAGACACGAGTGGCTGGTGTGACACTGAACAGACATAGTAAGGAATCCGTGTTTGGCCAAGGTTTTGGTGGTTCCCTTGCTGCAGGGGGAGCTGGCTGGGTACCCACCGTCCCAACCACTGCTGTGAGCAACAAACCCATCAGCGCAGAGGTCGTCACGGCGAAGGATGGAGCCGGGATGCCGTGTACCACGCACCGAGGTGGCCGTGGGTGCGTGTGACACACTCGGTGTGCTCACAACGCTTTAGCCGTGGCGTGAAACAATGGGAATCTGCTGACCCGACGTGTCAGTAATGCAAAATTCGTGTTGTCAGTAACGTGAAATTCATGTTCAGAAAGAAGCCCGGGCTGGGCACTTGGTTTCCTCTCCGAGCTGGTTGTTCCCCGATGCTGCTTGACCGACAATCCTCTGGCCAACATCTGAAGCTGTGTCTGTGTGCTCAGAGTCACCGCAGCCAGCCCAGGCTTCTTCCTCTGGCTCCCTCTAAAAAATCTGTCACTTTTCTTTAACTGGTGGCTCCTGGGCTGTGAGACTCCGCACACTTTGTAAGGACAAAGAGCTGCTTCTGCAGCCACATCTGGTCTCCAAAACCAGGGCTTCTTCCCAGTAACTCCTGCATTGTTTCCCTGTCAAACGTCGGGGACAGAGCTGGGAACAATATGTGCAATGGAACAGCATTTCAGGAAAACATAGATCCTGTTTATGCGGGGGGAAAAAAGCACGATTTTTCTGCCTGAAAAACTTAGGTGATTGAAGCTGCAACCTGAATTCAAGTGAATTTAAAAGCCTATGGAAATTTAAAAGGGATTTCAATCAACTCAGGCTAATTCCTCTGATCTTCTTCAATCAGAAGTGCCTGGTTTAGTTCCTGTGAACAGGATCCAAGATCTCTTGTATGAAGAAAGGTTCTTGGGGGGGATGAAAGGGAAATAAAATCTGAAATTTTCATATAACCTTATATCATTAGAAATCCCCGTGATGACAATTATTCCAGTAGTAATGACATTTGCATGTAAGCAATGATCCTACGCTACTTTTTTTTCTCATAGTCACTTCTCGATTTTGCTTGGGCTGATTCTTGTTTGTTAGCTCAGGAATGTCAAAGATGAGAGGAGAAACCTGTGTATGTATGCCTTCCACTCCCCCATACACGCTGTTTTCTTGTTGGCTAGCAAACCTTTCAAGCTTTGTGTTCGTTTGTTTATTAGCTATTCGCTATTTTATCTCTAGTGTCTTAAAACTATGCAGGCTAAAGGTCTAAATACTCAGAATGGTTGAAGCATCCTTAATTTGCTGATTGCTTTATTTTAGCTTCAGCTATAAGAGCATTACAGGAGCAAACGCATTGGCAGCCCATCGAACTTGTGAGGCAGTACCTTGTACTGTCAGAGCTGCTGCTGGCTGTGCAAACCCAAATGGCTTCTTCAATAACATTTCTGACAAGAAAAATCACTGACATGAACGTGGTTGATATGCTTCGAATTTAGCATCTTGTCCCTCGGACATAGTGCCTGAGGCTTAAAACACAAACAAATCAGCCCTTCATAAGGAGATGCTTATGTGCTAAATCCTTCTTCTCCTTGGCTTTGACAAACACCAACAAACATCTTGGCAATAAAGTGCAAGGGATTACACGTTATATATGGGCGGCAAGCATCAAATGCAGCGGAGGGAGGGACTATATCTGTTCCCGGTGAAAGCAGAACACTCAGTGTTATGCCATTAGTCATGTGAAATGCATCCAGCACTGGCCCAATGGTCAAACCAATGCTGCTGCTCAGGGGTGTCTTGTCCGGGCTTGGAAAGCGCAACCCCCAGTGGGTGCATAAATCGGTGGGCAGATGTCACACCTTGACTAGGCCTTCTTCTGAGAGATTATCTGCTCGTTCCAGTTCTCCTTTGCTGCCTCTTCCTTTGTTGCCAACTGCTCATGACTCAGGCAGACAAAATATTGGTTGAAAAGGGCAAACACTTGGTTGAAAAAATATAGTTAATTGAAAATGGTGTCATATTTTTACATTCTGCAATTGTCTCTATAGGGACAGTAATTGCTGTTTATTTTGGTGGCTAATGTATATGTTTAGCCATATGTTTAGATTATTTTTTTTTTACATTACAAGTAGGACATCTCTTACACTTAAGTTGCTTGTCTTTTCAGACCAATAAAACTCCTACAGATGAAAGCTTGTCTCATGTACGAGAACTGTTGAAAAAGTGTTTCTATGGACATAAAATATGACATGATGATAATCTGAAACTGCTCACTCCCCAAAGATGACAAAACTCCAGCAACTTCAAAGCAGAGAAAGAATTGCCAGAGGGGAAATTGTAATTAAAATTAGATAACCTGTATGAAAAGCATCCAATTTGTAGTCTGTAAAAGCGTTTCAGAACCACAGTTCTTCAGCCCCAGGACCATAGCTGTAGTAATTATCTCAAGACTTTCACAGTAGAATCAAAACATGTTAATTTGTTAATGAGTCAGTATGAAGCAGTAAGGAAAAGTCTCTAACAAGGGAACACAAACATAAAGACTGCATTTCTGTTTTTAAGCAAATGGACTGTTTAAGTCAAGTCAAAGCTTTGGTTCCTGTGAAAGTTCCCCATCCCTTCTTGAGAAAGTGGTTTTGAACCAAGTGAATTACAGAATCACAGAATGTGAATTGGCTTCTTCCACGTTTGATCTCAGCCAAAAGGCCAAGGAGTGCGTCACGGAGCCTTTCAGATGGTGCGGTTTCATCTCCAGATGTTTCTGCAGGAACGCTGGGCTTCTGTAATACCCGCATGACCTCTGCTTCCACCTGGGAACCCTCGAGCGTTCTCTGAGCCCCACCACCGCACCATTTTCAATCGATAAAGTACATGAAATAAGCAAAGCAACCTCTTTTGGCTGCCCTCCGAGGGGAGGAACGGTCTTGCTCCCCCTGTCCAGAGTGTGGAGGCAGTTGCTGGACTAAGGGCTATTTGAGCGCTTCTGGCCTGAGAATCTGCAAGATCTCAACAAGGCAAAGTGCAATCTTGACCGCAGCTGAGAAGGCAGATTTCTTCTTGTTTCCCCACTTCCCAGCACTTTTCCATCCACCCTTTGGTCTGTAGCAGCTAATCCATAAATCTGGCATCTCTCCAAAGCGACCGTACAGCTCGTGGCTGCTCTCCCAGCAGGGCAGAGGTGGAGGCTTCCCTGTTACTGTGCCAACGAAGAGCAGCAAAAATATTATTTCCAGCTAATTATTGTATGCCTCGGATTAGGAGAGGATTATGGACTTTTTTCAGATTTTGGGTTGTTGTGGGGTTGGAGGGCAGAAGTGCAATGGAGAAAGACAAGCAATGGAGAGAAAAGCCCAAAGAGAAGTATGAAAAGGAGGAGAAAGGGGGCAAGAGAGATGGGAAGGTGATATGGAAACAAGGAAAGGAAAAACTGCGTGTGAGGAGGAAAAGTAAGGCAGCGGAGAAGTCAGAAAACCCATTGTATTTATATGGATTACGACTTCTTAATACAAAAGATGTTCAGCCTCAGGTCAAATCTTATTTATTTCTTTCTCCACTGCGTTACAGTAGTCACACAAAGTAAGAAGTGTTTAAGGCCTGATGATATCAGTACTCTCAAGTAGCGCAGAACTCAGAGGAGTTTTAAGGCCAAAACAGCCTTTTCCATTGCTTGGCTGCCAAATGCGCCATCACTAGACCTGGGAAAACTCTGGCGGAATTTCTGTAACGAGAACATCTCCTCAGGTGTCTTGATACCTGCAGTGTTGGCAGCCCCAAGGAAACCCTGTGGTGCGGTGGCAGGATGCCTTACCTGGAAATTAGGGACTCTGGGAGAACAAACTGACCTATCAATGCCCAAAAGCATCTGAGTCCCTTTCATACTGTTACCAAGTCCTCTCTTTTTTCTATGGTGAGTAAAATTTGAGATCCAAAGGTGCATCCAAAACTACCTGCATATCACTCATCTTTTTGCTCTTTCCAGGTCTGTCCTTTAGATCAAATCCTGTTTGCTGCTCTGTCCTTATTCAGCAACTTGTAATTTCGGTTTCTGAATGAGCCAGAGAGAACTATATATAGTGTTTACGTGCAAAAGTATGTACTAGATGACTGCAAGTGAAAGCAGTGTAGGTACCTGCCATCATCACCTCCCTTCACTAAGGAGCTGACAGACTAGAGGGGTTAAGAGAAGAAGAAGGACTGGAGGGAAAAGTAAGAATAACAAGGGATAAGTAGTGATCTTCCAGGTCTGAATCTCATAATTAGCCAGGGCAGGCTTCTCTTTGTTCTAGGATTGGGTTACTTCCCAAGTGAGCTGTTTCATTACCTTTCATAACTTTACAATATGCTAATAATCAGGAGGACTAGATTTGATCTTCTTCAGTTAAGAAAATTGGGAGATAAGCATTTTCTCTGCCTTCCTGCTTGTGATGCACTGATCCAATGTGTTGTACCTGACAGTGGGGGAAAGCTGCACATCTTCCTAAAAGCTCTTACACACGGCCTGTTCCTGCAAGCATTTGTAATGATTAAATATTCATTATATCATTTTTGCTTAAGGCAAAAATATTCTGGTGATCTGCTTTACATGCATGGAGTTATCTTTTGCTGGTCTCTATTTATGGGAGCAGTGACTCCAGGTGCTGCTATTATTAGCACTGTTATTTGTGCTTTGTTGCAACACTTTTCATTTAATCTAACATCCCAAGGCACTTTCTGAAAAAAGTTGTTCGTATCAGTACTGTCAAATATAAGTAAATATTCTTCCAGCCAGGGATTTGCCTTCACCTGGGAACTGCAGGCTGCTGGATCTACTACATGGGCCCAGAGTTTAGCAGATCTGGATCCCATTTTTAGTTTTTGTGAAGTTTTCCTGTCTTGGAAGAGAGGTTGTCCAAGGGTTAAAACCTTTGGGGGAACAGAGAGGTGGTGAAGCAAAGGAGTCAACTGCCGGGTTCTTTACCTTTCTGAATATTTTTATATCAGGAGAGTGCTTAGTGCCTTCTGTGAGCTCACCTCTGTGTTACCAGGCTGTGGGTGATCCAGGCTAGAACGAGGTGGAGCAGAAGAGATTTTAGAGCTCTCTGCTGGATGCACAGCCCCAGCACAGTGACCGTTGGTTATCGGGCAGCCTAAAGTGGGTCAGGAGAATTGTTGGAGCCCCACGAGTCGTGACCAGGCACAGGCTGGTGAGTCCTGTTCTCTCTGGTCTAACCAGGACACTGTGGCTGGCTGGATCCCACCTCCACACCAGGCCTCGACCTGAACGTCCACGCATCCTGCTTTTCAGATGAAGGACACGCAGACTTGCAGTCTAGATGGGAGGTCAGGGTGGGGGACCCAGCTCGTTTTAAACGGAAACAACAGAATCGTATCTTTGTGTCTACTCGTTAGGGATTTACTCACACAGCAGAATGGGAGACAGAAATTGTGACTTTTCAAGGATTCTGCCTTCTGGAACACTTTTATCTATCAAGTCCCCCCTCAGTGATGCTCACAAGCTGGCATGACCCTGATGCCCAAGGAAAAGGCCATGCAGCACCACTGTCAGTGCACAAATTGCGGAGCTACTATGAGAACAGAGGCCACCACGTGAGTCTCCCACGCTGTAAATGCCAGGGATAAATAGCATCTACTATGACAATGCGTGCCAGAAACTTAAATAACCTGGTGGAGACTGATTCAGGACATAGGGACAGCAATGCATACCTGCTTCAAAGAGGGTGGTTTTACTTACGCCCGACTCGGGGCAAATATGTCTCCTTTGTTTATTATTTGTTGCTCTGCTCTGGCCTGGAAAGAGGTGCTCCGCTGGGCTTTATTATCAGCCTTCCCGCCGCTCCACATAAAATGTGGAGGGTCGTACCAGTCCCGTGAATCATTCACTCAGCAGCATTGTTTGGGTTTGGTTGAGGATGTTTCTCAAATTCAAGTTGAGGCTGGTTTGATGTTTCGCTCTTCAAAGTTATTCACCACCCAGCCCTTTTGTGGCTCCATTGAGTTCAGAAGTTGGCGCTGGAGCCATGTGCTGTATCTGAGCTTTCACAATAGCAGCCAAACAAATTAATCTTTTCCAAAGATGCAATGTGGAAGACTATTGCGCCTTCTATTTTTATGGCAGTGTTTTTGCTTTATTTCACACTCAGATTCTAGGCTTCATTCTGTGCCATTTCCTTGCCTTGAATACTTAATAACTCCATACATGCTGAAGCTATAATACCTCCTAATTGTAGTCCTATAAACCAGGGCAATATGCCAGTCTAGGATTTTCTATGAACAAATCTAAACTGACCTGCAACCTTCCCAGCATTCTCTTTTCACGTTACTTTTCATTTGAAGCCTGACTGTAGGTTCCTAACCTTTAAATTAAAAGAATGGAAAGAGACACACGGAGCTGTTTTGTGTCCCAGACCGTCAGTGTCAACTGATCTGTTGATACAGCATAAATGATGGGACCACTGGAATTAGACAACAGCGATAAATAGCACTGAGCTCTTTTATGGTGTCCATTTGCAAATATTCATTAACTGCACAAACTTTCCCAGGCAAAAAAGAAGTTAAAAGACATTGTACATTCTTTACACCTAGTCGTATAGCTGAACTATATGCAAATCCAGAAATACTTCCTCTGGGGTCTCCTCACTATGATTGTAGCAGACTCTCCCTGTTATATCTAAGCACAAAACCCAGCCCCAAAGTCCATTCCCACTGGACAGTATCGTTTCCTCCCTCACAAGCCAGAGTTACCTCTGGCCCCAAGCAATTGCTGCCCAAGTATTTACACAAGTACTTATGTTTGTATTTGCAGTGAGTGTGCAGGAAAACACAAGTGGTGGGTGAGTCTTTCTCATTCTACTAAGCAGAACAAAAAACTTTTCCCTTTTTCTTAGCCATGGCATCCAATTCAAAATTAGATGCTCGCCATATTTTGTAACTATCACGTGATGCGGTTCAAGTCCGCTGTTGGCCGAAGGCAAGATACTGCTGCAGTGGACTCCAATGCCTCTTGCATCTCCTGTGGGCCACAATGTTACCTTGGAAGGAGCCAAAATAAGAAAGACACTTTAAGAGCGAGTTTGCTCATGTCCTGACAGCACCTCATCCCTCACCAGGGATCTGGAAAAGGAGGAGGCAGTGTAATGCCAGGAAAGGCCTAGCAGTGCCCAGGGCTGCCGGCAATCCCAGCAGCTCTCCAGGTGGACACCCCCAAAAAAACAGCACCAGAGGCCACCTGAACCCTTCCACTCCGGACCTGCCACCTCCCGATGGCCTCAAGAGGCAGCTGGAGTCGCTTTGCCTGATGGCTCCAGCAGCACAAACAGTGGGGGAATCTCTCCCCTTGTGAATCACCAAAAATGGAAAATAATCGTCTTAAATTAAAGATATAATCAGTCTGCAACCAGCAAAACTTTGTCAGTACAAGAATAAGACATTCTCCTTAATCCTGTCCTTGCTGAAAGAAGTTTATTCAAGTATTTATCTAACCTTGTATTTAACCAGGAAATCCAGCTCAGCTAATCACTTTCTGCCAAAGAAGTATTTGGGCACTTGTCTGCCATGACATTTTTGAGTGATTCTATACACTGTGGCCATTCTTCTAATGGTTTAATCACACGCAGAGCCACACATTTTTCAACGATGTTTCCTTCAGGAAATCAAAGAGCTTTCTCATCAGAGAAGACATAAGAAAATGTTGTGCATTATTTGTAGAGGTGACGCCTCAAGATGAGAGGCCAAGGGGTTCTGCCTCATATGCTTTGTATGGATCTTTTCCTGCCCAAGTTCATGTTATTTCGTTCAACGCTTCTTTAACCTGCAGTAACACTTTCTTCTACTGAGATTTCAAATAAGAGGCTCCTTTTTGTGCTGTAGCACTCAAGAGTTTGATGGCTTCGTTACCTCTAGCAATATCTCGCCTCCAAAATAACCCAGCAATGTGCTTTGCTGCGTATGTCTTCTCATAAATGGCAAGATATTTCCTGTACACAGACACATTCGTGCTTCCACACTCAGTTTGTGATGAGCTTGTGGAAAGAAAGACAGAAGAGGGAACAAAGACTTTTCACAGAGAGGAAATTATATGGAAAACAGCAAGCCTGGAAGCACTAGATTTGCAGTTATTCTGGGTAGGGGCTTGCACACAGAAAGTCTCAGGGACAGTTGCTTAGGGAACTGCCGCCCCAGGTCTGTAACACCAGACAGGGCACCGTGACTCAGTTTCCCTGCAGGTAACATGGTGGTGACTGAACCAACTGCGTTCCGGGGCTGTGGATGAACAGCGCTGTGTACGTCTGATACAATGCTGGTACCAATGGGGCGAAAACCAACCGCTAGCGGTGCTTCCATTTCACCACCTCATCCCACCTCCGACCGTGCAAGACTCACACGTTAACATCTCCAAAAAAGAAGAAAAAAAAAAGAAAAAGAAAAAGGCAGATGCTTGAGACTCATCCCCCTCCTTGTCCCTTGGAAAGATTATTCAACAATAATAATTGTCAAATAATTAGCTGCCACCACCCCCTCCATTGTCCCCTGCAAATCCCCGCCATGCTGAGTCACGCTGTGGCGAGGGCCTTGCAAGCTCTGGGTGTCCCCAGTGTCCCAGGACACTGCAAAGTGGCCCCAGAGCGGGTCCCCACGAACCTCCCCGGCCCACCCCAGATCCACCCACCCGGGTACACCCGTCCCGAACCCCTCGGAGCTGCCTCAGTTTCCCCGTAGAGCTGGAAGGCTCCCAGCAAAGCCTCTGCACCCTCGGCACCTTGCAGGATGAGGCCTGGAGTCAGAAAGTCATGCGGACCTGGCCGCAGTCAAATGTGAAACAGCTGAATGTGCTGCAACTGGGCACATTGTCTTCAGACCAGGCCCTGGAAGAATTAAAACCAAGTGTGTGATCTGAGCATGTTGAAATGAACTCCAAATGAAATTAGAGTTAGCTCTCTCCTTAGCAGGGAGCACAGGATCAGACTGTTAGGTTTTAATAAAGTGTGGCCAGTATTTTAATAAAGTGTGGCTAGTATATTATCCAACATGCTTTTACAATTACTGCAGAAACAAGGACAGGAACTTCATTAACACTTTACAGGGGAAAGAAAGCTGCGCTACAGGCAAATGATATATTGCTATTGTGACTGTAGGTGTCCTGCATTTAAGAAAACAAGGAAAAATCCTGGGGAAGGGAGTAATTACACTGTCAGCAAACGTGTTTGTGTTAGCGCTGAACTATTCCCTTCCAAGTCCCACAGCCGCCAGGAGCCAGCATCACAACACGCCAAATTTCTAGGACAGAAGGTGACTCCATAAACACAGCAAGAGCTGTAATGTGAGAGACAAAACTCCTGAAGGAAGAAAAGAAAAAAAAAAAAAGCAGAATCATTTACAAAGTGTGTTTTCCAGGCAGCTGCAGCAACCATTGGCAGGATTACACTTACCGCTTTAAAAGCAGAGGTTAACTGCTTTGATAAAGCCCAGGTGAGGTGGATCCTCTGAGCTGCATGTCAGGCAGGATTAGCTCCTTGGCAAATTATCAAAGCCAACTGATAGCAAAACAAGTTGGGACTCTCCTACAGTGGCAGTTTAAAACTAGGTGTAACTTCACCTAAACCAACTGAATACAGCGGGGGTGTAAGGGGACTACCTAGCTAATTAACCCCTTCATTAACGCCCAGGCAGATTACAGTGTTTTATAGAAATCAAGGAGGTCTCCAGAAAATTAATATGGTGTTGGGTAAGCTTGAGTGAAATTCAGCTACTTGGGAGAATTTTTTCTGTGTAGCTGGGGATTCAGTTCAGGGCATTAGGATGAAGGTGAAATTCTTCATCAGGTTTTATGATGCCTGTGCTCCTGTGTTGCAGGAGTAAGTCCATAGTAAATCATAAACAATGATCCTCAGAGCAGGGAAAGGCTGCTCTGCAGTTTGCAAAGAGTAGTTCTGAGTATCCACTGAGAATGTAAAGCCAGCCATTGAATTACTGTACGGAGTTTTGAGACAGATTTTTACGCTGTTTTTAATTAGAAGAGCTGAGGCACTACAGGAGAAACCCACATACGAGGAACTATTAATTGCTCCAAATAGTCAATACTGTAGGTATCTGTAACGGCTGTAATAGCGTAGATAATCGTGCACAGGCTCAGACTTGCTGCCCTTTATGTCCTCTAACATTTTTCTGATCTTGCATTTATGTCTCACTGTAGCAGGAAATACAAACGGTTGTACATGCTCATAGCGAGCACATGTCCGCATTTGGCATCCCGGCTGCCCCAACGAGATCACGCAGTTTGTGGAAACTTAGAGAATAACCAGTCGTGTAGCGCTGCCTATGGAAAAACCAGGCATGCAGAGCTGGATGTTGGGCTGAAAATGTGGCTTGTCAGGGATAATGAAAGAGATGGGAGGCAATTAAAAAGGAGAAAAGTGACAATCTGACAACATGCTTAGTTAATGTAATCAGATTTCACATTCATTTCATGAGTAGTAAATCAAAGCAGAAGTAGGAAAGATATGAACTTTTAAATATTAAAAAACTATTCCCATAATATGCAAAGTCATGGAATACTAGCAAATTTCTATCTGTCTATTGCTGATCATTAACAGATTTAGGATAGTCCTTGTTGAGTAATTACATTTAATAAGAGCTTGTCCATACAAGCTGCTATCAGATGTCTTTTTATACAGTTTCGAGCCAGATAAAGTGGGTTAGATGCACATATTAACTTTCTGTAACACTGTACTGGCTTTTTTATGGGAGACGGGTGGGAAAATTCAAAACCGATTATTGTGTGGCTTCCTTTCAGGCAGTTGTATTTGATGTAATTTGATTTATTGCTGCACATTTTGAATGAGCAGAAATGTCTCCAGGGGAAAGAAGAGACTTGTTACAGTAAGTGTTTGCATTAATATATTTTCACCTGCTTGCTTGGTGGGCTCCTCAGTTGGCTGTATTCATTACTATTTGGGAATCTTCTGTATTAAAAAAGCTGCTCTTTATCTTTTTGCTCTCTTTTGTAGGGATGTAGTGAGCTTCCCACACCCTCCACAAGAGGTGATTGTGTAACTAATACTTGCTGGCAGAATGTCTTCACCTGGATTACTAATATTGCTAAACATAAATGCAGGACAAAGGCAGATGTCTATTGCTGTGAGTAAATCACAGCTGTAACTCATTGGCAATTTTTTCCAGGTCATCCTAGAGGATAAATGTCTTGAACCTCACAGAGAAGTGAATACAGAAGTTAGAAATTCTACTTCTTTTTAGAGAAGGGTACAAAAGTTTGGGTGCTAATATTACTTGACAGCATAAAACCACAAACAGTTTTCTTGATTGGTCAAGGGCTTCTGAGTCCCCAGCGTAACTCAGCTTAGTCTTTCAAGTACTGCTGCTGTTTTCCTTCAGCAGTGACACATGGGGAGATGAACCAGTGCCTTTTCTAGCATGCTCTTTCTAAGAAAAGCACACTCACTTTAAAAGGGCATAAGAAAATGCATGAACATGTAGGCATCTGAACTACCCACCTTGCAGCACGAGGACTCAAGGTTCTTCTGCAGTTTGAGCACAGAATTAGAAAATTAGTATTCTTTGGGCTGGCTTTTGTCACTGACTTCCTGCATGATGGTTGGAAAGGGCTATTTCTTTGCAGTTAATTGTTACAGAAAACCTTGCTCCAGGAACTGTTTCCTTTTAGGAACTGATCAGCATCTGCATCTTGCAGACTGCTGCATCCTGTGAGCCAGGCTAATACGGAGCAGCACCACAATTTTGGGTGACTTGTCTCTGCATCTGCATGTTACACATCTGTAAGGCCAAGTACTTTTCCCGATACCGGTTGGACAGTGGGTTGCGTGCACCAGCTCTCAAGTGACTCACACCACTTACTACATTGGATATTAATTGGCTCCTGCCCAATCTGTCCCTTAAACAGCATTGCTGGTGGGCACTGGGGAGCCCCTGCATGGCCTGGGAAACTCACCTGAGCTCTCCTGAAACCACGGGGAGGAAAGGGTGCACCTGAAAGGTGCAAAAGGAGGAAAGGTGCAAAATCACCGCACCTGAAATCAATAATCAAACCTCTCAGTACAAATCCATCCCTCTCTTAGGTGGCTTTTAACTTCAAAATGAGGCTTCCCTGCCTGGTCTAACTCAGGTAAGCCTTATTCACCAGCACTGCAAAAGCTTGTTACGGTTTTATTTGGCGCTGTCTCTTCACATGTTTCTCTGTGTGTGTCTCCCTGGTGCTGTGTGACCGCAGTGGAGGGATCTTGGACATGAACACTTTCTACTTCATAGTATGAATTCATCTTTGTCTAAAAGCATTTTCTGGGTTTGTTTTGATGCTGATCTTCACGGGGTCAGCCCTGCTTTTGCTCTGTGAGTTATATACATCTGTGTGTGCAACACACAAACAACTCCACTGTGTTCGCTGCTGATGGTCTGAAGAAATATCTCCTAAATTAGGTCTTGACACATTAGGTGTTGGCCAGGGAGGTAATTCGTTCTGCTGACGCTGGTTTGGATATTTTAGTTTTGCTTACTATTGACTATGAAATCTCTATGAGAAAAAAAAGCAGAATTTATATAAGACTAGAGGAATAGGGATTTATTTCAACGTAAAGGGGGGAGGCTGAGGGAAGAAGGTAATGTACTCTCGTGTTCTCTTGACCTGTTTGGTAAGGTTTCTGTTGAAATTTGTCCTGTTTCAGCATAAGTTGATGGTGTATTTCAGTACGGCCTGAGCGTGTCTCTAGAGTGGTCCAAACAAGGACACCTCTAAATCTGTGGGAACTTCAGATTTCAGTCTCCTTCTAGATGCAAAGTTTAATTTTCTCAACTGTATTTGCATCCTGAGATACAAAGAAAATGCAGACATTTGGCATTCAGAGAAGTATATGTCATTTGCATTTGCATCTCCAGCAACTGCATGTACCGTCTGCGACGTCGAACACATCATTGGGATGACAGAGCTCCCAAATCAACCATCCTGCGGAGCGACTCTGCCTTTTCTCACATACATGCTCATTAGAGAATTTCTCTCATTACCTGGGCTATAATCCCTCCCTGGGGGGAATGCTTTGTGCACAAAATTAATTTCATTTGGCCACAGAAACTCCCTGTGCCTTTAGCATGTAAGTCTTTATACACAGAGAAAAAAACATCTGAGGAAAAGCTACTTCATTTGTAAGACCCAGCTGAAAATATCTCGCACTAATCTGGACTAGAGGTCATTATTGAGCTAAACTCAGCCAATACCTGTTTTAGAATCTACTGTTTTAGAAGGAAACTGTTTTGGTGGTGGTTGTTGTTTTTTGTTTAGGTTTGGAGATGGACTAGAGGTAAGTCTACACCTCACATCTCCTCTGCAACATACTCTACAATTCCAATGGGGTGAAATTTTCCCCTTTTTAAGTCTTTCCTCCTTTCCTCCCTTCCTTCCTTTCCTCTTTCTTCCTCTGTTTCCTTTCAGACAGGTAATTATATCTGTCATTTTGAGAGGTAAATGTTGTTTCAGCAATGAAAATAATTTTGTAGAAAGTGCCTGCTTTTTTCCAAAAGTGGTGTCTTTCATGGAAAAAGTGAAAATTAAAACAATTCAGTTGAAAATAAAAAATAAAAATTGATCCAAAAGCCTCTGAGCTTTCAGTGTAACTTGAAATATTCGAATGGTTGAGATTCCTGCAGAGGATGGAGGGGAAAAAACAAAGATGTTTTCACCATTGCTAGTGATCCCAGTATTTCACCTCAAGGGCTAAGTTGGGTTTGTTGAAGTTGTTTTTTCCACAGCAGTTGCTATTTGAGTCCTCTCATTCCCTCTTTATCTTTTTATTGCTTTTCCCACAATTTAAACCAGATTCTAGTATTTCTTATCTTCCTCCCCTCTTTCTCTCTCTAAAACGCCTCAATCTTTCTGTCATTTTGCTATTCATGGGAGGAGAGGGGGAAAAGGAGACACACAGTGGAAAATTATAATTTTTATCAACAAGAACAGAAACTAAAAACCATTGTCTTGAACTTTTTTTTTTCGGTAACACTTTGTTTCCCCTCTCTTCCAAAACTTAATAGGCTCTACTTGAGCATTTCTTAGACAGCGTGTGGATTCAAGGGCTTCACATTTCATCAGCATCCCTAATGAGCTTGAGGTGCCTCTAATAAATCTCAGCCCTTTTAATGAATTCTTTATAGCTCTTAACTGCTTCAGATAGAGATTGACGAGTGTAACCGGTAGCGCAAAATCTTGGCACGCAATAAGACGAACAGCCCCATCCTTTCCCTCTGGCATCCCATCTGAATTTCTGCAGCGGAGATAACCAAGAATCTGTCACTGCTATGAAGTTTGTGAAATTTAATTAGGAAACTAATAAAACATCTCTCATATAATACTAGAGTTACCTAGGAGACATTATGTATTATTTAAGAGTTTCTACCAATGGAGCGGGATTGCATGTGTTAGAGACCTGTTATCTGAGCAAAGAGAGTGTTAGATTTACCACTTCTCTTTTGTAAATCGTCTTATGTTAGGGTTAATACTTTACTAAAAAGACATATTTGTACTCCTTGAGTGAGCCATTGATACACCATTGAGAAGCAGAGGCTGGGACATTAGATTGAGACAGCACTCGCTTTGGAGAGAGATTTAGGCCTTTTTTTTTTCCTGGTTTCTGTTCTCGGTCACATTCTCCATTGAAAACGGCCCATTTCCAGTTCTAACTCCAGTGCTCTGGAAACGAACCTGGCACAATTAGAGCTTTCTCTTTGGACTCTTCAGAGCCAAAGACTGGGACAAGTTGTCTCAGCTGTGGTGGGGAAGCCATAAATGACTATAAGAGTAGAATCAGATTAGATTCTCCACAGTAGATCTTTTTGCAAGATCTATTCCTGAGTAAATGCTGGCTGTGATATGTCCAGACTCACTGCTTTCAACTCAGTGGACGTTTTGACACCAATTTCAATCAAGAGAGTTACACTTCTATGTGATTACTTTTAATATATCTCATAGTTAGTAGATTAGATTTTATTCTGGTGGCATACTCTATAAATAGTCCTGTTAACTACTCTGTAAGTGTACACAGCATACAGCTAGTCTTAGAATTCACAAGAAAATGGGTTAATTGTAGCTTGAGAACTTTTAATATTTTAAGTCTCTTTCCCATGCCACATCAGAAAACCATTCATCTTTTTATTTATGTTTGGAATATATATATATATTTTTTTTTGTGATAAGTCTACTTACATTTGAAAATGAAAAGCTGCTTCAAATAAGGAACATTTTTTTTTTTCAGATCTGAAAATTCCAGAGAAAGCTTCTTTGACCATTTCAAACCCATTGTTTTTAGAAGAATGATTGAAATGAAAAAAATCTACTGAAACCATCCCACCCCTCTTAACTATATCTGTTTGGGCGAAGAAGCATACTCCAGCAATAAAAAGAAACCACATTAAAAAGTGTTGACCAAGTCTACTTAATATTTATTGCTCTTTGATAACTGCAGAGAATAGGAAAACCTTCTCGGCAAGGCACCATGAGAAGGATTTTCTTGGAGCGCAGTTTTACTGACAAAATCATGGCTCCGTTGTGACTCTCAGCTGAAGACCTGGCCTTTTGGCGTCTCAGTAAATGAACCTCAAGGACTTTCTTGTGCTTCCTTGAAGTTCATGGTAGGGGGAGTTTATTAGTCAAGGATGTAGATAGGGCACCAAACGGAAAGTTTTATCCCCAAAACATTTGGATTGCAGGAGGCTGCTGAGAGGGTGGTATATGTGTTCTTGCAATGGCATGGTTGTTGGGGCCTTCCAGTGACAGATGTGTTAAACTGATTTATTATCGACATAAAGGATGTTCGATAGTAATAAAACAATGATGGACCCTCCCTTTCTGCTGAAAGGCAGCAACCCATGGCCTAAGGCAGGCAGATGACTGAACTTGTAAGATGAATTCTACAGAGTCCAGCTCAAAAAAGTCAAAATGTTTGTCCTTTAAAAATAATAAGAGAGATCTTTAGCATGCTTCCAGTCCTCCGGAATAAAGTACTCCAAAACTGATTTTATTTTCACAACAGCTCGTGGTACTGTCCTGATGACTGATAACTGGTTTATCAGCTGTGGTGCATCTGTGAAGTATCTTTATCTGGCTGTGACGAGGGAGTCAGGACTCAGCTCTGTTGTTAGATCTCTTGCTGTCTTGCAGAAGTGTCAGGTGAGTTGGATGAACAACAGTGACCTCATTCAGGTCCTGTAAGCAGCACCTGACTAATGAACATGGCATTGGGCTCTTTCTGCAGGGTAGCAAGTTCCCTTGAGCCAAGAAGTTTATGAAATTATATCCATGAGCATTTGACCTATCAGACAAACCCTATGCTGAACCAATGGCAGTGTTTGACCAACACATCATTAGTATTTTCTCATGGCTAGGAAGGAATTACACAGAATTAAATGATTTTCCTGCAGGCTGAAAGGCTCTTGGGAATGTTATTTGATTATGGAGCTTGCTGCCTCGTAGTTATGGGTTCAAATCCAGCCTTATTAACTCTTACTTGAAAAATTACTTCTCTGAGTTATACCTTGTCCCCACTGAAGGGGCTCTGCTCTAAACGGGATGTCCATAACGTGACTTAAAGTCATCTTTGTTGTAAGAAACATTGGTTGCTGCCATAGAGAACCAAGAATGAATATGAATACTCCATAGGCATCACCTAGAAGTGGAACATCTCACAGTAAGGATGGAGTTAAACTTCCATCTCCACGATATAATTACCGAGTGAAACAGGCTGTTTGTAATTATGATGATATTAAAACTGATAAAATTTTTGGGCTAGATTTTCTCTTTATTTACACTGGTATGAATCAGGAGACTGTGAGAGGAGATCTTGGCCAAAGAGAGTTCTTCAGATAAACCTCAGGCTAAACAAGATTGAAATCTTCCACACCCATGATACCCCTTCAAACACCTCTTTTGTTCTTCTGTTAAAGGCCAGGTATATTTATGTTGAAAACCATATTAAGATTAAGCCTATTAATTAACTGTGTTCTGAAGTTCTTAATCTCATCCTCTTCAGGAGCCCCAAAATAATTCATACCAAAACAATAGTGTTGAAAAAGTTTGCATCTGTTTTCCATCTTTACCAATAAATTTTTAGATACTGGCCTTTTTCCCAGGTGACCTTGTCCCCGAGGAAGCACATCCTGACCAACATGCCTTTCAAACTACACTCATTAAGGTGTTTCTGTGTGAGTCATGGGGACTTTCCTCTTTTTTCTTAAGATATGAGTGATGCTCCTTGGGGGAAAAAAGAAAATCTGAACAGTGTTATTAATGGGCAGGAAGCATGATAGCATATAAATTCACCTGATTTTAGCTGATACAGACAGAACCATATAAGGGCTAGACTGTCGGATAATGTAAATAGCTTAACTTCACTCACTTGCTGATGAGCTGTCCTTATACGTTCAATGTATAAAGTAAATATATGACCTCAGTAAATCTGGTACAGCAATGTGGTTTTGGATGTAGACCGTTTCAAACACTGAACAGGTTCAAAAGCAAAATGAAAAGCTATTTATGAAAAAAAAGTTAGCAGAAAAAAAATCTAAATTTAAAAAACCACATTTATTTGCAACGCATAATTTCAGCAGTTTTATTTCTAACAAAACCTCATTTCTTTTTAAAGATAAAAGCTATTATACAATATGTTATCTCAGTGACTATCTAGCAATCATTCTTGATTTTATTTACTTAAACACTTGCATTTTTTCTTAGCACATACAAAATGATGAGAAAATCTTGATTGCTAAGTGTGATTTCTCTAAATTGCTGTTCTCATGACAGGAGTTCTAAAGGAAAAATGAAAATAGGAAACTCTCCTACAGCAGGCCTCTATATTCATAAACTCTCCTTTCAACTAAAAAAAATAATAATAAATTCCCACTTTTGCACATTCTGTAGGCTTTGTACATGACCAGCAATATTGCAAAAATTTAATAATTAAATTACTGGTGTTAAATTCATAACAAAAGCAAAATGATGACAAAATGGTCTGTGCCAAAAAGAATTAAGTTTCTTAACGTTCTTAGTTAGAAAGATATGGGAAGAAGCTCTTTGCGAAGAAGAGGGTGTACATTTTTTGAAGAGTGCAACAGAAGTTGACATTATAGCAAGAGACAGCAGAACTACTATATGGACTCCAACCTTCTGTGGTTTTCCAAGTTCAGAACTTGTCCATAGAGCTGTGGTTCAGGTCAAAACTGGAAAGGAACTGTCTCCAAAGCCAAACTTCGTGCCTGAGGGCACGGAAATATCACAAGAGTAGCTGATATTGCAAAACTTTTATTATTTGGGACTACGAAAACACCCAAAAGCAGCTCATGGGACTTTGCCATTCCTGCTGCAAACTCCACTGGTGGCATTTTGATGCAGCCTCCAGGTGGAAAGCCCTCGCTGTCTCAGAGATACAGGCAGCAATTTTTTAGTCATTAAAATATTTTTTTAATAAATGCTTCACCTATTGTCCAGCTCCCTGGAAAAGTATCTTACTGCTTCTTATCCCTAGAGGCTGCTGTTTTGGATCCTTTTCTTGTCGCCCAGGCTCGGCTAAGAAGATCATTTGAATCGTGCTGTTGAGTTGGTGCATCAGGCTGATGCACCAAGGCAGCTTGGCAGTCATTTCAGAAGTGCCATTTGGACCCAAGTACGAGTTCAGGCCAAGCGTAGACCTCACGGGGAAGCGAAACAGTGTTGGGAGTGATGTGTCCCATGTGTGGGATGCGGTGTCCCATGCCCAGACCAGAGCTCCACGTGCTGCCTCTCCAGCCTGGCAGGACGGAGTCGTCCTCAGGCAGGTTTGTCCCTGGCAACGTGCAGTTCAGGCTTTTCAGCGCTGTCACCGCAAACAGCTATCTAATTATTGGCAATTAGGAAGCAACTGCTGCTTGAGAAGCAGCACTGCGGGCAGGAATAGCAGAAACAGGAGGGTCATGCGTGTGCTTCAGATTTCAGCCAAAACAGAACTGGGTGCGACAAGGCAGGAACTGGTTCTGCTAAGTATAAGAATGGTTTGATTTTGTCTATTCCAGTGCCGTCCAGTCTGTGCTAGACCAGGGCATGGTCTGAACTGGTGCTCAGGGTTGGAGAGGTAACGCATGAGCAAAGCAGCAGCCAAACCTGCAGCCAAACCCCCTGGTCCTCCTGCCCCATCTCCAGCCTGGAGCCAGGAGGGCAGGTTGAAAAGCAGCACCTGCCCCAAGGGGAGCCCTTGGCCAGCAACGAAACCACAGGGATGCCCCGGGAAATGGGTATTTCTGCTTCCCCACCTGAGGAGTGACATGACCCAGACACGGCTGAGGGCAGCGGTGGGAGGGAAAGGGCTTTGTTCCCCATCTCCCTTTGAACTGGCAATTCGTATCGTCCTATTTTCACACAAAAGGGTATTTGGTAATTTTGTATTCTATAACAATGAGTCTGGTATTTCCGTACTGATGCATATTGTTATAATCTCTCTCTGCTTTGTTTCCTCGACATATTTTTTTATTAAAAAGTCTTCCCAGCCTTAAATAAGTACAGAATAAGTGTGGTCATTCTGGGAACATGAGAGGCCTGATTATCTGACCATCAAAGCCTATGCTGTAAACAGGATACTGGTAAACAGGAACTGAACCTCATATGGAGAGTTTGTGGTTTTCTTCAGCCTCTGTTTGTTATGTCTTACATCCTGTTAATTACAGAAAAAGAGCTGGAAAGTTGGAAATAATCTTTTCTCCAGATTATTTCCAGCTTCTCCCAGATAGAAGAAAACGCAGTATAATACTGTCTTACCTTTCTTCCTTCAGATGTAAAGCATTAAGACAATTCATTCCAAGGGGATCACTTTTCAAGAGGATTAGAAGCAATTTTTTTTTTTAATTACGAAGTGAAAATTAAGATCTTACCATCTTATTCAGGGAAAGTTTTTAATTTTAGCACAGCTTTTCAGTGTATTTGGAGTTTGTTTGAGAACTCTTGATAGCTTTTTAAGACCATTTGTCTGACTGCTGTGATTCACATCTGAGAAGGTGGGTTCTCAGGTTGAAGATTTTGTTGCACAAAAACGAATGACAGAATTTCTTTAAAGTCATAGTTTTCAAGTTATTTATGTTGTTAGGAGGTCTTGCTAATAGTGTATCTTTCCTAGCTGACTGGCATTGCTTGCTTAGCTGCAGCAGATTGTCCATGCATCCAGAGGGGTTTCTTCAGAGCTGGCTTGTTCTTTACCTTTGATTTATATGAACGATTGCCCATCTTTCCAGCATGGTCCGGTCCAAGCTTCCAATGTTAGCAAATTGATTCAGGAGCAAAATACTGGAAAGTTTTATCTCTGAAGTTTTGCATTTCTTGGTATGTTCCCCCTTTTTTGAGTTTTGGTGCCCGACAGAGCTGCATCAGAGGAACGGTGTAAGGGGGTCATGCTCTCTTTAGATCTACTCTTATTGGATCGGGCTTTGGCTTTGCAAAGCCACAAGCCAAAATCTATTTGACTCAAGGTTCCATGTTATCTGTGACAAACTCAAAGTACCAACCACTGCTTGTGTTTCTTAGCCAGCCCTGAACCAGAGACCACAAATAAAACTCCCGTTATGCTATTTTTCAGCTCTCTACTCTCAACGCTGTTTCTTTAAACAGCTCTCTGATGCTAACCATCTGCTCCAAATTGCTGCTTTGCTCTTGAGCTCTGTAAGGCCAAGTCTCATGTGTTTTACCCCCCAGGTCAGCATCCAGGCTCAGGCCAAGTCCCCATCCACAACGCGGAGCCTCAGCTGCTGTTGGGTCCCATCCCAGCGGGGAGGAGGATGGAAAAGCTCTTCTGCCCCATAGTTTCCAACTCAAGGTCTTGCAGCACCTCTAGTCCTGGGGCTGCCACAGGGACAGGAAAATAGTGTCAGGATTATGGGATCGCCAGAAAGAATTAAAGAAATGTCAAGAGAATTGGCTGCTTATGAACAGTGAATTTTTGATACTATAAAACTGCTCAGTTCTGGTGTAACTCTGCTCCTTTAAAACTCAAGGAATAAAATTCCTAGCAACTTCAGCAGCAGCAGAGTGTGGCTAGTGCTGAGAGCTTTTGAAAATCCCACTATATAGCTGCACTCACTTTATGTTTCCATTTTAATGACATGATTAATAAAATACCAATGGAGCTCCAAACAGTTCTCTGTTCATTTTCCAAAGCAGTTTGACTCATCCATAATCATAACCAGACTTCCAATTATGCTGGATTTTAATTGTTCTCCTTTAAGCATAATTACTAGTACTCTGAAAAAAATTACTATGAGTAGCTGGTGATGAGTCGGAATAGGCATCCTAGCTTCTCTCAGTCTGTTCTGTCATTTGAGTTACGAGGAATGTAATCGGATATGTGACACTCAGACAGAGAGCGGTTTCCAGGATCTGAGAGTGCTCTGTTTCAGTTAATGTGTTAATTTGGGTTCCATCTTCTCATTTGTTCTGCTTTGATCTATCATTTCATAAAGCCAAAGCACCAGATTATTAAGTGTGTGTGCTTGATTTATGTGCAAGACTGCATTTGCATACACATTAATATTTTCAAAGTTTTGGTCCAAATTTCTGCAAGCCATAGTATGGAGTAATACAAGCTGTAATTTCACACTGTGTGGCAACAACTGGTGGGAATAAAATTGTCCTGCAATTTGGCCATATTCACATACCAGAAGCTATTTTCCATTTGGAAATTTTGAATATTACCAATTGAAATGTATCTGTAAGCAAGCTGTAAAGTGAGGCATTACATGAGCTGAAAGGCTGAATCTCATGCTCAACATATCTAGATTTTCAAGAATTTGACATTAAAATCTCAGCAAGTGAGACTTATTCTTCTTGCCTGAGAATGAACAACCAGGGACTTTTATCTCCTGACTGGGAGAACAGTTAGGACTGAATTTTCTCAAGTGCTGCCTGAGAGGTTGGATTTGCAATTGTTCACAGCAGAGGGCTGGTTTTTGGCATGATTGTGTTTATACTCACCAAGTTAAAATGCTGGTGCCAGGATTTCGCTGCCATTTATCCGTAAGCACAGATTACACAAGTGTAAGGAGGGTGACATCCTGATAGAGTGGGTCTTTAAAATTTTAGCTCTCTGGAAAGTTAAAGATTTTTTTTTTTTCTCCTCTGACACCAAGCCCAAAGGGGTGAGCAGAGCTGCTAAGATCCAGAAATGATTGCACTTCTGTAGTACTTTCTTTTTATAATCCATGTAGGAGCCTTTGAGACGTAAAGCAATACATTAATGTAAGCACAATCACATAATCCTTTAAGTTTTATTATAGTAATTATTTATATTAGATGACTATTGTTTTCATAATACTGTTTTTCTTCAAAGAACTCCACACAAACTCCGTATTATAATCAGTTTTATTTCTAAAAAGGTTTCTAGTGGGAAATGTTGACCCTTAGAAATGTGCAGTTTTGCTTGTAAAATATCTGTTCCAGTGATACTTCCGCCCATCATGGTGAAATTCAGGGAAATTTCAGAAAGAAAGGTTGGGACACCAGCCCACGACTTTGCTAAATGGATCTCGGCTGGTACAGCCGAGGGTGGAGGCCTCTGGTTCAACCATGGCCTCCAGCCGAGGAACTGGGACTTGGCACACTCTTGAATAAGTTGCCCCCTCTGCCATCAGATAAACTGGATCTCCCCTTCCCTGGTTGGAAACGTCTGATTTTGTTCTTCGCTAGAATTAAAAGCTCTGCTCGAGTTAGTTTGATTTCTGGTTGACTGGTTGGCTTCAGAGATGCTGGTTTGTATTTTCTGTGAAGTATATCTGCCCCATCACTGCTGTGGCTTTGCGTGTTACGGTGGAGAAATTAGTGGAGTCTGAAGATTATTGCGTTTCCTAGAAGTGGTCAGTGGCTGGATTTGCCTTCCAATGTCTAAGATTTTATTCAGTGGAAAGGTTGTCTTAAATATGAACATCATGTCCCCTGACCTCCGACGGTTAATGGTTTGAATCTCCTGCAGAGGGATACGATTGCCCTGCTGCTTCATGCCCTGGCTCATCTGTGAATCTGAAATTATGAAGGTCTGTGGCTTGCTCAGAGCTATCAAGCTGTTATCAGATCTGGATTCCAGTCCAGGAGGAGGTGGTTTTGAAAGCTGCCCTCTCAGCTTGAAGACTTTGCTCTCCCTCCATTTCGTTTCTGCTTCGTAAATGTGTAGCAAAATTTTGCGTCCTTTTAGCTTGTCAGAATAATCTAATCCAGACATTTCTGATTTAAATTATAGCCTTTTCCAACTAACAAACTTTCAGAACTGGCTTTCCTTTTAATCCCTTTTTTATTTATTTGATTTTATATATCTTGTTTTAACAAATTATGTTGCTTCATGTCATCTTAAACGATGTGGTGTAGTATTAAAAGAAAAGCCACTTTGTATCAAAATGTTATTTAAAAAAACACCAAAATGTTTGTCATTTGTTTTGCTCACAAGTAATCCCAAGCGACAGCGCACTGTGAGGTTTTTCTGTGAATGCATTTACAATAGGAGCCAACCACACATTTCACTGAATCAACAGGCTTGTCTCGAGATATTTATGACATGAATGTTGAGACTTCTGTTCAGTCAGCCATCCCCAGGGAAGACAGCGTTTTTGATAGCGCCTAAAGAAATTAGGCACATGTTGTAAAAAAGCATCCTTGAAACACACGAAAAATCACTGAAAACACAACTTTGATAGCTAAGTCATTTAGGGTCTTACAAATACCGTGCTGAGTACCTCATTTCCATCGCAAAGAGAAATGCAACACCCCCCCAGCAGCTGGAGCCAGCGGCAGCACAGCTGTATTCACCATCGCCAGCACAGCTGTATTCGCCATCACCAGCAGGGACAGGACAGCGACAATACCGTTCTGTCTCAGAAACTGAGAAAATACCATTAGCTCTGGATGTGCCACCTATAAAACCACCATTGTCTGTCTGCACAGCTTCAAGGCTGCTTGTCTGTCCCCCCCGGGCAGGACCTGCTCCTCGGTTCTCCCAGGACGGGCTGGTCGCCTCTGAACTGGGACTCTGGCTCACTGCTGGGGGACTATGGGCTGCTTAACGAGTTTCTCATTACTCCGCGTAATGTCTGCAGTCCGAATTAACTCCGGAACAAATAGTATTTTATTTCAAGGCTCCATCCACAAGATCCCTGAGAAGCGTTCGCAGCAGATCCCATCCCCTGGGGTGATGGGCTCATTGTGCAGCGGCTGCCGGGGGTGCGAGGGCAGAGCAGCCCCCTCCGCCAGGCTGGTGCCACCCCTGCCCCAGGTCCCCAGCCACCTCCTCCCACCACAGCCCCTTGGAGTGCCATCTGAACTATTTTTCCAGCTAGAGCCAGACTACTTCATCATGTCCTCGGTATGAAAAAACTTGCAAAGGGGACGGTGTTTGATCCCTAAAAGCTTTCAGAAGTGTTTAATTCTGTGTCTGGAATATTGTCACGAAGCGGCTGAATTCCAGCGCGTAGACGAGCGCAGGCGGCACCCGGGGGGCGAATGCAGCCTGCTCAAAGCTGGGCCATGTGGAGAAGGGCATTTCTTGCTAGGCTTTGTGTTCAGGCTTTTATGATTCTTTTAATATGAGAGACTCTTATCATGGTTCATTTACTTCTACGCTTGTGGTTTTGCCACTTGGGAGCAATTACAGGATCTTCTGATTCATGCTAAGGGAAGAGTGGACATTTAGATGGTGAATTATGTGGCTATTTTTTGGTGGACTTTTGTTGCCGTTGAGCTACAAGATGTTAACGCGCTTTGATCCAGTTAAACTGGTGACTATCTTGTGCGTGGCCACACAACTTATTTTGTTAGCTACACTCCTTGACTGTTTGAAAAGGAAATTTTGGTAGAAGTTTGAACACAAACTTTTAGTGATTTGCCTTTGCTATAATAAAAGCAAGCTCTTAATTAAGATCCACTATGCTTTTTTCCAGTGCATTTTTTATTTATTATTTGCTCTGATTTTCCAGAATGTCTAACCATTTCATTTTGTTCCTTTTTTTGTCCCACCAGTACTGATGTCACCTGGAGATCTGATCGTCAACATCATAAAAACAGTGCTAGGAAGAGACACAAAATATTGCATAAAGTCCAGAAAGACCGAAAGTTGACGGATTTCTTTCAGGAGATACGTTTTTTTCACTGGTGAGTAGGTGGAGCTATTTTATTTCTCCTGATTACAGTCTAGAACAACAATAAGTTGCTGAAACTGGTATTTGGGTGTCTTTTATCATCTTGCTGGAACAATTTAACAGCAGCAGTGTTTTTCCCCAGTGCTCTTGTTGTAAATTATATATGTTTCATGCTCCACGATTAATTAAAAACAGTTTTCTTCCATTTAAACAATGTAATTTCTTGAGGTGGGAAGATGATTTCTTTGTCTGATGATCGTTCATTAAATTGGGAGTAGCAATGGTTTGCATCTTCTGAAGTCGAATGTAAATCTGGCAAAACATTTATTGCAAAGTCTGAAATTGGGCAAAACTCTATGGAGGCCTGAGGCTCAGAAGAAGTCTGGAGTGGTGGTCAGAAGAGTCCTAAAATAAAGCAAAGGCAGGAATTTTAAGGAGGAAAAAAAACCCATATGTGAATGTTTGTTCTTCTCCCAAACATTTGAGGGCATTAAAAATTGCACCCGGAGTGGAATGTTCAATTCAACCCCAACTATGGAGACTTTGGGCCAGAATTTGTAATCCCTTTGTAGTATTTCAACGGTGGCAAGAGCACGGAGAAGCGCAGCAGGGCTGGCCCTCTCAGGAGCTCATTGCTCATCAGGGTTTTGTGTCCAGCTCCACAGCTGCGGAGCAGCGAAACTGAGGTGTTGTCCTGGTTGCAACAAGCTCTAGAGATCAGAGAATAAGAGTTGCTTTCTCTGTGCTGCCTCCTCTTTCTCAACAATTTTTCGCGATCAAACACCGGTCAGATGTAGAACAGCTTCAAATCGAGTTTTCTTTCTTCTGTCAATTATTTTTCTATGAAAAATAGACTACAGACAGCCAGTCTACTCTTCTCCAATGTAGTCACTGGTTTCAGACAGGTAGCGCTCCCAGAATCACTAATTCAATTAATTGAAAACAATATTTTCATCTGATATATTCAGGTTTCTTAATGGAGCTTTTTGGGTTTTCAACCTTCTGCCATCTTAACCTCTTTAAGACACGAGAGCTGGACAGGGAGAAATCCGTGCTCTAAAAGGGGGATAAAATGACCTGCTGGACGTAAGGTGACAAATAATGACATAGGAAACAGCATTCCTCTGTCAGACAGTGATGGGTTTTGGACAGGACAGATTAACTCCAAATCAATTGGAGTCCGTTCTGAATGGTGTACGTATCATGACCTTACACGCTGTGACTTTCTTTGATAATATTCTCCCCCTCTCTCCTACATGATCCAGGGAGACAGGAAAAGGAGGGATGCTTCCCTTTCGGTTTTGGGTTCTCCAGAGCTGAAAAGGAGTTTGTTTCTTTTCCAAGAAATTCAGTCTTACCTTTACACTTACTCTAACTGTATGCCACATAAGTCATTGGTTTAAACGCTGCTCCTTGAAATAGCTCTGAAGTCTTATAAATTGCAGGGAAATATATTTCTCGCTTGCATTTTTTTTAATTAATAGAGGGGAAGTCTGTTTCCAAAGCCCCATCAGAATTGAACTCTCACCAGCCTCAGCTTAGTCTTTCCGTGAGTTAGCTTCATCCAGATATGTCAGACAAGATTTAAAAGAGCAAAGCAGAAAGTCTGTAGTTTCCATTTAATACCAAACTGTTTTACCAGGTGCCATCTTTGTGCTTATCCTAAAGCTGCACAAAAACATCCTGTCAGTTACAGAATATATACAAATAACATACCCTCGTGGGGTTTAAGAGGATGAAATCCAGATGGAAGGTTGTTTTCTCAACAAAAAACATGGGCCAAACCCTAATGTGCTGCAGACTGGCACGGCTGCCTGAGGAC
Organism: Pampusana beccarii; assembly: GCA_013399365.1. Taxonomy (NCBI): domain Eukaryota; kingdom Metazoa; phylum Chordata; class Aves; order Columbiformes; family Columbidae; genus Pampusana; species Pampusana beccarii. The sequence continues at coordinate 921,392 of VWYH01008559.1, read as the reverse complement.
AATGCCAGTTTGCTGTAGCAGAGCCCAGACGCATTTTCCTACACATTTTCCTGCGCGGACTCTGCTGGCTGAGCTGCATCCACAGTGTACGTACCAAACATCTCCTTTACAAGTACCTGCCATGGCTGCAGCGAGCTCCTGGAGACTGATTCTTCATTCACCTGAATGTGATTCTGGGAATGTGAGTTGGGGCAGCAGCATGAACATAACTTGTGTTTACCCCCTGGGCTGTGAGGCCAGCAGCTGTTCCTATTAGGATGATTTGCATACGGCCTTGGCAGGGTTTTGAGTGAATCAACTGTTCTTGATGGGTAGGGACAGAAAATCTGTCTCCTTCGGACTTGCGGTCATTGCTGTAGCGTTAAACCTGCATCTGGGGTGCAAGAATAAGATTGATTAAAGAATGCTATTTAAAAATTAGAGGTTTTGAAGTAACTAAAACCAAAAAATAGGTGGTGTGAGAAGATAAGCAAAGAGTACCTGTGTATATTCACAGCCATTTAAACATAAACCTCTTTTATTTTTGAACGTTGATCTCTGCCTCTCCGCATCCTTCCATGTTCCCAGCCAACCAGGCAGTACAAACCTGGAGAAGCAACACGTCTGGCAGTTCATTTCAATTTCATTAATTCATGTCGCACAACCTGAGCTTATTGCTCTGCCATAAATATCTTATTTCTGAGCAGGTGTCTGTTGGTTGAGCAGGAAGGAGGAGCTGGGACCAGCGGTTGCGGTGTTGCGGGTGTTGGATGGCAGAGCCTTTTGAGTCAGTTCCACAAAGTTTTTGAGGTTCTTCAGTTTGGTTTCAGTGGCAGTTTGGTACCTACACAGCAATCAGGTGTCGAAACACCACTGTGTGTCTGGTATTTCTGTCTTGAGAAGATGGGGAAAAGATAGATATATCCAAAGCCTGGGTGGCACAGAGAAGGTGAGCAGTGAATGTCTTTTCCAATAAAGCAGCAAGTGGGTATCAAAATGAAAGGAGCGGATGCCAGATTCATGGTAAGGAAAAGGGTATTCTCCTTAACACGCTCTACGTTTAACCCGTAAAATCTCTGCTAGGAGACATTGTGGACACTGAAAGTTTAGGTAGGTTCAAAATTCAGCAAACAAAGATACATCCAGACCTATTAAATCCAGTTATAGTACCTGTGAGTGCCCCTGCAGCACACGTTTTGTTGCTGAGCATCCTGTGGGGAAGCATTACCCTGTGATCCCACCAGGCAGGGCGGCCGGGTGCTGCTCCGTCCAGAGCTTCGGTCAGGATCGCTGCAGCCACCCCTAATGCTCTTCAGGAGCCTAAACAGATATTTCACAAGGCGGCTTTGAAACTTGATTAATGCGGACAACTCACTTTGAAATATTTGGATGAAAGGGGCTGCATAACTGCTAAGTCTAGCCCAAAACTCGCTACGCGCGATGTGAAAACGATAACCGAGTTGACAAAACTCATTAAATGCAGCACCTTTATCGTAGGGTATAATCTGTAAAATGTTGCAAGACAAAATGTTGGCAAGTTACCAGCACACCATCATCCTATTTCAGTTACAGAACAGTGACCCGGTGATAAGCTCCTACTTGTTCAGCATCAAGCGCTCCTGGGATGATGTGTTGGGAAATTCCCCACCGGGTACCTCGGGTTTTACTTCTGCCTGGACAGGAGACATGAGGAGCTGCCCCACCAGTGACTCTGTCAGCTCATGGGGCAAAGGCTCCAACAAACAGCAACAGACGTGGGCAGCAGTTACTGAAAGTGCTTTGAAAAACGCTGTACAGATTTCACAATTAGGACACATGTCAGTCTTTTGAGGATTAAGACGAGCCTGGCCCTTCTCATGCAGCTGATCTCTACTTGAAGGACATAAAGGTTGTTTTTCTGGTTTCGTTACAAGCGGAGATAATTAAGATTTGGATTGTGAACGTTTTATTGCGGGGGGCAAAGAAATTGAAGAGGCTTTGGCATGGCGATAGCGTTTTGGAAACACTTTGTGAGAGTCCAGATTTCTTGCTGCCGTCTGGAATAGAGAAAAACTAGCTGGGTATCATGTGGGTGTTTTCCTAGATTTTCTTATAGTAAAATAAATTTTAAGTAAAATAAGCCCACTGTTTTAGCAAAATGGTCTGCATAGTCTATTGTTGAGTTCATCGGGAAATGTAACATACAGTATTTTGAAGTGGTTTTGTATTCCAGTGAGAATATTTCACAAGCTCGTTCTTAGCACTTATGGAACCCTTTGTATTTTCAGAGCTCCTGAAGACAACGAGCTTGGTAAAAAAAATAAAAAATACAAGCACTATTCTTAGCACTGTAATGTCTAAAATAATAGCACATGGACAGGAACTTCACCAATTTCAACAGGATGCCACAGTGCTTGGTGGTTTACGATCCTCCTCCAGTTCCCAACTGGCTCAGCTCAGGCAGACGAGCCTGGCTGACTGGGACGGAGCCTGGGTGGGCACATTATTTTTCGGGCTGACCAACCCCTGCCACCGAGCTGGAGCGATATCTTTACCCATTGCTGAAATGTAACCACCTCTGTGACAAAACCTGGCCTGTCTTGAACACCACCAGAAAGTCTGCAGCTCCAGCTTTCTAGCGTGAAGCCTGAACTCGGAAAAAGTGGGTTTTCAAAGGGAGTGCTTCTCCCTTTTTACTGATTTTTGTCTGTCTGCTTGATTTCCCAGTGAGATCTCTCAGCCTTTATTTCTCCCATTCCTGAATCCCTTTTCCAACGTTTTACAGCAGGTAGCAGAGGCTCTCTCCAAGCGCCGAGCACCTCCCTTGGCACAAAGACATCCGCACAAGGGGCACGGACGTGCCGTTCCCATCCTGGGGCTGCCGGAGACATCCGTCTGAGCTGCCCCTGGCAGCCTATCCATTCTCACTGTAACCCTGGTCTTTCTCCCAAAATGTAACATGAGTCCAGGAGCAGCTTTGTTGAACTATAATCTGGGTCAACGGTGTCTGGTAGGTTGAAAGGTCACGCTGAAACTCCATCTGTTTTAGCTCTCCATTGGAACCATGAAAGTACTTTAAACTTGAGATGTTCTGTAGCATTCCTAAATTATCAGTAATGTGTAGTGACACCAAGAACTGTGGTCTAGAAATGCCACGTTTCTCTTTTTATTTTTTTTTTGATCTATACTGGGTGAAGCATCAGATTTAGGAAGTAAATTCAAATCAGCTGGACGCAGGTCAGTGGCTATATGTAGAAAGGGATGGGATGGTAGGTGCCTCAGGCCCATAAAAAGACTGTCCTACTGAGATCTGGCTCCGGGGCTTATTAAATACCAGCCATTTTTGACTAGTAAAAGACCAAACAAAATGTGTTTTTTCTCCTTTGATGATTAAATTCAGCCTTGAAATGAGTGGTATCATTTGTATAAACACTTTGCTTTTATGTATGTGCTGTCCTAAGAGATTAGCACATCTGTATGCTTACTTTTAGGAGGCTTGGTTTTTTTGGTTTTTTTTGCTTTCAGGTGATAGCATGTGTAATCTATAGACTGAGGGAAGTGCCAGCGTGTCAGGGAGGGCAGGGCACATCTGCCTTTCTTCTGTTGCTTGACATCCAGCCAGGTCTCTTCAAAATCTGCCCCGGAAGTGCTCAGCACCGCTGGTTCCCGCTGCTCCTCGGCCCATGTCCAGTGCTCTCCTGAATCATTTCCAATGCCGTTAATTTTTGTGTGCACCAGGGTCTCCTTTTTGGGTGCAGTCAATCCTGGAAATTAGAGGAACGAATTCACATGGGAGGAAGGTCAGGAGTACCGACACTTTTATTTCACTCTAGGGGCAAGTGTAGATTAGGTTTAAGTATCTGTGATCAGCTGATTGGTTTTATCCAGTGCTGAGTGATGCAGGGCTGTGCTTGGTCAGTCTGTGCTGTGAAACATTAACAGCAGAGTGGCTGAGACTGCAGCTGCAGGAATCTGCAGGAATATTAAGATGGGGGACTTAACAAGCTTTAATTTCAGCATCATTTCGTAGTTTTCTTAATGTCTCTGTTGGGCTGTGTAAGGCACAACCGAATTGAGGGCAATGGTGAAACGCCCCATGAGATTGACTGTGGCCGTGGTCGAGGGAGAAGAGCATGCCCCTGGCAGAGAGCACGTCTTTCTAAGGATGCTGTGACTGTCCCAACCATGCCACCCAAAATCAGCCAGGTTACCTTGCAAATAAGCCTTTGCAAACTCAGCTGCGCGGGGAAGGAGTGATGTGGGGCTGGCAGAGGGCTGGGGCAGTTACCTCTCAACGCTGGGCTTTAAAGCAAAGACCACACTGGTTTCTATTATTTACGGCTTACACAGAAACAGTGACATCCTTGGCGACCTCCTCCTGCCACCTTTAACCTTTTGGCTCTGTCTGCTGCCTCCCCGTCCTCAAGCGACACAAAGATGAGAACCAAACTCCTTGCTCTGGACTCCAGTGTGATAATTGAGCGGAGTCACGCTAACTACACAGAGACGAATCTGCAACTGATTATGAGGTTTTCTTCTCAATTAATTGTCAGAAGCAAAGGGATGTTTGATGTTTAATGTCTTTTTCTTCTTGTTAAATGCCTTCTCTTTGCCACCCGTCCTCAGACACTGGGAATGGATGGAATTGTCCAATGCAAAGGCTGCAGAGTTGTCAGCGTATTCACACACGATCCACCCCAAGTGTTTGTCTGCCTGTTTGATGCTACACACAGGTTTGTAGGGGACCTCAGTTTTAGATCCGTTGGCAGTGGCATTGACATCTTACTTGGAGGCACTGAACGAATCCTAAACCCGAGTTCAGGGTGTGAGATTTGGATGCTGTGCACGATCTCTGGACCAGGAGAGGGAGGATGTGGCTCTTCTGCACTCCTTGGGTCCAGGATCTGATTGCGAATGTTACAGTGTGCCTGGGCTGGCCTCACAGATCTGCCTTTGCATGGGGGAAGATAATTCCCTGTCTTTGAAAATCTTCTTTGGAGCCGATGTTTCTTCACATGGTCTGAACCCAGGAACAGCCCTTTGGCTGTCAGGAGTACTTTCAGGGAAAAAAAAAAAATAGGGAAACAGCAATGGAAGGAAATTAGTGAGAGTTTTAAAAGGGAGAGGAACCACGGTGTGCCCTGTGTGACTGAACAGCAGAGACTTCATTTGAAGTGAAAATCTGGGACCAGAAGACAATTAGTCTGTGAAACCTACTGCTTTTGTGCCTTAAAAATTTTTATTTTAAAAAAAATGGTGAAAGCATCAACAGTTTGTGGACATTTTACATCTTAGGAAATGGCAAACTCCTCCAGTGTTTTATAAATTAAGAGGCTTTACAAAGGCGTAGGGGGCTAGAAGTTCATTTTTGGAACAGAAAGATGAAGCTCAGCATCCCGGGGAATCCCAGTGCTGCTGAAGCCATTGCGGGAGCTGGCAGAGAGCAGCCCTTTTGTTCACCTCCAAACCAGACCTGTGTGCAAATCCCGAGCCCAGTCAGGTCAGTGGCAAAACCTGTGCTTATTCCTCCGGGGCTCAGGTTTAGCCCCAGTGTCTTCCATAAGACTGCCGGGGCTCAAAATTAAGCACGACTTGAAAGATTTGAACTAAATGTAATTCAGGGAATTACTGGCAGAGCTCTGATTAAGACTTTAGGAATTCCTGGCTCCCAGTCCCATGCTGTGACCACAGGCAGGACTGAACTGATTACAGGAAATCTTTGGGAGGCTCATTATTTTAGATCTAATATTTTGGAGTTTCAGGAAGATCTAGCGTAGATGAGAAAGTAAAGAAAAGCTCTATAAAAAAGGTAAAATAGCAACGTGGCTTTTGTAATTTGGAAATTGCTAGGGAAAACAAGTAAATCAGTCTGCATTAGACTATGTTTTAAGTCACCAATTGCAAAAACTACTTAAGATAAATCTCTTAATTTGTTCGGTTTTAGAAACACCAGAGATGCCTTATTTCACTCAAACGAAATAATAAACACCGTATTTGAGGTACTATACATCCTTTTTCAGATTTTTGTAGTGAATCTCACGTTATAGTAATGATGTTTTTCATTCTGCTTAACTACTTTATTACAACTACAGGCAAGGTTTATATATGTGTATGTTCAGAAGTATATATATGTGCGTTAAACGAATAATTGGCAAAATTTGGCAATTTTTGATGTGCTGAACGAACTGATGTGCTGGATGGGACGGGGAACAGGACAGACTCAGAGGAAAACTCAGCCCGGCGTATGAATCTGCCTCACTGACTATTCTAGTGTGGTTAATAATTTCCCTTGAATGTGCTGCAGAAGCCGAGTCAATAATTATTTGTTCAGCGCAGATGCACAAGGCAGTTGTGTGCCGTGCACAGGCCAGCTGGCATTTCTCCTGACCGCTCTGTGCTTTTCAGGCATAGAAGTACAGACATCCCTGACTATTAGAGGTGAAGGTTTAACTATCACACGGCTAAACTTCAGTACCATCTGCTTTGGCGGGAGTGTTCGATTCTCCCTCATGCCTACAGAAAATATTACAATAACATGGACGTTTGTTTTGCCTTCTTTTTTTCTTTTTTTTCCTTATAAATTAACTACACGTTTAAATGTGCTGTCAGATTTGATTTCAGTTGCAATGAAAGTTCAAGTCACTTCTTGTCTTATCCGAAGCAGTGCATCTTATCTTTACCCTGTGCCTCGTTCGGGTAATGTCCCTCTGCTGTGCTGAAATCTCTTCCCACATTTCGAGCAAGAAAGATGCCAGACAGCAGTAGCAAAAAGTAGAGAAGCGTTTCACATGAAAAGAATGGCACTTCAAGAAGTATATAGACTGATTCCCCCCAAAATGGATGAAATTATCTGTTCTTCTTTCAGGTTTATCAAACAGACCTTCACTTTTCTGGATCCCGAATGATATAAGGACAAGTTCAACCTGGGTCGCCCTTCTCAGTTTCCTTAACTGACGTGTAACTTACAGTTGGATGCATCATGTAAGTAGACACAACATCTTCAGACAAAGTCCTTCCTATGAGTTCCTGTGGGCGTTAGAACATATATGGTAATATTGCCTTGTGTTTGCATGGCAGCCCTGGCTGCAGCAGGAGTCCCATCCTCCTACAACGTGGATCTCACTCTGAATACGCTACAAAAACATGGATCTCACTCTGAATAGGCTACAAAAATTGGTACAATGAGGCAAAGTTGACTGCAGGTGTGGGCAGGGGCAGTACGTTGCATGAAGCACACACAAAGGTTGTTTCTGTGATGCATCAGCTAGGCTTTGCAGCTCATTTTAATCAGGTTTTGAGCAGCATTGAAAAGCTGTGGTGGAAGGGGAGAGAAAAAAGAGCTTTTCAGATAAAACTAGAGTCGATACGTTTATTTTCTCACTGGAACCAGAAAGTTAGTATTTCTGTTCTTGTTGAGATTTGTTGGTTGTTTGAGACAAGACTTTTCAGGCAGAATCTTCTACAAGAGAAAAAATAACGAAAATTTAGGTCCAGCATCGGGAACCATGAACCTGCTGGTGGAGGCGCCAACATGCTCTTGCCTTCTAAGTTCAAGATAAGAGAGATGCAGGAAAGCTGCGTTCAGTTCCCATCTTTGCTGTTCCACTTTGAAAACAAATGAACCAACAAACAAAATCCCTGCACCTTCGAAATCACCTCTCTCATAAAACTATCTGTGCCTTTTCCAGGAGTCCCAACAGCTCCTGTTGGAACAGTTCCACTAAATCACATCTTTAAATGGTCACCAAATCTGACGACAGAAGATGGGTCTGAACATCTCCCCAGCACTCTGAGGCTGGATCTACCCCCTGACAGGCACCTGCTCAACCACTGGCCTACAGGGATAAGGGAATCATCTCCCTGGGTGTGGGAAACGTGCCTTGGAGAGGTTTATTTTGTTTGAAATTGCAGAAATGGCGTTTTTAGTGAACAAAAAGGTTTTGCCTGGGTCTAGTTCTCAGTACATCAAGTCAGCTGCCAGGCCTGGGGTCGGGGTTGAAGTGAGGTCCTGACCGTGGCTCTTGCATTGCAGGCAGACTCCCATGGTATGAAGTCTCCAGGTGATGAGGGGGGTACATGTCTTACCCACCTTCTCTGCTGCCAGGACGTGGTTCTGGGTTGGTTTTTTTGTGTTTTGCCCTTCATGCTGGTCAGGTGCTGGCTGGGGACATACATAGTCCAGCTGCTCTCGCACGCACACACCATCATTTCAACTCATACGGGTGTAAGGGAGCCTGACGTGTCGCTCGTTGGGGTTGCTGCGGTATCTCTCCGGCTGTGCAGGGAGGCCTGTAGGCTAGGTGCTGAGGGTCTTCCAAAGCTAAGCCTCAAATCAAACACAGTGAATTAAGCTATGGCATATGCAACACATCATTTCAGTATTTATGTTTGCAGCCTCCAGCTCCGGTATCAAAAAGCCTTGGAGAGGAGTGCAATAAATAGCCAGTTCACAGAGGAGTTGGCAAGATCTATTATGTTTACGATTCTGCACAAATAGTGTTGACAGATTTCTTTTGATAGAGAGATAGCTTCTGCACTCAAATCACTGAGGAGAGCTAGGCTTGGGAGGATTTGTCCCCAGCTGAAGTCTATATCATTAGGTGCCTATAATTCCTTGCATGCTCTGTTTTAAATGCTCCCATGTAAAGGGACTTTATACAGATGGTGATTTTTATGCTGCCCTTCCGAGATTATAATCCTAGTGTTATTTCTTTGGCTGGTTTTCTATCATTGCAATTAAGTGCTAATCATTTTTGGCTGTCCAATAGAGTCCTTAATGTGTGTGATGTGCTGCAGTAATCGAGACATACGGAAAACATCCCGTTAAATTTACAGTCTGAGGCTTTGGTACAAGTGCCATAGAATCAATGGGAAGTTTTTCCTTTATTTCAGCAGGAGCTGGATGTTGCCCAAATAGCGTGAAGCAGCCTCCCACGCTCCAGCACAAATTCAGAGAGGCATATGGTTACTGTCAAGGGAACAGGTGGATATTCATATGGTTTGTAAAGGAGCTGGAGACAGCTTGTTGCATTTTGATAAGAAGGTTATTCCAGGCAACTGGAATAGTGTGAAAACAGCGAGAAATACAGCATGGGCAGCAGAAGCAAGAGAAGCGGGCATGGGTGAGACTGGGATCTAAGGGTAAGGGGAAGCCTGACACGAAGTTATGGAGGGTTTTGGAAATGGGGAGAAAAAGAAGTAGAGAGGAAGCTCAGCATGTTTGAGAGCAAAGGGGTTTGTGGTGGTTTTTGCTGGGGCTGGAGGTGCTTGTGGGGGATGGAGGGAACAGGATGGTCCCCGGGTGGGTGCAGTGGGGACGGGGCAGTGTCCTCAGTGCAGAAGGCTGCACTGTGATCTGCCCCCTTCTGCCCCCTGCCAGATGTGTGGTTACAGGGAAAAGCAGCCAGGATGGCCCCCTCACCCCGGGCACGGTGCTGAGCTGTGGCAGGGGTGGCCGGGGTTGTCACAGCCGGGCAGCAGCCTGACACGGCCCGGGCTTCGTGTCACTGGCACCTCTGGAGAGCAATAAACTAGCGGACCGGGGCACTGCCTTGCTCAGGCTGGGTTTGAAAACAAGATCCCCTTTCAGCCCCTGCCATTCAGCACAGCAGGAAACCAAAAGCTTCTGAGAGCAGAGATGAGATATGGCTTCAGTGGGGCAGAGCTGGGCACAGGGACTGTCCCTGTGCACTTGTCCCCACCGCCAAGCTGGCACTGCCGTCCTGCGGGCACAGAGCATGGTCCGTACGGCTTATACGGGGCGTATTCAGCTCCTTCCTCTGCCTCGGGCTTGGAATAATCTTTGTGTGTGCTGGGACTGGGTGGAGCGGGTTTGGATCAGCTCAGGCTGAGAAACGGAGATAACCTCAAGAAATGAGCAGGCAAAGACATTTTTGTGCAGCAAACCTTGGATATGGGTTCACCCGATGTGTTGTGGTGAGATATTGCAAATGCTTAGGACAGAGCAAGGATTTATAAAGCGTTGTCACACAGCAGATCAGAGATCTGCTGGAGATTTCATAAAGGCTATCACAAAATGTTCCATGTAGTGAACTGCAGTGCATAACTTTATAATGGAAGCCGTTGTATTTTTGCCATTTGTAAAGTGAAGGCAATAAAAAGTAATTAAAAAAAATGAAGAATCCCATGTGTATGAGAGAATTTTGTAACTGAATTCCTTGTTTATACTTGCTCAGCAATTAAGCTCCTGTGATGCTAAAATAGGAATGTTAATAATTTGGAAATGCTAGATCAGCACCCTAGCAGTTATTCTTCTAAAGGGTGTGTTTGGAAAGGTATTGAAAAAGATAACTGATCCTTGTTGCTATTATTTTATTAACTCAGGAGCAGTTTGTAAGAGACCTCTTGAGCATTTATCTGATGTATCTGCCAACCCCGAGAAACTATTTCTGAGTGAACAAGGCCATGTTTGTCCCAGAGAAAGTGGTAACTCACCACCCTTGTTAAAATAGGTGAAGAGAAAACCCGGCGGAGAATCATCTCATACTCATGCTGAGGTGGCATGGAGATGTGCTCATGTGGAGATGTTCCTCTGTGCTCAAGGAAAGGTTTGAGCCGCTTGTCTTTGAAACTGAATTTTCGTTTTGTTTTGAAATGCAGAGGAAAGAAGAAAATATAACCGCAGATCATCCCGTGGACTTTCAGCTTGCAGGAGATCGCTGCCGGTCTGTGTGAGAACGACAGTCGTAGCAAAGCGAGCTGGTGAGTCCTGTGCCAGGATCCCACCTGTGCAGGTCCCTGTCACCGGGCACTGCTTGTCCCCAGTTTCTGTGGGGACACCAGAAGGGGCCCCAGGCTCCCTGAGGCCAGCCGCTCTCCCCAGAATAACAGGATTTAACAACATGGGGCATGAGATGGATTGCCACATCCCCGCGGGCCTGGCATATACCTGCGTTAGGCGGATCTTTGTTTGCTCGTTGTATTTGCTCAGGCTTCTGCAGTTCCTGCGAGCGGCTGGCCAGTGCTGCCCGACGGATTACATTGCTTTTATTGCAAAAACACGCGATCTGCCGGGAAGCAAGCGGCTGGGGCTCCAACAGCGCAGCGTGAGCTCCCCCTGCACGCAGCCACCCGCAAGTCCTGCCTGTCCCCAGCCCTCTGCCCCCTCCCTCGTGCCACGAATTCTATGCCACTTATTTAAGCCATCGACATTTTTTGAAGCCAAATAAACACAACATAAAACACCACGCAGAGGAGCGGGCAGGTGGGTGGGCGCTGCCCTTGCAAAGTGCTCCGGCCGCAGGTTTGTCACGTCCTTGGGCCCCCCTGTTCTCCCCCAGGCTCTGCACAACGGTGGGTGCTGCAGCCCCCCGGTGCAGCTGTGAAGTGCCAAAGCAAGTGCTCCCTGCCCTCCTGCTCTCTCCCTTACCAGCAACAACGCAATCAGAAAGTAAAATTGGCATCCGGAGTCTCTTGCACGGTAAGCATAGAAAAATATTTACCCAGGTACTGCATTTCAATGAGGTGAAAGGTTTGTGGGTTCCCGTTTGGAGATGAATGATGCCAGGGAGGCCAAAGCCACAGACCAGGAGTGGCTCGGGGGTCCTCTCTGCTGGGAGGAGAGAAGAGGCCTGGCAGCACACTCTCAACAGAAAAAATCATATAGATATAGAAATGAAAACATAAGGCAGCTGGAGTGACAAGCAGCCTAAAGGAGAGGACCTGTGGACCAGATTGGTGCCCTGAATGATGTGAGATATTATGTGAGTTCGATGGCAAAGGTTGGGAAAAGGAATAGTGCATCCATATAAAATGAGGTTAGTTAAATACATTTTTAAAAATTAAAGCAGGACCGTTTATGTTGTGGGTAGCTAAGCTGCTGGTTCCATAACTGGTTCTGGCTATCATCTGCTGATGCAGGAGACCTGCTATATGCCAAATTCAACGGGGCATTTCTATGTGGTATAATTGGCATGTGCAGCCCCCATCCAGCTTAGAAGCACAGTAATAATTTCCACTTCAGTGTTGTATGCGGTATAGAAATGCTACACAAGTTAACTCGGGCTGCCCAAAGGGAGCAAGTGGAAAATGCTCATATAAGGAAAGTAACAAACACACTTGGGTGAAAGTTGCCAGTCTGGCAGCACTTATCCGGGTTCTTCCCTGGCAGTCCGAGTCCATTATCAGAGAAATTGTTGCTTTGGGCTCGTGTATCAAACCAGAGAGCAGCTGCCCTGCCTCAGACCTGGCGCAGAGGGTGGCAAAGGACGTTATCACTGTCTGCACCTTGTATCGTCACAGAGTTTTGCTTTCTAAGAGCAGGGCTGACCCTGGGTGGCTTGTTCATGATCCACTGCGCAGAGCTGGGACCAGCGCCCGCCTGTCCCTTGTCCCCCACGAGCGGCCTCGCTCCGCACCACGCAGCGCGTGCTTTGGGGCAGCTTTCTGCTTTTAGGATGACTTTACAGAAACCTGCTAGTGCGAACAGACCCAGCTCTGATGCCAGTTAAGCGGCTGAGTGAGCACTTTTCGGAGCAATCCAGACGCGTTGGTTTTGTACGAACCACTGCAGGGGTGTGTGCGGGCGGTCAGAGCGGCGGGGAGGACAGAGGTGTCGGGCAGTGCATCAGGAGGGGTTGGTACTGCAGGGGAACCGAGAGCTGCCTCAGTTTCTTCTCCTCACCCCTCCTGCCAACACCTTTCCTTGCTACCTCTTATTTTCTCCTGTTTTTCCCTGAGAGCTCTTGGCTTTCCACCTTCTCCCTCAAAGCAAGAACATGGACCCCAAGCAAAACCCTCTCGGTCCTGGTGTCTTCCTGAGCCGTGTCCCGCTTACCACGACATCCTGTCTCAGTTATGGGATGCGTTTTCCCCCGCGATGCTGCGGTGCCGCAGTTGCTTTCCCAGCCGGAGCCCTCGCTGCCGGCAGAGGTCAGCAGCCCCATCTCCATCGCTGCAGAACCGGCTCCTTCTCCGCGGTAACCCCGGCCGGGATGGAGCCGGCATGGGGAACAACCGGGTGTCCTGCGACACTGGGTTTGCTCTGTGAAAAGAGAAAAAAAAAAAGGCAAGACCCACCAAACTAAAAAAAAAAGGAAGAACTTCAGTAAATAAATCAGTGAGTCAGGAGCATTGCTAAGGATGGGAGTTTGAGGTTTTCTGCTCTTCTCAGGGTTTCTCAGGGAAGGAGGGTGCCGGGGTTTTCCTTCTGGGCTTGGGAGCACTCTTATGGCAGAGGAGCTAATTTACCCGCTGTCTTCGCACAGGTGCCTGAGATCTTGGTGACAAGTGACAAAAGCTGGTCGGAGTGACTGTGTGTGGGTGACACAGGGACAGGCCAGAGCATCCCCCGGGACAAGGCTCGCTGAATTCAGAGAGCCCTAAGTGAGTGTTTCCATTGCAGCTACACCTTCGATGGCAGCAAGTAAGATGACCGATACTCTTGCAAAACCTCACTTTGTAAATAGGGTGAAATTATTCCGTTGCAGTAATATCTCTAGAAGGTAAGAACTGTTTGGTTCAATTAGTTAAGACAGCAAACAAATAAGAGTAATAGTAAAAAAATACTTAAGAGTAACAAAATTATTTTACCTAAACAAAACGGTATCCACTGATATTACTGATAGTGAGATGGTACCTGTGTGCTGCAGAAATGACAACTTTTTGCTTCTTTCATCCACAATGATTCCTTAGTGAAGAGTGAAATGTTGGTTCTGATGTCCCAAACATGCCATCTCTAATATTTAGTTCTAGCTCTGGCAATCAGAAGAAGCAACTTTGGTTTTGAAAAGTTCAAGGGGGCTAAAGACTTGCATCATGGGGAAGATATTTAGATCGTAACAGCAGGAGATCTAAACATTTATTCCTGCTTGACTTCCTAAAATAAAAGGCAACGTAAGGAGGAAGACCAGTGGGAGCTACATGAGGCAGTGTGATCCTCCCCTTCTTACTCAGCCCTCTGGGACGCTGCTTACAAGTTACTCTGTTGGTAATAACAAATAACAGCATTGCTTAATTCTCCTCCAAGAATTCTGAAGTGATTGCAGTGGGATTACACATTGTCCCTGGGTTACAAACATCCCCACAGAAAAACAGGATTATGTGGTCCTCTCAGTTTAAACCAGTGGGAAAGGACTGGCCTGTAAGATGAAAGAGACTTTTATTCCTGGAAATCGGGATTTCCTGAAGCCAGAGCTTAGCGGCCTCTTCCACAGGGGCTGGCGTAAGCTGTTCCCACCCGGCAGCCCCGGCACGGGCACTTGCCATGTGGCACATGGGCTCTGCGGGGCCACCACCGCGGGCACGGGGCCACGAGGGCACCCACAGCTGGTGCTCCCCATTCCCAGCCATAGGGGATGTCCACATGAGTCCTCCTTCCCTCACATGCAGCACCAGGGCTTTGCACCAGCCTGCTCAAGTGAATAAAGCTTCAAAAAAGAACAAAATAAACCCACCAAAAAGCAGGGCTAGGCAGGGTATTTGCTTCCCCTGCTTCTGGTGTTGTTGGGTCTCTGGCCAGGGCTCTGCTTCACTTTTAAACACCAGGAAAACCCTCCTCAGCACAACTTTTCCACCAGATACACTCCTCTTTTTTCCTCCCATGAAAAGGCATCTGACACCAACTACTCGTTTGGGAAGGAGGAAATTCTCTAGAGATACCCACAATTATCACTAAGCCCTGCTGTCCCCGCGGTCACCCTGATTTGATTCCTGTCACACGTGCGGGCCACCAGCAGCCAGAGGGGACCCTAATGCCCACCAAGGTGCTTCAGCATTCGCCACTTGGGACCATCCCAACCACCAGCCCCCTTCCCTACTGCTGCATTAACCCACAGCAGCTGCAGTCTCCCCAGCTGAGGTCAGGGCTTTATCCAGGTTTAATTAGCTGTGATCTACTCCTCATCAAAGACAGCCTGTACCGTGAGCTTCTCAGAGCCATGGAAAGCCATCCTATGGTGTTAGAGATCACCTGTGGCCCTCACAGGTCATACCTGGGACAAGGATGTGTATGAGGTGCACAAACTTGTATATGTTGGCACTTGCATGGAGGTAAGGCTGATCTCTTCAGAGAAGTTAAAGCCGCGAAAAAAGATTAATGTTTTTTCTCTTCTCAAGTCGTATGTGCTGCTGGCATCTCTCCTGGCCCTGGGACAGCAGGAAAAATCACACTGAGGAAACACGGTGTGATAGATAAATCACAAAAGCAGAATTTAGCATCTTTTCCTGTGTCATATAACGTTTACCGAGTGTTTTAATTGATGCGGATTCTCAGGGGATACAAATGAGCACAGCCCAGCTGGGCCTTGGGTAAGGTGGTTGTTTCCTGGGGATCTGGTACTGTGTCTCAGCTCCTTGTCTTCAGCACAGGGTTCCTAACCTTTGTTGTTGTTGTTGAAGGGTGTTGAAATGTGCTATTGTTATTATTGATTTAATATTATACAATTTGCAGATTCTGCCTCAGAGGTTTTAATCTTAGGTTTGCCTATTACTTTGATACATTTAGATAAATATTGTAACAAAGCACTCATTCTCTCATCACTTGGTCAGTTGGAAGTGCTTTGTGTAGTGACTGTAGAGAGCTCTATGTTGTATACGAATATTTTAACTCTTCTATGCTGAAAGAGACGATTACAACTAAATGCAGGGAATGTATTTCCCATTTGCAATTTGGATTCTTTTCATTGCAAGGTATCAATAAGCCACAGCATACCAAAAATAGCATGGACAAAAACAGTTTGGCTACTTAAAAAATGTCATGAGAGATTAGCAAAGTATACATAGACACAAACCATATGCAGACGAGAAAGAAACAAGACAAATCAAAACAGTTTTAGCAGGTAGGCACCCACCCAGCAGCATGTGTCATATATCAAAGAGGCACAGACTGTAAACCAGCATCCTGCAGTTTGCAGCAAGTAAAAAAGCTCCCAATAAAAGCTTGATCATCCTTCTTCTTTGATTTCACAACCCATCCTGGATAGTGATTGCAAAATTGAGTTCTCGGCATCAAAAGGTGACCAGAGTAATCCTAGACCATGTCTATGAGTTTCTCTGGGATCCAGGAGGCTGAGAGTATTGGATGCTTGGCAAATGTAGGATTCCTGCTCTGTTGAAAAATCTCTCTTCACTGTGGATTCACATGTAGACCTCATATGTACACTATGGGATAAAACCAGATAGCACAAGGGCAATTCTGCTTTCCTCTCCGCATCCATAATATGGGTGACATTCCTAATTCCCAGTAAAAAATACTAAATAATACTGAAAAGTATGCCAATTGCTAACCAATCAAAATGTGAGGGGCAATGCTATAAAACCAATTTTTGTGTATGTACACATGCTGTAGTAGCATAATAGGAGAGAAAAGTGCTATTTATTATTTTTGTATCTATCTTCCTTTGGTTTTGACTTGCTTTTTGGGTCATTCATACTTTAATTTCCTGGAGTAGGTGGGCAGTAATGCTGGGAGGCAATTCCATACAGACAGCAGCAATATGCAGTGCACTGTTTTATGGAGATAGTCCTTGTTTGATACGTTTCCCAAACTGAAACGGAGGCCACTGACTTCATGTGTGCAGGATGATTGCTGTTCAGGGAGTGCGTGGCTTTTGTTACTATGCAAAATGCAGAGGTGGTTACAGAATCTTTTTCTTTTTTTAAGGTTAAAATTTCCCTTCTACCTCCTGTCCCCAGTACCTGGTGCCTGAGGGCAGCGTTTCTCTGTTTAGCAAAGCGGGGGAACACAGCAGGTGTCCTTCAAGGCTCCCCGGTTGGATCAGAGCCTGTATAAATTGAGATCAACGCAGCTGGAAGTTCTGCAAAATGTTGAGCAGCTTGGGTTTACATTGCTGCCTCTTCGAGACACCCCTTAGAATCATAGAATAATTTGGGTTGGAAGGGACCTTCAAAGCTCATCCAGTGTCACCCCTGCCATGAGCAGGGCCATCTTCACCAGCTCGGGTTGCTCAGAGCCCCGTCCAGCCTGGCCTGGGATGTCTCCAGGGATGGTTCATCCACCACCTCTCTGGGAACCCAGGCCAGGCTCTCACCACCCTCAGCGTAAAACATTTCTTCCTTACATCTAACCTGAATCTACCTTCTTTTAGTTTAAAACCATCACCCCTTGTTCTATCACTACAGGCCCTGCTAAAAAGTCTGTTCCCATCTTTCCTTGGCAGGACCAGGACCCCAGAGTACAGGGAGATCTGGGCCAGCTGGGACCGCTTGGCTTGCCAAGGCAGATCCCAACCCAGCACACCCCTGGCTGCAGCAAGAACTCTTTAAGTGCGCTTAGGACTTGGCTTACAGGCTTGTTTCGCTGTGTAATTATCAGCATTACTGCAGCGTTATCAGACCTGGATTTCACCGCTGATCTGCTGGATAATCCTTACAAGTGGGAAAGGAGAGGAGAGGCGGCCGCTGCGCCCCGGCCTCAGCCTCCCGCTCCCACCCCTGCAGCGGGTAAAGCGCAGGGCTTTCCACCCCACCTTGTGTTTGCAGTATCTTGTTTGCTGAATTATCTGCCTTGGTGAATACACCGTGTGAGAACGGGCCAGGGCAAAGGAGAGGCCTTTTAGTTCAGCTCTTAACCAGGGTTGAAGAATACTAGCAAAAGTTAGCCAAAAATATGTGTGTTTCCTGCCAATCCCTCTCAGTGATTTCTTTCTTTTTCCTTCTTTTTTTCCCCCCTAAGTTTCACACAAAGCTCCCTCTTTAGGATTAGCTATCTACAGGCAGCTCTTTGTATTCAGCTGAATTTAAGATTATGTCTGAGTCGTAAAAGGGGAGAAAGGTGACGCTGGAGAGTTTCTGCAGCAGTAAATCCTGAAATATTCAGGCCCATGACATTCTTTATAGCTGGCAAATGCTGAGCAAGGCGTATCTGGTCAACACTGAGGGATAAACCTGGTTAGAATTCACAGAAGAACCTGTTGTGGGTCCCAGATTTGGGTGGCATCACACGCATTTAAAGAGATCTTTCTGGTCAGATACGGAAATGCTGTTTTTGTCTGCTGCTGCATGAGGTAAAAACACAGTTCGATGAAAATGCTCCTGTTGTTAAACCCCACAGGCTGGAGAGCTGCCAGACAGCAGAGGAAACGTGGGAGGGAGGATCACGCCAACAAGGGCCAGAGGGACAAACATTGAGCCGTCGTGGCATCGGTACCTGCTTATCGCACATCCGTAGGCTTTTTTAATTCACTGTGAGCGAGTGGGAAGAGGATGTTCACACCTGCTCTCCACCCTGGGCTGGAGGAAGGTAAGGAAGAGCCCTCTCTTACCCCGCCGAGGATGGGGAAGTGTTCACCGAAGTCGTCTGATGCTCTGCTGTGTATCCGTGGCTCAGTGCAAGGGATTTGTGTTGTGCAGGAATAAGCTGATGCACTTTCTGCTCTGGTCTGCCCCATGGGCTCTCCTCTGATGGGGGGAGAGGTATAAATGCAGCTTTCTTCTGGTACAAAACCCACTCTCCAATGTCTGGATGTAACTGTCGGTGTATGTTTACAATGACGTCTTTAATTTAGGTTAACAGCACTCTCTTTTAGGATGCAGTGACCACTGTTAGTATTTAGAGAAGGAGTGGAAATGTTAAGTTACATAGTGTGCAGCGTGTAGTGGTTCTCAAGGCAAACTGGCTGCGGTTGTGTGGAAGGTGATGGTTTTCAGAGCTGTACAGCTGAAGTGGGCAGGAAAGGTCCTTTTAGGGGAGCAGCTCTGTTACCCAGAAGCAGGGCTGGAGTGACAGGTGCCTCTTCCTGGTGGGTTCTGAACCTTCACTTCTAGGGCTTCAATGTCAAGGCCTTTCTGTGGAGGCTCCTACCCAGAGGGCTGTCTGAAGGGATGACTAACTTGTAGGAAAAGGAACCTCTAAGATGTTTTACACTGGTCTCCAAACAGTCCTGAGCTGGTGATACCTATGGAACACTGGGATGTGCTTCAACTGAGGTGTATGTACATCGGTTAACTCTGTCTGAAAAGGTGAATGGCTTGAGGCTCTGCAAACCCAAACAGCCTTATTCCAGTTCCAATTCATCACTGGAACAGTATTAAATCAACCACTAGCTACAGACACATGTCTTAATCACTGAGTTTGGATTCACAGACCTTGAGACAAATAGGACCTTGGGGATTATTAACCTAATGTGCTTATCCCCGGCTTCCCCGCTGGAGTTCTTGTGCTAGAAATGATACCTACGCAAGTGAGACTCATACAGCCAATGAATTTTAACTCCAAAATTCCTGTCTTTAGTGTTCAGAGGCAGGAAGGCAGATTGAGACTTGACTTCTCCCTATATCTGATGAGTGTTATTATAAAGAAATTTTCTACTTGATTATATGTGTCAAATGATCCTTTCAAAGGATTTGGATGTATTTAATAGGGTACCAGAGCTCACCACAAATGGGAAGAGGAAAAAATTTATCAAGTCTGAGGCTTTGTCACCACGGTGACATCTATTTGAGTTTGGAAGTTGCGCTAATTTGAGCTCACAAATTTTTATTTTCCTGTCATTAAAGTCACACCTCTTATCCTCTCAGGTAGCTCCTCCTCTTTCTACCCCAAGATGACTGAGTTTATAAACTAAATTTCCTTTCAGGGAAAAAATACACAAGATAAATTACTTCCATCCGCTACTGTCTCTAGCAAGCTGCAGCTGGTGTTGTCCATATCTAAGTGGACCTTAAGTATAAATGCAAAGAGAAGAAAAATAGTCTCTCTTCTGCTGTGCCAAGCAATTTAAACAACTATGACCAAATATGTCCAAATGTGAGAGGTCTTTATCCATCCTTTAATAATGACAGAGCTGACCACATTCACCCCCCCAATGACTCTGCTGCATTAGGTGGAGTTCACAGCAGAGATGAATTTGACCTAGTAAGTGCATTGGCGGTATTTTGGGTTTTCTTTACATAGCACGCAAAGAAACTCTTCAAAGGTTTGTGGTACAACATAACCTTGACTTCAACTCCAGTTTTAATGGCTACTTGGAAGATGACAAAGACCACGCTCTTTGTGAGGCTGCCGTAGGGTGAGAAGCCTCAAAACCACATGGCCAAATCTAAGCCCAAGCGAAGCCAGTGCAGCCCACACAACTGCAGTGGCAGCTGTCGGACGTCTGCCAGAGAAAGCCGTGCTCCTGGCTGACAACTGGAGGGCAGAGAGTCTGGAGCACCACTCAAAGGAAAGCTTTTCCTTTGATGGGTATCTAAAATTGGTGACTGCTTCCTTTCAGGATGAGCATGCTGTGATGAGATGCTGATCGCCTCTCGAACAACACTGCAATCAGCACCATGATCCATAAGCAACGGCACTTAAAGCACTTGGTTTCAACGAATTTGGGTGTCTGTTTAACTTGTCAGAGAGAAAAGCCAAGCTGTGGTCAATGTGCAGAGCCAGAAGCAGATTTATCCGTTTGCTAATGGGTTTCTAGCTACTGAGAAGCTTATTCCTAAACAGGAGAAATTCTGTTCTAGCACCTGATTTTAGAAGAAATCTCCTCCCCTGCACTGACCAGCATCACACATCATCCCTCCACACCTCAGCCTGTGCTCGCAATCAAGTTCACTCTCAGTTGCACGTCTTTTATTAAATTTAGCTGTGAGAATGTCTCCAATTATGAAGGGGAAAGCAAGAGTGAAGGTTAGAGGGGAAAGGTGAAGGTTAAATTCAGACATTCATGGGTTTATGGGGCAGTTTGTCCTCAAATCAAAGCCAGGCATTCATGTCAAGCCACGTAAACAGGAATAAAAGCTCATGTGAAACTTCCTTAAGGAGCAAAAACTCGTAAGAACGTTTGCAACCAAATATGTGCTTTCTTCACCCTTTCTCTTCTCTCAGCCCCAAGAAAGAAGATTGCTCAGAGCGTGTTACTGTCCCGGACAATGCGATACCTCTAAAGATAAAGACAAAAACAACCTGTGCCAATAGACACATGTTGATGCTCGGAAGGCTGCCGTGTGCTGTGGGCACAGCTGCCAGCACAGCCAAAGGGCTGGTGTAGGATCCCAGAGCAGAGGCGTGTGTCCTGTCCTGGGCTTAGGAGGACACATCCCGGTCCTTCTTGAGGTGTCCCGTAATGTCTTTCCTCATTATCACACTCTGTAAAAGGTTTAATTCAAGGTAAAGTTTTGGGAAGGGATAAGAAAACTGGTGAGAAAAGTTTTTAAAAAGCAAATTAACCTCAGATCTTCAGCTACCTTTTATTTACCAAACAGAAGAAGTTTCCCTGTGTGATATGTTTCTTAAATTATAGGTTTCCCGTTTCCTGGCATCCTAATAAAGTCTAGATGAATGATGAGAGAGTCTGCTGGGGGAGTGAGTAAACATCTCCTACTGTCTGGAATGTAAGACGACTACTGTCTTATCCTTTGTTACAGGTTGTTAAGATAAAATTACCTCATATATCAACAGCACTGTCAATGAAATTAGAAAGGGCATTCTACCTCCAAGCTGCCTAGAGGGTTTGAGGAGGGAGGAGGGAAGGTAGTTGCTTCTTTGTTTATTTTGGTTTTCAATTTGTTATGAAAGAAAGAAAAGGGTTTAGTTTTGGGCTTTTTTGGCTTTGATTTGTCTTTTAATGCAAATGAAAAGAGGAGAAAAGCCAAGGAGGACGTGCAAAGCAGGTTCTGGATATTTCATCAGCCGCGGCGGTGGGGGAAAGAAATCGTGGCTTGGTGAAAATCCTGGGAAAGCCCAAACTGCAGTGGCAGCAAAGCTCGGGTGCAGAGAGAGCCTGAAGCTGTGGGTGTTGCCCCCAGGCAGGGCAGAGGCTGCGAGTCCCCGAGCCAAGGGCACTTCAGCTCTCCTGGGCTTGTGTCCCCCAGCAAGTGTGTGCTCTGAGCAACCCCTGCCCGGTCCAGCGTCCCCAGGGCGCGCTCCCACTGGGGATGCTGGTGGCCAGCAAGCAAGGAGCATCCCGGGGTGTTTCACCAACAGCAACTCTATCACTCAGATCTTAAAAATCGCTGCTATTTAATGTGGCTAAACATAACCGGTGGGTTGAAAAGTTAAGAGGTCTTGGGAAGACAGAGCCGTATGTACAAGACGTATTCCCCAGAGCCTCATTCACATAGGAAGCGAAGCTGACAAGGAACACTTTCCAGACAAGTGTCTTCTTTTCAATTATTTTCAATTCCCTTTAAATAGCAAAGGCTCCTGGGGTAATGTGTGCAGGCTCTGCTCCCTCTAATGAGTATTGGCTTGCACAGTAGGTCCTGCTGGTGGTGAGCTAGGGGCATGCAGCTCTGTCCTTCCCGTCGTCTGTGTGTGACTGATGGGGAGGGCAAAGCAAATCGTGGCACCCCTGACCACACAGCAGCCACCCTGGCTCTGGCAATGACCTCTCTGGTCCCAGGGACCTTGGCTAGGGAGTAGGGAAGGGTGCGGATCAGCAGTGAACTGAGATGGGAGGTGAGGGTTGGCATCCTGAGAAAATAATTCACAGTTTTAAGAAGACCTAATCTAATCTGATTGCTAATTCAGCTCTGGGAAGCGCCTACACGTTTGGTTTTTTCTCTAGATTTCCTCAAGACACTTCTCAACCCCAGGTTTTCTCCCGAGGTTTGCCCATTTCTGTTTCCACCACTCTTCATCGGCTGCTGCAGTTTTGTCAGCTACATTTGTAGGAGCACCCTCTTGCACATCCTGTAATACACTAATGTGCCTCTGGTGTCATTTTTATCAAATCTTGATGGTGTTGCAGTTTTACTGCTCTCAGAGAGAAACCATTGAAGAGGATCTACTTCTCCCAGAAAGTATTTTCTGGAAATGTGAGTCTCATGAACATGCGCTTGATTGTCAGAATACTAGAAAACAGTCTATGTTATCTGCCCGTACTCAGGAGAAATCCAGCATTGACCTGTTTTCTTTTTAATTAGGCTATATTACCAGAGTAATTACCTGGCTTAGACTTGTTATGTTAATTGTGTCTTCAGCTGTCACTACCCTTGAGTCCTACAGCCATGAGAGTGGGATCCAAAACCTACATCTCATTGTCTCTATTCCACACAAAATTAATTGCCTACTCCTCCAAACACCTCCCCCAGGTGATTCCTGTGTTCAGGAGGTGATGGGCTGTGGTGGAGCTCAAGGGGTTCTTGTGGAGGGATGGGGCCCTCACGCAAGCCAAAAATAGCCTCATCACTTACATGTGCTCTCTTGTATCCGTGTCAGCTTCTGTTATAATCTCATTCCTTTGCCTTTTCTTTCTCTGCTTTAACAGAACACTTTGGTTTGCTTCTTAAAAAAAAAAAAAAAAAAAAATTTTCCATTTTTGAAACTCAGACATTTCACACTTAGAATATTTTTGTTTTGAAATCAGTAAAAAATGTAACTGAAAACAATACCGGAGAAAAACTGGAAATAAAAAGCTGATCTTGGGTGAGAAATGCTCTTGGAATCACAAAGCATTCCTCAGTTTCTGCCATCTCATCTCGTAGTGTGTCAGAAACTTTACATCTCACTCTCTCATGCATTTGTGTGTGCACATACATATATAGATGAGAATTTTCTCTGACAAGATGTAGGGTTTTGCTACAGATTTTCCATCCCTAACCATGTCAAGAAGAAAATATCTTAATGCTCTATTCACAAAATACTTTTGGCCTGTTTCCATTTGAATGTTATGCTTGTTTGCATAGGAAATACATAAGGGAGTTCATAAAACCTCTTTTTGCCTGAATTTGTGAATGCCTGCCCACTGCATGGGCTTAAAATGAAATTACATTGGAAGGGGGACCGTTTGGGGATGCATACATTTTGCACATATCCTTTAAATAACTCAGGTATGTTTTCAAAGGACGGTGTTTTTCCTATGGACTGAAGGACACGTTTGTACCACCTACTAATTTCTTCAGCTCCAAAATGGCACTAAGTAAATAGTTGAGGTTTTTGCCAACTCAGTGTTTCCAGCACTTATATCTTCCCACTTAGAGAGATCCCTCATTAAAGGACAACCTCTTGGTTTAATTCTCGCTGCTTAGGTCCAGCAGGAAACCCTTCTCCTACCTCCGCTCCCAGCCTAATAGTGTGATAATGGGGACAAAACTGCTTTTTGCAGCCCTGCTGCCCAGCTACAGTGCCAATAGCAGCCAGCACCAAGCGGATGTTTGTCTTTATTAATCATAGACGCACAAGCTGCAACCGGGACTGTGCACAGAAATGAATGGAAAAAGTGCAACCTGACCGCAAAAGTATTATTTTATAAATAAGGTCCTTTAGCAGTAGTTAATTGGATACACATTTTGCTAGATTCATGGAACATGACGAACTATCATATCTGAATTGACTGACTGAGTTCATGTTACGTCTCCAAATTACCAATGACCATTTTGCCTTGCAACATCAGACCTTGGGTTCAGAAATCTAGCTCGAGGGCCTTTTTTAAGCACATGGCACTTTTTTTTTTCCTAATAGAGATTGATTTAGTGTATGTTTAATGGCCCCATAAATCACTCAACATGCCCAACTCACATACAAATTCTGCCAAAAAAAAAAAGTTTTTAAGGAAGCGGGTGCCTTGTTCTTGGAACCAATTTGCCTTGCTCTCTGCGTGTGCATGAACCCACCGTTTCAAGATCCTCCTTATAAAAATGTTCTGCTCTCCCAGGTCTGAACATTGGTCATTTTCTCTGGGACTGCTTTCTTACTGTGCCAAGTTAAACTTGGGCGATTCCCCTGCTGTGCCCGTTCTGTTCTAGTGCCTTTTAGATCAGCAATAAATAAATTCATTGTGGGTCTCAACAAGAAGAAAAAGAAAAAGCCAGAGTCGCATTGTGCTCGCTCTTGTGAAGATCTATTGTGTGCAAAGTAGTGTGCTATCAAATGGCGTAGGTCATTTTTCATTACCCCGCTGAGGATGCAGCTCAAAGCAGAGGATTATACAAACTCATTTCCTTTGGTTAAGGAAAAAAAAAAAAAGAGTTAACATTCAATAAACTCAAGGGCTATGACGCAATGTGGCCCTCAGAACCTTCCGAGCGGAGCTGTTAATAGCTTCCTTTCCCAGGACGCAGGTTTGCCCCATTCACTTATCGACTTTGATGCATTAGTAAAAGAAAATATCAACCCCTCATAACTCTCAGAAATGATACAATACATCACTTGAAAGTAAGCTAGGATCAACACATTGTTAACTGTTTGATCTCTCTAGTCAAAATTAATGATAGGTGTTTTGCACACAAAAAAATGAATGTTAAAAGGCTATTTAAGCTAACTAAAGACATCCATACAACATCAGGGTTGAATTGGAGGTGATTTCCTGCAATGCAGCTGTTATAAGTTTATCAGTCTGCGGGTGGCAGTAACCAGTAATCATAACCAGATTGCAGAAGGGTGGGATGGAACTTATCTTTAAATAGAAGATGTAACTAACTAACTAACTAAAGAAAGCTGGTTGAGAGCTAAGTTCAGGGTATGATTCACTAGAACACCCAAGAATCTGGGAGTAGTTGGTTTTCTGTATATTTTAAAGAAATGAAACTATTCTGAAGGTTTAACTGCCAGGCAGGGAGAATCCAAGGTTTGTAATGATTAACAGCAGACCTCCTGTGCTCTTGTACTTGCAACATTTACACAATAATGATAGCTAATAAGAACGGGCATTAAGAAATGACTTTGAGTTTCTCTGCTGAGATGTTGCTATAGGCTGTTGATGAACATTTAGCTCATTCTCTTGTGACATGGAAAGGAAAGATCTGAAACGCAGCACGTCTTTCGAGCTGAAGAGCAATTGAAAAGATTCCAAGAAATCTCTCTGAAGAGCCAAAGAGAAGTGTTGCACTGCGAGACAATGCCTCTGGACAATTACAGCCTGTTAGTTTTAATGCATCTTGAATTGCTTCCGTCTGCAGCTAATCTGACCACTGGAAACAGTCACTTTTGCAATGCCCTTTAATTTTTCTGATTTGCGTGTGGGCGGTATCTGTTGGTATTAATATGACTGCTTTCCGGATTGAATTAGGGAAAACAAGGCGAGCTTTCAGAGTAGCATCAACTCTCTTTGAGAAATGTGAACTCAGGAGCAGGCACAAGGCAGCGGCAAAGCAGGAGGATGATTTAGGTCTGTCCCAGATCGCTGTCGTGGAGTGACAGGGAAGTCCCACTGGATCCTCAGATCTCCCCAGCATCATTCCGCAGCCTCTCTGTTTTTAATTTTGCTGAATATTCGGCCCTTTCTGGGCGCTGCTTCAGGCACTCCAGCTCCATCCGTCAGCGCTGCGCTTGCAGCCGGTGGGGACACCCCTCTTTCCTAACCTGCTGACGCACACAGACCCGCTATTTTCTGCGAATGGGTGAATCCCTTAAACAGTTAAGGAGTGAGCCAAAATCTTCTTCCATCCCAAAGCCGGCCAAACACACACTTTGTTTTTAAACTGACATGAGTTTAAAATAGCTGCTGTGTTCACCTTTCCCATCAACAGATCCAGCTCCTGCTGTTTCCCAGCACTGGTAGGAATTGTCTTATGCCTACGCTTAAACCTGGTTTCTGGAAACTGTAGGTCCAGGAAAGTTCAAATTTGCTCTTTTATAGAGAACAGACCAAAAAAGGGTAACTATATTTTAACATAAAATTCTGATAAAAATGAGTATGTTTTAAAAGATTCTTCACACAGCTTTCCTTCAGATTTTGGTGAAAGTTTATGCCTAAAATAGTTCTTCCCTGTATCTGTACTTCATGTATACAAATTTTTTTATTTTTTTTTTTTTTATTTCAGAGGTGGTTTTCAGTGGATAAAAAGCAAATTATTGATAAAACTGAAAATTTGAAATATATTTCAATAAGGACGCTCAGCCATTTCCAGGTTTTTTTTTGTTTTCTGAGTCTTACTCAAGAAAACCTCTTAATTTTTTCTCCATAACCGTGCAATCAGCTCACTCCCTTCTTCTCTCTACTGGACTATAAAATCCTCAGCTGGCAGATCTGCCTGTACGCCAGGCTGTGGGATGTGACACATCACAAATATCTAGAGAGGGTATATTTTCCATTCAACAAGGTAGCAGAGAGAAAGCAATTTCATTGCCTATGTGAGGACAGGTGGATGGTGGCCGAACACCTTCCAATTTTTGACTTATTATGTGTTTTCCCAGTTGTTATTGCTTTGGAAATGACCCATCCCAGGCATTCTGGTTACTGGTCTGGGACAGCTGGACTGGGCAGAACTTGTGGCCACTGGGTGCAAATTCTCCTCGCCAGGCTCCTTGGCATCAGCTGTGCCCTCCTGCATGCAGTGCCAGGGCTTTGTGTGCTTTATAACCCCTCTCGTCGTATCGGTGCCTTTAAAAATCCTGCTACATCTGCAAAATAAAAATTTTACAGACAGGGAAACTGAGGCACCGATGGCTGATGCCTCCTGCCTAACTTTACGCAGTAGATAGTGAGAAACAGAACTCACAACTCCAAATCTGACTCTTTCCATATAATACCGAGTAACATCTTGTTTAAAGTTCGGAAGTGTAGCAATTATCAAAGTTCAATATAGGAACCTCTGTAGTAGGCTCTGAAATACTCTGTTGTGTTAATCATTTAAGATACAGTAAAGGCTGTGTTAAGATGCTGTGTGGTTTAACACAATCCTTAGACTCACACATTCACTGTTAAAACACAGCCTTGTGAGCGTGTGGGAAGTGCTGTCTATCAGCTTCAACCGGAGGAAAATCTATATGCAGAAAACAGGGGAACTGGTAAATAACCAGTTAAGCGGTCCAGCCTGCTGTCGCTCTATCCCCGCTGCATCACGAAGTGCTGAATTCCTAAATGTGGAACCCAGATGCAAAAACAACAAAGACCACATTAAAGTGATGCTAATCGTACAAGCTGTGGCTCTAGAGGAAGATGCGGAAGTGCTTGGGAGGCTGAGGCAGGACCAGGGATAAGATAGCGCAGGCTGAAATTGCTTTTCAGATAACGTGTGAGGGGACAAAGGTTTCTGTGCCTCTCCCAAACCTCCCTGTGTGCAGCTTTGGGCACCCGTGACCGTGCACATACGCCCACATGTGCAGGCAGGGCTCCAGCCCTCTGCAGATGTGGGGCTGCCAACCTTCTAGACAAGCTTGGGAGAAGTCTATCTTGGGAGCAAACCTTGTTAGAAACCAGCCATGGGATGTCGAAAAACTATTGGTTTTACGCCAGGCTTTCCGAGGAACCAGTGATTTCACTAGAAGCACCCCTGCTGCCCAATTGGCCACGTGAAGGCATCCAAACCCCCACCTAGAGGCCTGGGTCTCCTGCCTGGTTGCCAGAAACCCTGGGGAGAAGAGAGCAGGACACAGGAAGGTTCTTCTCGGTCCCTACAGTGATGCAGGGCAGAAAGTCCCTCTACGGTGGGGCCAGCAAAGGAGTCTGTGAAGGGCTGTGTAGCAACACAATACAATTAGGTGCAGGTGAACACCAGCATGTAGTTGGTAAATAAATGATTGCTTTGTTAGTGAGCTCCTTGGGGCTGGGGCCTCTAAGAAGGGCAGGTATAGGCTCCTCCATACTTAAGTTATACCACCTGGGGGAGAGGAAATGATGCCTGTGATTGAGAAAACCTGATGAGTAAATTATCACCAAATGAGGTGAAAGTCAGAAGCTTCTAGAAAGGGCTGAGTTCCAGGACTTTGAAGCAGTTGCTGAGAAGTTCAGCTGAGAGCATGGTGCTAGAGGCCTGGTTAGAGAGGGTAGGGATTGTCCTGAGGAGGTGGAAAGTCTTATGGCCTCTGGTGCTTTGGTGGCTTCAGGAAGGTGTGAACTCTCCCTGGAAGGACTAAGTGCTGGTGCTACCTCAATGCTGCAGCCTACTTCTCTTGAGAAGATTCTGTGTGGTGAAAATGAAAAAGGTGGCTTCTGGTGCTGGAGAGGTAAGCTTCATCTTTCGTGGTCCTAAATAAAATGATATAGTAGTTTAGATAACTGAGAAATACGGCAGTGTGGTTGTTGAGGTGGTGTAGCTAGAGTGGCCAGAAGTAGGGCCTGGAGGAGCCCGGTCTTGGGCAGACCTGCCACCCTGTGTGGGACACAGCAGGGGAACAGCTTCTTCTACCTCTGTTTGTTGGTCTGCAACCAGCCTCGTTATGAGTCTGGAAGCAGAGGTGTTGATACGCTGGGTTTGAGCAATGAACAGAATCAAAATGATCTGAATCCTGCGAGAGGAGTTTCTGTGCGGTGTTTTTAGAGCAACGTTATATTAATTTTTATTCAAGTGCTTGATTTGCTCTGGTTTCACCTTCATTTTGGTCATGACCAGGTCTGGGGCTGGTTATGCGCAGAGGCAAGTGAGGCAGTTGCCTTGCTTGCTGTGGTTGGCAAAATCTGTCTGCTGCTTGCGTGTTTTGTGTCTTGTTCCCCTGCTGCCCTCTCTGCTCTACCTGCCTCCAGGGCCAGGTACAACACAGAGTAGGGAAGGTTCCTGCAAGCTCTTCCCACCGTGCAGATGAAATAACCCTGAACTTCTGGATTTTATTGCTGTATCATGAGCTCGTCCTCTCAGGAAGAGCAGATGTTTCTTTATCTGTGAAGGGGACCAAAAGCACGGCTTGGGACAGGGAGTGCAGCAACAAGAGTAGGAATTGATGCTTTGTCTTTGGGAGCTGGCTTGCTCTTGTCCTCGGGCCGGCAGAGCTCAGCCTGCAGTTCTGGTTGGAGCAATACTGCTGGTCTGCACCCCAGCCCTGGGCGGGATGTGCTGAGCTTTATCCCGGAGCGAGTTGATTCCAGCTTTCTGAGTAATGCTGGCTTGTTGGAATAAGCTTTCCTTTGATCTTGTAGACAGAAGTCCACAACAGCTGCTCTGCAGTAGATAAGGACAGGCGCTCTCCAGGCTGATCGTGTTTGGAGATTAAACCTTGGACATGTACACTGAATCTGGAAGCTGCTGTAATTTTTTTTTTTTCCTTTTTATTGGAAATTACATGA
The DNA here is from genome assembly GCA_013399365.1 of Pampusana beccarii. Taxonomy (NCBI): domain Eukaryota; kingdom Metazoa; phylum Chordata; class Aves; order Columbiformes; family Columbidae; genus Pampusana; species Pampusana beccarii. The sequence continues at coordinate 891,582 of VWYH01008559.1, read as the reverse complement.
TTATAAACTTTTCTCTTAAAGTTTTTAGTAAGAAGTTCTTAAAATGTTATTCCAAATAGGCTCTACTAAAATGCCTTTGTGTGTTACTTGCCTTCAATGTTGCTTTGGTCTTGCAAAAGAGAATGACAGCTCACTCAAGATGGGTGCTTTGGGCAATGTTGGTTTTTGGGCTTTCTGCAGAGATCGCAAAAACCTGTCAGATGTATGTATTTTTAGTAGGAAAATAGTTCCATGTTCTCTTCAAAGCTTTTGGAGGGGATAAAAATATGTTCTGCGTGGGTGATCTCAGAGTGTGGATCACCATGTGTCAAGTATTGGTCCTTACCGGGAATCCACTACACCTCGGGGTAAGCTGTCCAACTGAGCAAAGGGCACCTTCTTAATGCCTGGAACAGGGCTGATGTGGCTTGCGCTGCCCCATAGCCTTTGCGTGACACATCCTTCTTGGCACTTGGGAATCTCAGCTCAAAACAGCCCCCTAATGGGGATGCCAGCTCTCCCTGTGAGGCACAGGACTTGGATTTGGAGGCAGCCAGAAATGTGGGTGAGACTGTGGAAATAACCTTAGCCTGCAGTTGAAGGTGGTGGAGTGCTGGTGGACATGACTTCACTGTGCCCACTGCCCAGCATGAGTAACCAGTTCCATGCATTTCCATGCCAACCATTAGTTTCCAGATGCAATGACTAGCACGGTATTTTCCATTTCCAGATCTTGTTTGTACTGGCATGATTTAAAATACTTTGTAATTACAGTGGTTCCCATAGTCAAACTGCTAGAGTGATGCATGGTGCTTGGAAATTTCTTTAGCTAGCAATTTCGGTAATGACAGTAATTCAGATAATCTATCTTCATGGCCTTGTGGCTTTCAGAAGTATAGGGCTTTTTTTGTAACCCTATCTCTATATATAGCTCAGTGGATATCTAGTATTCTACACGTGTTAAAATAAACTTGACTGAGGAATTCCAGCCCCATCGCCACAAACTTTCTGATGTTGTTCTTCATGTTAATGCAATCAAGTAAATGGGGGAAGAAAAGGAGGGTGCAGAGGGACGAGCTTGGCAGGCTGCTGGGGACACCGGCTGGTTGCATTGCCAGGCTTTGGGGGTTTGGGTGTGCGCCAGCAGCGTCTCCTCCTTAAATTGTTGAGTGGTTGTGAACAGGCTGGACTTTTCCCCCGAGCCAAGCAAACTGCATAGAGGTCAAAGAGGCCGGGGCACAGTGAGAACCGCGGTTGTCACCGAGATGTGCGGCGCTGGGCACGTGGGGTGTCCCCAAACGGACGTGCTGGTGATGCTTGACCCAGCTCTGCTCGTGTCTGCTCCCCGCGAGTTAACAGCGGAGATGAGATATGGGATATAGTGCTTGTCTCCCAAAGATGAGGTGGCCTCAATGAGTACAACTTTGGCAGCTGAGCTTCAATTTGGCCAACAGCTCACAGCACAATAAACAGTTTTGGTCGCCACGTGTGACAACGTCCTATCGAACAGGGGAAAATCCTCCAGTTTGGGGAAGATGGCTGAATCTCAAAGCTGCTCTTATTTGCTGGTTAAATCTACTACCAACAGAGACACTCCTAAATTACTACTGGGAGAAACTGGTCAGACGGATCAGAGGCAGACATCTCCCTCAGTGTGCAATTACACATGCTGTGTGCTTTGAGAAGAGGCCAAAGCAAATGGGAAGCGGCGATTAAGGTAGACACCAGCACTGAAGGCCTGCAGCAAGGGCACGGTGTTTGTCAGCTGTCACTGTACAGAAAAGGTCTCTCCTTAGCTCGGCTGAAGAGGGAAGAGCTGTAGCTCAATATCTGTGTATTGACTGAGTAAACAGTTATTTTTCCCAGAAGGTTCTCGCATGTAGAGGAGGGTGGGAGAGGCGGATTTTGATTAAATGTAAACTTTTCTGCGAATGTGTGTGTGACCTCTGGCAAGTTGCTTGTTCTTACCCTCCCTTCAGAGGCAGGGGAGGTGGAAAGGTTTCTCATGCCCCTGTCCAATTAATCTGTGTATTTTCAGCTAGAGACTGACAAAACTGGGGGATCCTGAGTCTAGAAAAAGCCCTTGAGGTCATGACTGCCATACTGACAATAAATCAACCAAAATGACTTTTTTGAAGTCTTAAGCAGTAGGAGCAGTAAATACAGCCTCTCTGATGTTTTGTGACCACATAGCACATTGAAGGTTGCAGGAAAGAGCTGTTGAACACGTGTCGTGTCCAGGGTGTGTTGGCGTCCATAGGGTGTATGGGAAGTCGTGTTTTCTGTAAATCAGTAAAACCTCGTTGAAGTCTAGCTGAATTCAGAATGTGTATGTAAATACAGATTTGGGTATCGACAGTTTTCCCTGGGTAACCTGTGTATAGGGTTGTTTCTGCTGCTTTCCAGAGACCTGAGAGCTGAAGCTAAATCAAATGAAATATAGTTGTCACCTGGCTCTAGAACCAGGGATCCTTAACAGGCACATCAAAGCCCAGGTGGCAGCAGAACCAGTGAGGGTCAAACTGTTTCAGTTGGTGGTACCTTCACAGGTATGCAAGGAAGTGCTGTGGAGGGTGTTTTAGAGACATAACAAAAGACATGTTGGGTATGTTCTACCTTTCCCCATAACTGTGTAACTTCAGGTTAGGCCCATCAGCAGAAATACTCAGTTTGATCCACAGAAATCTGTTGTCTGGCAAAAGGACAATGCGCTTATTTCTCTTTTTTTCCTCCTCTTCTCCCTCTCTCTATTTTCTAGGCTTTATTTGAAGTTACTATAGGATTTGAAACCACGTTCCAAACCTAGATGGGGGTTTAAATCCCCAGTTCTCAGGGCAGTAGTCAAGTTACCTCACTTTTCTAAATTGTATGTACACACACGTATGCATTAGAAACACGTAAGCACATATAGAACTGCAAGGGTATCCAAAGCACAGCAGTGATGAGGACTTGCCAAAGCAGGCTAAGAGCTGGAAAAAAAATCAGGCGGTTCAGGAAGATGGCTTGAAATTAGTGCTGGAAAATAAACATCAGAAGGCTCAGAGCTACCTCATTTTAAGTGCTGAAAGGGCGGTCTGTGCCGGCCTCCCTGGGGGCTGCTCCTCTCTGCAACCAGTGACTCCGCATCAACCTGGCTTGGGCGTTTCCTTCGCTGCTGGTGTCCAGTGGACCTTCACGCCACCTGAAATCCTTTCTCTTCTAAACAGCGTTGAAAAACTTGTTCTCTAACAGTGTCATCCTTGATGCTGTCACAGTTTAATTAAGGGCTTTAGAGGCTTGGTAGCCTGTGATCAAGTTTACCGCTTTCCCCACCGATGATAGAACTATACCCAGCTGCCATCAAGAAGTGGTGGGAACAGCAAAGTTCATTAATGCTTGCTTCCTTAATGGGAAATAGGAAGTATTCAGCTTCAGAGCCCTACCCGAAAAACAGTTGTCCTCGTAATAAAGGGAGGCCATTCTGTCACCAGATGCAGGGTGCTATGCTCATGTCTTTGTCTATTAAGTGCTCCTGCTGTAGGGACATCAGCATCCCAGCTCTCTTCTTGGTAGCTCATAGCTTACACTGTTCTTTAGTAGTTTGCACTAAAGATTTTTAATTAATCTGAGCATACATGTAGAAGACAGATGTTGTGTTTTGCTTGCAAGCATGGTAAGGGGCTACGGAATGTCTGTGCTGCGATCTTACCAACCAGATATTGATCCTGTGTTTGATCAGCCAAAGACTGACCTAGATGATGACATTCTTTATGATCTGCTCCAGCTCTCCATTTGCTTAGCATCTTTCTAGAGGAGGTAGGTGAATCATGGACTTGATACTTCCTTGGTCTTCCACCTCTTTTCATAAAGGGAAGGAGCACACATCTAAGGAGACATCAGAGTATGTCTGACACATGGTCTGGAAATGAAGCAAAAGCAATGCCAGTTGTTGGCGGATATGTTTTTCTTTTAATTTTCTGAGAGGTGCTGCAGCAGAAAACCAGATCTGCTTCCTCAAAGACTGTCACTCCCATCTGGATAACATAATATCTGACCTGCAGGCTTAATTTACTGTCAGTCTCCCACATCTCTCAGGAAGGAGTCTCCATCTATTTTAACTTGAGGCTGTTACCTCTTGCCCAAACAACAGGTTTCCCAAGGCTTGTTCTTGAGCCAGATGAGAAACATGAAATAAATGAATGCAAAATACAATCATCTTCCTCTTTAATACCAACAAAAATGCTTTGAAGAGAGAGTGCTGTGCAAGTGCTAATTAATGGCATTGTCATTGCGATGCCACGTTGCCTCTGCAAAGTGCGCTGTGTCACTACAGACGTTTGTCTCTCTCTGGTTGTGATTTTTTTTGTAATTGAGCATCTTGTTCTCAGCTGCTACTAGAAGCAGGAAATCTCTCAAAGCTGGGAAGAGCTGGTGCAGTTTTGTGCCTTGAACTGATTATGTTCTTCCACCTACTCTCGGAAGGAGCTGCTGCCGCTCTCCACCAAGGACTGGAATGGTTTTGAGATCACAGCTGAGCAACTGAGGTGGTTGGGGTGGGGTACATCTCAACCTAGAGCCTGTGCTTCATCACCAAGCACACCAACCTCATGGAAGTCCTTCACTACCTTGTCTCATCTTCCATGGACCCACTGTGCTGTTTCTATAAAGTGTGATCTAAACACATCCCCACTAGTATGAAGAGCTTTGGTTTTTCTTGCAAACCAAAAATACCGACTTTTTTAATATGTCTGTAAATAAACAGTTACATGATCCACTGAAATTCATAACAAAGGACAAATTGAATCCTTCATGCTGCGTAACAGCCATAAATAAAGGCTTTATGGCTGAGAAGTTGTAGGCAATGTTCCAGCGAAATCGGATTTATTCCCTCCCCACACCCTGCAATATAAATCTCTGGAAATGGGGGTTCCAAGGGCTGTTCTGACACAACATTAACTGCAGCTTCTTAAACCAGACTCCCTGCCAGTATTTATAGTTCACGTTCTGTGCATGGTATGTGTGTATATAACTGCACCAGCTTTTACAGTTGATTTCTCAGTAGTCATGTGAAACCAAAACAACTGATGGGCTGAACTTGGAATCACTTCTGCATGTGACTAATTTAAAAAAAAAAAAAAAAAAAAGGAGAAAAAAAGTTTGCCTTGCTTTTAGGAAAAATATCTTTTGATTAAAGTTGCTCCAAGTCAATGGAGGCTGAACCTCTATGAGTGTCGTGTTCCTTCTTCCCAGAACCACTGGCTGGGTTTGCAGGGAAACCCTGTAAGATGGATTTCAACACCTGGTTGTACAGCTGCAAGTGTGAGTAGCTGCACATTTCTCACAAATGCCTGGCCCTACCTCTGTTTGCTGTCAGATCCAAAATCCAGCCCTGAGGTTTCAGGAAATACATCCTTGGAGTAATTAACCAAGTCCTAAACCTGCAGTCCAGCCAGGTCATTCCCTGATAAGTAAGAACAAACCAGTTCAGTGGATTTAAGAGCTAGATGCTAGCTTTGGGAGCCAAATATAGGTCAGTAGTGGCTGTAGATCACCGTGAGAAATGAATAAACAAGTCAGAAGCAAAATTCCTCATAGTCAGTTTTGGATCATCTGATTATGTTGGTTTGTGCCATCTACTTGTACGCTTAGTATATAGTCAAAGACTGAAGCTAAAATGAGGAATTTGTTCTCATTAAGTGATTGCCCAAATATCTTTTGGGCAATACAAAGAGGCTGACTAGTACTTCCACCCAAGGCAGACAGATGTAGAGCCATCAACTTCTCTGCTCTTGTCTACAGCTTGTTGATCAAAATGGCTTGAAATGTTGGGACCCGAGAAATGATATCTTTGAGCTCTGACCCTCCATAACCAAATCCAGACACTGAACGTCTCTGCTTCCATGTATTTTATATGAAGCACCTGACACAGCAGCAACACATAACACAGGAATAAATCCAGCAGCCTGCAACGGTTTGCCTTCATTAGCCCAGCCAAAGGTCACCTTGCTGGTGTCACCATTAGTGTCTGGCCACTGCCAGGGCCATTGCCTGCTCCAGACCTTAGCAGAGACGTCCCCAACCTGCTTTAGAAACCTGGCGTAAACCTGAAGTCCTGGGCTTGAGCTTACAGGTGCTGACATGCAAAAAAAATACAGATCTGCTGAGGTTCTGGCATCCCCTGCTTTTTCTTAAGAGCTGCTTAAAATAAGACCATTAGCCCCAAGTTATCAGCAGCACAGAGCTGCTGGCTCAGGAGTTGTTTCAGCTGCCCGTTCAGAAAGGGTAAGTGCATGTTTTTAATTACGGGCAAGCCCACGGACCTTGCAGTGATTGCAGTCGCTCACCCCCTCCCAATTCCAGGCACAAACGCTCCATTCCCCAAATTACTGCTGACTGGCCTGGGATTGGGTTTTATTGCAGAAAAGCAAGCTGGTTTTTGAGGGTGAGGTTAATTTGAGCAGCCCCATGTAGAGCCTTATTCTGCAAATGGCGAGATGCTTAACCATGCCTGCAAAAATTCGTCAAGTGCAAAGCTGCCTTTCTCAGGGATTTGTGGGAGCAAGGCTGTAACGCTCTTTTCCCCCCTGGTTTTCCCAGTACTTTTCCCCAATTTGGGGGGAAAAAAAAAAAAAGTGAAGTTGATGAATCTGCCTGACTTGTCCTGTTTTCCTTTCAAATACAAACCCCAACCCAAGCTGTCTAAAAACTGTGCTGTCTTTATTTATGGAATTAATTCAAACATCGGGATTCTATTAATTGGAGAAAACAGCAGATTCGTCCCAAAGTGGCCAACCTTGCAATACCCAAATAACTCCTAAAACATTGAAATACCCAAATAACTCTTAAAACGTTGAAATTAAAAAGTCTGCTCTTACTGCTGGGTCAGCAAATAGACCTTAGGAAAACTGGTGGGCACGCTAGGAAACAAATCGTGTGTTATCCAAAACTTCTGCTTGTTCCTAGCTGCTGGTTTAGGAATATAAACTCTGCTGCATTAAGTAGAAGGGAATAGATATTTTTTTCTCAAAACAGAGTAACTCAAAGTGGCCGTAATAACCCATTTCTGTTGCTTTTGTACTTCAGTAATGAATGACTGTAGTATAAAGTGCTTCTAGTTTTTTGCCTCAAGGTCTTGTCAATCATTACCCGATAAATAAAAACTTCAAACAAGCTCCTTTTAGCTTAATTGGGCAGAATTTCTCTCCGAAGAAACAGCTGAATGCAGAGAATAATGTGGTTGTGGCAGCAATGGAAGTCAGCAAGCAGGGTATTTGGATGGAAACAGAGAGAGGATGCAAATTCTGCACTCAAAAGATGGGTCTTTTTGGTTTTTCTTAACCAGAAAGTGTCTGTTCCCATCGCGGGCAGAAGGGATCGAATGGAGCAGCAGAGGGGATCCCAGGGGCTGAGCTGCGCCTGTGTGAGCTCTGTCCCCCACTCTGCTTTTAGGTTCACAGCTGACGCTTCCATAAAAATCAGAAATCTTAAAATTACCCTAAGGCTTACTTAAACCATTATCTTTTATTTTATGAACATTGGCAGCAGCGGATGTAGTTTCCTTCGTGGGGACAAAAGGATCCTATTGTCAGTACTGGAACAGCTCTAAAACAGCTCAATTAAGCAAACATAACATCCTCAAAGTTTGGCCTGAAAGGAAGTTAAAAATAACTGATCTATAAAATGTTTTAAATGTGCTTTAAAATGTCATTACTCAGATAAATCTCGCTGTTTTGAAGCTGGTTCACTGCAGTTTTATGGCCCTGCCAGTTTATGGCAGCATACATATTCATGTCAGGAATTCCTCTTCCAGAACAGTAGATGAGACAAAGCCACAGCAGCGCTGGGGACCGAGGGGAGGCTGCAACCAGCTCAGGAACCGAGGTTTTGGCTCCCAGGCTGGGAAAGCTGCTCCGAAGCGTATCCAGCAAGTTGTGCGTGCTTGTGGCAGAGCCGAAAACCAACTTACGTTTCACGATATGAGGCTGGACGTGTTGAAGTTAGCGGTAAAGCTTCTGTTGGCTGCAAGGCTGGCGCTTAAAGGAGGATGATTTTCTATTTATTTTTATTTAATTATCATTTTTTCCTCCCCTTGCTGGAGCCACCTCTGACTTACAGTGGGTCTAAACGCAGAGAATTGGGACCATACTAAGAAATACCAGAGGATCCTACTTCCAAAGTTAGTCTAGGCATACAAAAGCTGAGCAGGCATCAGTTCAGGTCAATAAAGCTGTTCCCACTGATGCTTTGCTGGATTTCAGATCAGTGCATGAAGCAAATTTACTTATGAATTTGTAATCACTTGTGAAAGACGGTGGTTTAACTCCAAAATGCTGGTGATTTGAGCCTCTGGATCAGCAAATACACGAACTGGCACAACTCTGCTCCCAGTTTAGAGAAAACAAGAACCCAAAAATTGCTGTTATGGACTGAAGATACAATGTTTAGTTAATACAGGGATTCAGACCATTATTTTTTCAGCTGCCTCCATAGCAATGCAGTGTGGTATCCACAGTAGGGAATCTCATGCCAGCAGCATCTCTGAAATATGCTAAAACAATCTAAATTAGAAAATGTCAGCTTCTTGGCTGATGTGCCTTTGGAGTTTCTTTTTTCCTTTCTTGTGCCTCTATAATTTTATTGGGATGACTAAATCTCTGAACTATGTTAGCAGTAAACAGAACTAATTTACCCCCTGCTTCTTTGAAACAGCTGCTGACAGCTGCGCTATAATTCAATCACGGACCTTTGCAGTGCAGTCTGCAAAACATATTCATATTTTTGTGTTCTTCCCTCTCTGTTGTGTTTGGACTGAAGGAGCAGCACCAAATAGCCACATGTGCCAATTTTGCCTGTACATAGACATTGATCTACGTGAAAACAGAGGCTCAAGATTAGCATTGCCCAACCAAAAAGGTTCTTTGAATATAGGGGAAATAACCACACAGATACACAAAGTTGTTGGGATATCTTTCGTGAAGTTGCAATGATTTATTTTACTAGTTTGTACAAAAGGCTTCTGACAACTGCTCTATGAAAAGAACCAGAAACATGTATGCATTTTTGCCAACTGTTAATAAATATCTTCTTAAATAAGGAAACAAGTGTGTTTAGGAACTGAGACTCGTTTTTCCTGGATGTGATTGAAAAGGAATTCAGAGATGGAAATAAATAATTCTTCTTTCGCTTGTGACAACTATTTACATAAAAATGTACAAACAGTGAAGCTGATGTTGAGCCTAGCAACAGAAACCCTGTTATTATGTTTTCTAAAAAAAACGAAACAAAACAATCCCCACATAATATCTAATATATGAACCCTATACAGCAAGATACCGTGGCCCAAGTTAAAAACGCAATACACCAACGCAGTGACCACCAACACTGAAACACCCGCAAGAAAAACTAATCCTTGACTACTAAATAGTGGGAGTTTAGGCACGATTAGCTTTGAACTTTCTGGGCAGCGCCTTAACTTCCTTTAGGAGGTTTACAGAAGCACTGGTGTATATAGGTATACAATGTCAGAAGACACGTCCAGTCTGTGCGATTTCAGTCTAAACAAGCGATGCGCTGAGGGCGGTTTTGGCTGTTTATTGTACATGGCCTTGTCTGCAGGCTTCGGGGACGGATGCTCCTTTGGCTTCAGCTCTTCTCCTGCCGCTTGGCCGCCTGTACCTCTTTGGCCAAGCTCTCACGTCGGGGCAGTTGGGCCCTTTGCTGCAGTCGCGCTCGTACGGCGCCACGGCCCGGCTGGTCCTGCAGATGTTTGGGTGGGCACAGCTGGCCATGTGGCGACTGCCCACCAAGGCCCTGGCCCAAAACCTACCGATGTCACGGATAAACGTCCACTTTCCTCATGAGCCTAATCCTGCTACCGAGAAAACTGCCGGGAAAACACCAATTGACTTAAATGAGACTAGAATTAGATGGTCAGAAACAAGCTTCCGATTTATTTCATAGACAGTAACTTTTTTTCTTTTGAAAGCAAGGGATGTGGCCCGGGTTTGACCTGTGACTTAAAGGAAGAAGAACAGTGACCGATTTGCAGAGTCGGGCAGTTGTGTTCATTTCTCTTTCTCTAAGTCCCCTCTGGGGCAGGACATGGAGCCAAGTGCCCCTGCGGCTGCATCGCCCTGTCCACTCACTGCACAGACAGAACCATCTCCAGGGATCTATCGTGTTCTCGACCCAGCTTTAGGTTTTTGAATTTTAGAGATTGAGAGCTGAGTGTGCTGAGGAGCTGGTGTTTTACTGGACAGAACTTTCTTTTTTATCTCTCTGGTGAAATTCATGCCAATACTACTATTGTAACCGCGGCGTACGCCGAAGTTTTGGATCGGTTTGCGATTGGTTACTGCTACGTTGTATTCTTATTCACAACTTTAATTGAGTTTTAATTACGTAAGTGTGATGTTTGTGTAACTTGTGATTTTTAAAAGAAGGAAAAAGAAAAGCCTTGAGGGGACGTTTTCTCGCTCCTGGTTCCAGCTTGTTGGTGTGGCTCTCGAAAGAGATTTATTTTTTTTTATTTTAAAGGTGAAGCCAATAATAGAGCAGGGGTTTTACTGCAAATGCTGACTCTGGGAAGCAAGGTTTCCTCGCTGGTTTCTAGCTGTCTGTGTGGTGCTGTGTGTACCGCCCGGCTTACGGCGCCTTCTGCGCCTGAACCTCCACGTTCTCGCAAAAGCGTTGGAACTCGTTCTGTCAGTGAAGTCAATGGACATTTTCCAAACAGGAGCAGGATCTTTAGCTGTCTTTCCCAACTCTGAAACTGCTTAGGATACCCCAGCTAAACCTTAGGCTTAATGCCTGTTTTTTAACATTTTGCTGCTTTCCTGTTTCAAGTTCACAGCAAATTCAAATTCTTTCTGGTTGCTAAAGGAAATTTCCTTCCCTGTTGACAGACAAAAAAATACACCCAGAAGGTCTTGCTCTTTGGAATGATTTTCTTCAGTTCTTCTGCATGCCAACTAGAGACTTTTTTTTTTTTCATTAGACTGATCTGTCCTTTGAATTTGTGTCAATCCAGAATATAGATTTTGCTACTGTACTTCAAAACTGGAAGTTGCATGTAATTAATCTTTGCTTTTGGTTATGAAATTGAAGCAAACAGAAGGATGGAGGCTATAATTCTCTAACAAAATACCTGTTCACTCCAGGTATATTTTGCTCACTTATTTTATTGCAAACTGTGTTACAGGAACTACACATGCTTATTAGTCACAGCACATTCTCATCTTGGACAGATTATTATTATTTAACTCACAATCAACAGTGGTGAGTTTGCAATTTTCAGAAAGATTCATTTGCAGAAGTATGCATTGGAGGAGCCAATTTGTAGGCAGATTTGGTCTTAAATGGTTTCTCTGGCTTGTTTCAGTTTACAAGCTCATTGTCTGTAATAAACTAAAACAAAATGTGTTCAAATGCCACTTAGATCCAGAAACTGTTCCATTGTCTGAACTTTCAGAAGCCCAGTCCTAAAAACCGTTTGGGCTTTTCTTAAACCCATTGCTGGAGCGCTAACCTTTTCCCTCCCCCACACAGCCGCACAAAACCACTCTTTACAAATAACTTTTTTTCTTTTTTTTTTTTTCATTTCCTACAAATCTAATGACAGCCACATGCTCGTACCACCATGTTCCTGTATTTTTTTAAGATGACATTGGAGCTGTCGTCAAAATAGAGCACTGAGATGGCATTGAGTTGTGTAGGAGCGCAGCAGGGTTTCGGCACAGTCTCTGGGTTTATAAAGTGAACCTGAGGAATGAAAGTAGAGGCATGTTAAGATTTACTTTTTCCCCTCTTCTGCCCCGTATTTTTTCTCCCCAGGCAACCTTACGTCTGTCCCATACACACACTCAGACATGTTTTGAACACCTGGCTTTGTGTACAAACATCTTGAGATGTCCCCTGCACTTAGGGAGGCTGACGCACGCACCCAAGTCACATCTAGTTGGAAATCTTTCAGCGAAGCAGGTTTTCATTAGAAAATTCCTATTTGTCAGAGCAGCCGGCGTTCTGCAGAAGTGTACCGGTTACCATAAACTCTGCGGGATGCGCGGGTGAGGTTTTGTGAGAAACCCCATCGGTCCTGGGTGGGCGCCTGTCCCTGGGGCTGCAGCACCGAGACCCAGCTGGGCCCAAGGGCTCTGGGTCCCCTGCACTCCCTGCTGCAGGACCTTAGGGAGAGTGGGCCAAAAACAAATAAAGAGCAGTCTACCAGGAGAAAAACAGATATTTCTTCCTTTGTAAATGCAGGCGCTTCTATTTTCCCTAATACTTTCTGCAACTTTGTCCTTAGAAGTGCACAGGACACGGAATGTAAATGAAAAGGTGGATGTTCAGGCAGGTGAGCTGGGGGTGCTGCACAGCCGGGGTACCGGGACCAGAACATCCCCTGGTCCATGCTCAGAGCTCTGGCACATTGGCTTTGGGGACACAGCTGGGCTGGGTGGCCTCCAGCCAGAGCACAGGCGCTGTGTCACGAGGACATGCCAGCTCGGGGCTCCCATCTGGACATCTTTGCACGATTTCATAAAACAAATACACCCACAGAGCAGCTGGGCTGTGTAATTTTGGGATTCACTGACCCCTTCCTCAGTCTACCCCCAAATCCACTTTTGGCAGCAGCACTCAGCAGATCCTTATGGAGTTTTTCCAAGAGATGCTGATGATGGGTCTCGCATCCCGCCCTCTCCTTCCCGTGCAGCGGGACTGTACGTCCCACCATTAAGACATCTCTCGTAGGGCCCTTTTAAACTGCAGAGCATGTCAACGCTTGCAGCAAACACAAGGTAACTCTTAGCCAACTATTAATTCAGGCCACTTGGCTAGACATGTTTAGCCAGATGCCGCAGGCAACTTAATGAGCTAACGCAGACCTTGCTCCTCTTGTTAGCTTAGAGATTTCTGTTGTGTATAAGTTTATTTCTGAGTAGCACCTATCAGAAATAACTCTATACTAGGACCTACAGTGCACCTACCAGTGTCTGTACAATGGCATGATTTGTAGCATTCATGTACGAATTCAACGGGAAAGCACATTCTCCTTCACAGTAGTACGCAGCGTAGCCCTCCGGAGCAATGATCCAGTCCTTGATTAAAGTGAAGACATTAGGTTGTAGAAAAAAGACAGAAATTTTGTGCGGTGAAAGTACAACAGCACATGAATCTAACAATTGGTACATCTAAATACAATTACAGTAGCCTGCAAAATAAAAATCTGGTACACCGGCCTTTCTAATCCTATCTTATACACGTCTAAAAGCGGCTGCTTTTCCTGGAGGGATATATCTTACTCTGCAAATGTGCCTATAGAGTGCTGAACTCCAGGGCTTAGGTTTTTTCACCCGTTCAGCAGTGTCCTCCCAGCTGTCCGCAAGTATCACTTCACCCATCACTGAAATGCAGGTACAAGCTTTCTTTAACCAGGTCTAAAAATTGCTAGATGAAAATGGAGAGATGTCTGAGCATTCTTCACTGCCTGAGGAGATCCAGGGCCACAGTTTCTCAAAGGGACCGAAGTATGTAGAGTTCCTAGCCGGTCTCACGTTAAATATTTGTATACCCTTGCTTTGCCGAAGCATTTTTTTAAGCATGCTAAAGGCAAAATACAATATTTTTTTTTTTCCCCCCCCTAGGGATTACAAAAAATATCCAGCTACTGATCTTACTGTGGCAGTGATGTGTCAAGGCACCCCAGCTCACAGCCTGGTTGCTCCCAGCCCTTACCTGCCACCCCAGGTCCCTGAAGCTGACGTAGAGCTCGTGCTTCTTGCAGGCTTGTCGCTGGTCGCTGCTGCTGTTCTCTGCACGGGGGGAAGAGAATAGGGGTTTGTAATGCTGGGCTGCCCCAGCACCCACAGCAATGCCCCGACAGGGAGAGAGGCATCGCTGCTCAGCTCTCGTACTTGTGGCTTCTTTTTTTTTTATTTTTTTCCCCCCTAAACATTTTCGGTTTTAGTCTTAAAATAATAGCTGGGTTTGATAAATATGAAATGTCCCTCTGGCTTTTTGTGGAAAGCCAAAAAATGCCTGGGAAAGCAAACTTTTTTTTTCCCCCCCTTGGGCTTCCTCTGACCTCATATAGGCAATAACCAAAGAGATCTGGGTTTTGCCAATTATATAAAAATAGAACCTGTGAAAGGAATGATAGGGAAAAGCACCCTTTCCCTATTTTCTACATTCCTTACTGTCTCTGAAACCAAACAACAAACAGAATGAATGTGGGAGAAACCGTTCCCACATCATCCCGCACCCAACACTGACCCAGCCACCTGCGCTGTACCTGCGATGTTTGACACCCGGAAAGCTTCCTGGTTCTTTGGCGTTTTGGATCGATTCTGGCTCCTTTGCTTCCCTCCCGTGGAGCGGATGCTGCGCAGATGGACCTCGGTGGCTTTGAAGAATGCGACCGTAAAGGGCTGCTTGTTCTGCGGGCCGTGCCTTCCGATCAGACCCGCCAGTTTGGGATTGATGCTTTGCCCTTAGTAACAGAACAGGCTGATAAGAGGGACTGCGATAACATTTCATTTTGAGCAGATATTATGAGGATAATACGAACTGCTGGCTATAAGGTGATTCCTGAGCACATCTCTATGCGTCGGTCCACCCAGGGCCTGGACTTAATCGGCAAAGCTGACAAGAGCAGCTCAGCACAGCTAACTCCATTTTATATCTGCGTGTAAAAGTTACATAAAATAGTCCTACGTATAATTATTTTACCTTAAATCCGCTTAGCATTAACTTTTCCTGCATTCTTTAGAGGGGTTTCTTTAAGTTCACCAACCTATAATTTGAAGTGATCCTATAAAAGGAGCCATAAAAGTCAGCCCATAGGAGCACTAAATTCCCACTGGAAGGTTATTAACTTAAAATAAAAATACCTTGTATGAAATGTTGACAGAGTTCCAGATATACTTTAGCTGAGAGAAACAAATAGTGTAGATGTTTAGAGACATTTTCCTTGTTGCTGTATCTCAGCACTACTGTATCTTACAACTTTTTTCCCAAACTGTTCTGCTTCCTTCATCCTGGGCTTTTAAAATAATTTGATTTTTGGTAAAAGATGATTAGGTGGTTTCTCTGTAGAATTAAATCAATTATTTAAAAAAAAAATAAAAAAAAATGCAAGAAGCGGTGGCAGTGGGGAAATTTAATATTTCTCCAAAGGATGTCTGGGTGCTGTTGTGAAATGCTGGGGTGATATCCAGAATTATTCTGTTCCAAGCTATTGAGTTCCGCTGCTAAGTCAAAGTTATGTGATCCTTTGGCTAATGGCAGAGCTGGGCCCTGTCAGCCACAAATCAAATACGCCAAAGGACAGCGGACACTTTCCTAGAGAAGCCCTGAGAGGCAGCAAGGCCGGGGAGAGCAGGCGAGGGCTCTACGGCCCACTGACAAAAATGTCCTTAACTTCTTAGCTTCTGACTACCACGTGAAAAGAAGCTGGTAACCTGAGGTATTTCTAGCTAATATTACATAACTGCTGGTTTTAAGATGAGTAAATGCCAAGGTTTATAGTTATTGTCTTCGTGGAACTGCTTCCATCTTTGCTCTTGCACGTGGACAAAAGGCTGATGAATGTGACAGAGCCCAGAAAAAGGGGGCTGAGGTCCAAGCTCAAGAAATGGAGCGGCCTCGGCTGGAGCCCATTTTCTGTTTTTCTAAAAGTGTGCAGCCCCACGAGCAAATCCCAGCTGCAATATACGGAATTTATGGGGAGGACTGGCTCAAGAGGTGTTTTGATGGGAGCCTGGCAGCAGGACAAGTGCCCAGCACGGCCAGGCCTTGCAAACTAGATAAAGCAAAACTGATCTCGGGACACGGCACCCGGAAAGGTTGGGTGAAAACAGCAAACGCAAAAACTCGTGCAGGTAGATTTATATATGTGGAATATACATCAACAACTTCTTCACCTTCTGCTTAAGATCAGTTAAATTAATTTCTTTTGCACAATTTCATCCGGACAGTGATAATGACATCAGATTTTTTTTTTTAAAACAGACTGTACTGGCTTAATGAATGCAGATCTCTTCTTGTAATGACAGATACAAAAAGTTGGGTTTTTTTCCCTAATTCACTTAAAGCTTTGGGGGTTGCCCAAGCATATAGCGTTGCATCAAAATCTTGCGTTTGCAGCATATGATTTTCATATCAAGTCCAGGTGTAAAAGCAACTTTCTTGTTAGCATACACAGCTGGTCTAAACCCAAACTGAAACTTGGGGAGCAAGGAAGGACATGTCCTTGCCATTCAAAATAGAAAGAAAAATTCACGTGTATGGTGGAGAAATGCGAGTGCAAAGGTGTGCTGTCAGGGGACTTGGTTACAGCAGACAAGCAGACAATTGGGTCCTGTACCTCTGTATTTACTTCTTAAATGCTGCAGTTGGCTTTTCTAACTTAAATGACAGGCTGATTAAAGTATTTTGTTAATCTGTTTTGAGAAAGCAGCGAGTCGCTTTGTATACGATTTCAACCCTTTGCAAACCCAGGTAGATTTCTCAGGAGTGCAAAAGGAAATCAGAGTCCTCATTTTCATTGCATCGAATAAGAGAGGAGAACGCAATTATTACTGAACCTGGGAATTTCTGTCTTTGAAAGTTCTCTCTGTGCTAGATCTGGCTTTACGCTTTTAAAGGTCCACTTCTGATTGCTCCAGTAGAGCAGACAGTTACTGCATGTGTGAAGTTGCAGCATTTCCTTGGATGCAGGATCCTGAAAAGCCTCCATTGATATCTGTAATATATTGATAAATCAGCTTCCTCCCTCCTCAGTGTTGAAAAACAGGACTGACTTTTGCTGTAAAGTGTCTAAGTGAGGATGAGGACAGATAGAGTGATAAGACTTTATTTGTAGAAGAGTGTGATACTGTAGTATCTACAGTGTTTAGAGACGTTAACCCTACCTCTAGCTATTGCTTTTCTGTGGACTCTGGGCTGGGTCCTGAATGCTTAAGGGTTCCCCTGGCTGGGAATCGTGTACCTGGAATGGAGCCTGACTGATGTTGGTGTCTGACACTCACCATCGACGCCTTCCACGGAGAGCTGCAGGCCCAGGTTGTGCTGGGGATTCACCACCCAGTGATTACTGGTTGCAGTAATGTCAAACACCAGCCACCCTTCTTCTGCAGCCCAGATTGTCCGAGAGTCGAGCAGGAACAAATCTGAATCCCTGAAAAAAAAGTAGCATAATTCCCAGTTACCCAGGGTCTCTATAGGTGTTCACATACGTTAAGCAACACGCTTGGTCGGCCGTTCAGCAACAGGCAGATGACGCCAGAGCTGGGCTGGCGTGATTTCCTATCTAATCACCTTCAGACAAAGTGCTTTTCTTCCTCTCAAAAAGGGAGGATGGGTTGAAGCAGAGTTGAGGTGGTTTTGGGTTACTTTGCTGTTACATTTAACCTTAGAGCTGCTGATGCAACTTCAGAAAAAAGTGTTTGCCAGGCACAGATTTGCAAAATTATTGTTTGCGGATGCAAACTTGGTAATTGGGCAGACAATGCTGCTCATTATCCTTTCCACACATAATTTCCTGACTTTTATGCATAATTGTAGCATTGGTGCAAGCCAGCTGGAACAGTCGTGTGCATATCTTAACATATGTAATGTTTTTTTAAAATTTGTTCATCTGAGGTTACAGATAATTGATTGAAGTGATAACCTTCTGTGCAGTCACAGATCTGCATTACTTTGGGTGGCAATTTTCTTTCAATTCATTGCTTAAATTTTTAAAGGTAATTGCTGAGTTATTCTAGTTGAAGAGCTAATACCAGAAAATGAGACAGATCTGAAATAGAGAGGATTTTGTGCGTTTGAAAAAGGTGAAATCATTCTGGATTTACAAAACGTTTCCTGGCAAATTTCTGTAGAATGAAAATTTGAGAAAACACACGTTCTGTAAAGGAAGGAATCCTCTCATATCAGAAATTTAAAGAGAGATGAAACTTGGATTAAAAATTTGGATAGTGGTGCAGTTCCTTTATAGAAATGACTTTACAAGAAGAACAAAGAAACATGGTGGAAGCGTCTAGAAAAGTCCTGTAAGAGCTGCTTTTGTACTTACAGTGCACAAACATGATCACTTGTGTTAATTACATCCTGTTGAACGAAGAAATATCCTTGGAAAACCCTTCAACCGTGTCCTCAAAACTTAAAGGAGGACTTATTAATTTTGTCACTATTGATTTGTCAGTACAAATATATATATATTTAACTTGGTTTACACGGTGCTTCTTGTTTGTGTGAAATATCAAGTGATCAAAAATGAATCTGAGAAGCACTGTGGGCATAGAGGCTTTTGTCTCACAGCTTTTAGTGATTCTTTTCCCTGTACGGTACCAAGAAATTAGAGGCTTTTGTCCCACACAGCTGACTCAGAACAGAAATGGAGTTTTATTGCAATGTTTTCACTATCTAGCTTCCCTTTCAACCTTTGTGGGGCAGGGCGTATAAGAGATGATGGCTTTCCTCCGTGAGCTAATAGATGTCACTGCCTCTGGCCCTGTGCTGGCTTGCATGAAATTAAACTTCTGAAATTAGTTCCTACAGAGCACGTGAGCACATCGAGGAGGATTCTGTCCTTTCCTCACCAACGCACGATGCCGTTTAAATACGGATACGACACTGACAGGGCCGAATATGTAGATAGAGCCAATGCTGCTGAGGGCACAGCGAGTTCTACATGCGGCAGCCTCTGGAAAAGCAGCGGTTTTCTGTGCCAGCTCAGTTCGGAAAGAGAAGGCAAGGTCTGATGCTTACAAGAGACGTTTTGCAGGTAGAGGATTATGATGATTGTAATTCCTCCCTTCGCCCAGCATGTCCATGCCATGGAGGAAGGCATGGGAGAGGGAGTTTTGCTTTCACTTACAGAAAGTTTCTGTTTTGGAAGAAGGTCTGCATCAGAACTGCTGGGTGCACCTAGGACAGCTAAGATAAGCAGTACAGATGACCCCCTCCCTCCACACACGCATTAGTTACAGGAATGCAAGATGCTTGAATTCTAACCAGGGGACACATTTCCTGGGGTTCCGTCCCCACCCAGCAGCGATGGCCCCGATCCCGCTCCGCATGACGCAGCCATGCGGACACCTCCCGCCCTTCCCTGTTTACAACATGCTGAACAAAACGCATCCCAGAGGAGCCGGGGACGAGGGAGTAGTACAGATTGGCCCGTTCCAATGGCTGAGTCCAAGTTTCCAGAAGTAAAGGGTTTTTATATTCACATACTGCATCATTTAAGCATGGCCCCTGACTGGAACTCATGATTCACACAAGGTTTAGTTAATAGGGACTTGGCTTGCTTCGTTTTATTCCCTTGTAATTTGCAGGTTGAAGATAATAGCAATAATGATAACTTTTTTGTTTTTAGCTACTGCTCAACTGCAGTACCATTACTCAGAAAAACCAGCCTTTAAGCTCCCCATGCTGACATGATGCAATCAGGGTAACCAGACAACACAAGGCATCGAGTACCAGGGTGAGTCAGTCTGGGAAATTGTATAATTCATTTGTTTTCCTGTAGTTACAGCAATGTGCAAACAATAGGCCTGGAGGGGAAGCCCGAAGTGAGAGAGATCAAAGGGACCCACTGAAGGGAAATGTCCTTCCCACACACACTTGGAACATTTGGACCCAAAAAGGCCCCGTGTCAGATGCTTTGGAGAAGTTCAAGCACTCCTGGATTAGCACTTTCCACTCTGGCCCACCAGCAGCAGCCGGGGATGGGATGCAAAACCTGACTGGTGCTGCAAGCAGAGGCTCCTGAGATTGTGGTGCGTGTTCCGATGAAAAGAAACCTCTTGTTCTTTTTAAAAGAACAACCTCCCTTTAACTGAAAGGCCCTGTTCTCCAAAGACTTATGGCAAACAGCGCTATATCACTAGCTAATAGATAGCAAGCCCTTTAAACACCATTGTTGGACAAGACGTAATGAATACAGCCAAGAAATGTTATTCTGCTTAGACTTAAACAAAATTGTTCTGAGGGCTCCCATCTAATGAGTTGTCATATGAGATAGCGCTGGTTAAGTCTAACTAATGTGGCTGGTTTGGGTTTTAGCTTTGAGATAAAGATCTGAGCACAAAGCACAAAGGGAAAAGCGCACATCTCGCCGTCTGGTACCTTACCTACCGACTGTATGCATTCTCGGAGCAATGTGAATAATGGCTCTACAACCAGGAGGCAGAAAAGAACACTGGTTCCTTGGCCCTGCATTCAGTTCTTTTATTTGAGAACTTCAGAGAACTACCACACCAAGAGATAGGAAAACGCACATTGATCCTCATTTTACAGAAAATTAAGCTGGGACATGGAAATGTTCACGTCTAGATTAGAGTTACACGAATGATGAAGTCTGGATCCAGACCACAAGTATGTTTTGTTGAGACCACATCAAAATAGCTCAGCATACAAAGTACTTACATCAGTGGGAGTGTCAAAGCTTTTAGCAATGATAAAACTCAGGACTTTCAGCTCAGTTTTCTCAAGCATTGAGCTGTCGATAGAGCCTAAGATGAGGACAGGAGGCTGGCACTTGCCTACTGATCGCTTTGGTAGTTGTCATATGAGATGTCTGGTGCTTGATGTCTGGTGCTGGATGCCAGAAAGGAGAGGTGCTCCCTGTTAGAAACACTCCCAAAATATTTGTCTACGTGTCACATAACTGCTATGTGCCCTGTGAAATTTCTGTAGAAAACCTGGTGTTCTCTGGGGTCAAGGATGAACAACAAGTATTGTAAAGTGAGGGTGGCTGGGGAGGATGCGTGTGAGATCGTGTCTGGAAAGCAGCTGGAGTTATGGAGCTGGAAGAGCTGACACTGCCAAAGGGCCATGGAGGGCTGGTGGTAGGAGTGAGGTAAGAAAAGGAATCCCAGGTGATTAGTGGAAGAGGAAACGACCAGAAGAAGAAATAAGGGGAGACAAACTACAGAAAAAGCGAGTAAAACTATCCTGAAAGGGAACAGTGAGGAAGAGAATTGTCATGTTGCAACATGGTAATTCTAAGATAAGAAAAAGGATTAGCAATCATGAAGCTTCATTAAAATAGTATGTCTCTGCCTTTTGCTGGGGTCCTTTTTCAGCCTCTGTGATGCACTTTGGTTTGTAGCAATGGATGTTAGAAGCGTATCCAAAAATCAGAAGTACAGCATCTCTCCTAATCACCTGCCTTGATGAGCTGGGGCATGAGGAAGAACATGGACTGGAAAGAGATTCAGTGAAAATATGAGAGCTGGCAATTCTGCAATAGCAAGAGAGAACAGGAGATGAAACTCTGCAACTTTACACTATAATGCTATAAGGTGTATACTGCTCTAGAGTAGCCCTGTTACCAAAGAGCACCTGCCTGTGCATCTGCTTTCTTCACTTCACCTTCACCAGCTCTGTTATTTTAACCTGCTGGTTGACAAGCGGTAGTAAACACCAATGAGTGCTTCCAAACGGGATAGAAACAAACAGGAAGGAGGGCAGGCAGCGGAAGAGAAGGTGACTCGCGGTGACTTTCACTGCCTTGCAAGATGAGCGGGTTTGTGCTGTGTGGGCACACTGGGAGCCCTGGGCTCACCTGGTCCAGCCCAGGGCCACCACCAGGCCCTGCTGTCCCACCGCTGCGGTCGGGTGCTCCGCCAGCCCAAGCGGTGCCCGCAGGCTGCCCAGCAGCTGCACCGCTCTAATCCCTACCTGCCAACTCGAGGAATTACAGATTTAGCAGTGTTTTAAACAATAACCGTATCCTGGCACCTTGCAACAGGCTTCAAATACAAATGCGGGTCAACTCTCCTGCTTCTGTTTTAAAGTGGGAAACGCTTAAAGCACAGATATGTTAAATGTCTTGTTGACTTGGCATGTAAGCCACAGCCACTAAACCAGGAGCATAATCCTCTCATCTGGATGGGGCTGTTTGGGTCACAGACATGGTGCAAGATAGCGAATTTACTAATGGACAGCCCAAGGACTGAGCTGGCACAGGGGGATTGGGGCAATTCACGTCCAGGTTTGAGCAGGTGGAAGGAGGAGAAGGCAGAAAGGCCGCCATGGGAGGGTGAGAGGAGATCCGGGGTTAGAGGACATCTGTTTGGATTAAAAAAGCGCAGTATCCAGACTCCGGTTTGCTTGGTGTCGTTGCTTAGAGTCGGCCGCAGCTGTCCAAAGACAACCTTAGGAAAATATTTTTCAGATTTTCCTACTTTGAGAGGGCCCCAGGATCTCCCTGGGCCTCTCCCTGGCACGTTTGCAACACCCTCTGTACACAGACCTGCTGCAGCCCTCCTCCCACACCTTCCCTTCCCCGGGATCCCCTGCTCATCCTTCCCTCTCCCTCCCCACCGATAAAAACCCTCCCAAATCACAGGCTGGGCCCCCTCCGGGTGAGCGGATGGCACAGCAGAAGGGTTTGCTGGAGGTGGTTTCCAGCAAGGACTGGTCTGAAAACTGACTGTGCTGGATCTGTGTAAATCTTGTTGAACCTTAGGAGAAGTTAAACTCACTTTTAAAATGTCAGCAGATTCTTAATGCTGTTTTGTGTGTCTCTGGAACGCTTGCTCCCTTTTCTGTGTGGTGTTTGAGAAGGGTAAGATTTGGGTGTCAAAGACAGACTACAAGTGGCAATGGCGGTTTGTCACAGAGAGATGCAACATGTTTCCTAAATATGAAGCCCCTCTTAAAAGCAGTGCTGAGAGAAATGAGTTTACATACGTATCTTTGACACTTTACATAGAGCAGTTTCCGTTCGGCATTGAATCGCTGTTCATTAGTGCATCACTGAGCTGAGCAAGGGCCCACTGGAGTGTGCAAAACGCGTCCTGCAGCTCCCCAAGTGCCCGTGAAGAGCTGAGCCTTGCCAAGCGAGTTCAGGATTTGTCAGAGGTTTTGCAGGCTGCAGGGGCTTTTAGGAACGGCCCAAAAGCGATAACTGGGTGCAGCTCTGTTCTTGGAGAGCTACAGGGTTTCCTTGCTAAAGTTCTCTTGCTGCTGCACCCAAGAGCATATGGAGGTGAGTGCAGTCATCAACTGCTGTGCAGATAAGAAGTCACAAAAGAAAATCAAAGCTATTGTCAGTACCTTTCTAGATGCTGTCAGTACTTGCAGATCCTGCAATGGCGCTGGGGCACAATGTTAAAACAAGCTATACCCTTCTTCGCTGCAGCACCCTTAGAACGACCACACTGGTATTTAAAAAAGCTCCAAAAAGAAGGCACATCTGCGTCGCGGGCTGGGTGGGCCTAAGCCTTTCTTAGTTGCTAGAATTACATGTTTTAACCCACAACATGGAAACAGACTCCAATGAATGGGAGACAGGGGTCTGCAGAGGGGCTCAGGTTTGATCTGGGTGCAGAAGTGGCATAATTTGAAGCACAAACTAAAGTGTTCCAGCTGCAAGTCAAACCCAGGAATGCATCGTGCAGGATCATATTTTTCTGCAGGGCTCGTAACACGAGAATTCAAATCATTCAGTGCCTTTGAAGCCTGTGAAATCCATAATGGCCACAAAGTGAACATGTAGCAACTACATTTCAATTACCAAAGGCCGGTCAAGTACCTGGCTTTATTCTCTCCAGTAACAAAACTCTCATTGACTTCAAAGGGTTTGTGATTTACTCCACAATGCAAGTGCTGGGTCCAATGAAACTGGAGACGTGACTCTGGGATGAGGTATTTTAGCTTCTGAAGGTGCAGACAGATGGGCAGGATCAAGCTCTGATGTTGAGGGGAGCTACACAGTCTGCATTTTTTCTGCAGTTTCATGTTAATAAATTGAGGACAATGTCCTGAGTGATAATCTGCCCTAGAACCACTTGGGTACTTTCCTCCCTGTCACTGGAATCTGTTTTGCTTTCCTGCAGTGCCCAGGATGGAGATGGAGGCTCAGGCAGCACCCAGCTCTCTGATTGGGAACCTTTAGCTCCCACTAGCAGGGCTGGTGACCACAAACAAGGACTTGATGCCCCGCTGCTCGGTGCCCTTCTCAAGCCAGTCACTGGCTTTATAAAACTCTTTCCCAGGCTTTTGCGTGAGTGAACCATGAAGACCAAATACAAGTTGGACATGAGTCACTGGACTTTAAGTTATGCGCACAAAAGCTTTGAAACATGTCATATTAGTCAAAACATCAACTGTTTTCACAGTGTTTATGATTTTAGGAACATTTTTGTTCATGAGTGTACTTGTTTGCTTAATGTGAATAACTGATGCTTTGTGCCTAAAGAATGCTGCACATACCGTTCTATAAAGGAGATGTTGCCAGTCTGAAGAGCTTGCCTTGCAATGAATTCATAGATTCGGAAAGGCCAGAAAGAATATTTGATCATTTAGTCTGGTTTCTTTTAAACACCTGTAATAATATATCCAGTCTGACAGAGATAAAATTTCTATTAGTCAAAGCCCAGAGTGGCATCCCGCCTGCCAGAAAGGACAGAGCTGGGATTTCGTTGTTACTGCTGCGGTTGTTAGGTGTCTATCTGCCCACGACGGGGCAGGTAGAGGGGCAGGATTTCAGAAGCAGCCTGCTGTGGGCGCAGCTGTTTGTCTGGAAAGACCTATGCCTGTATTTTTCACCGACAAGAAATTGCAGACAAGAGATGTTGCTGGTTAGATACCTGCCAACCTGCCTGGGCTCGTAAAGCGAGTCATTAACTGTTGAACTGCTCATACTTATGGTTTATTTGAACTGAGGGCACACCAGCACACCCTCCCAACTGGAGGCTCATCTGAGGTTTAACTGAAAATCGAGCCTTCAGCATATCCAATGGTCTCTTCCTCAAAGGAAAAAATCTCTAGCCAGCCTCAGCTTGGGCTTCTCAGCTGCATCCCATGCTGGTTTTGTGGCCCTAGAAGCTGTCCCGATCTCTGCTGTGTTGCTGTTACGAAGGAGAAGCGAAGCTGTAGCTACCTCTGAGCTGCTGTGTCTTGGTGCACAGCCCAGGAGAATAACTGGTGTTTCCCATCCCAAAAGGCAATTCCAGTAATCTCCTGGGAGACCCCACTGCTCCTGTGTCATTGTAAGAGTGCAGGGAGAGGGAAAACCACTTGTTTTTTTTGTTGGCCGTTGTACCTGCTGTGCTCCAGGAACGGGAATCTCCAAAGCCCAACGTGAGCACAGGTTTTCCTGCCCGTGTAGGGGGGAGAGTTTGGCTTTGTTTTGCTCTTGTTGCTAACAACGTCAGATGGGTCTGACTTTCCAGCCTGCTCAGGATGGGACAAACAGCCAAGGAAGCATCAAAGTGAACGGGTGCTTTTTAATCAACGTTGGAGAGAGTTTGTTTTCTTTCTCCACTTGCCCAGTGACACATGGGCTTGGACGGCTGGTTTGTGACAGAGCCGGGTGGAAAATGTCAGTGGAAAAACGCAGAAAAAGAGCAAATATTTTTACAAACGTTAGTGACAATATTTTTACCTTTGGTCAATCCAAACCAACAGGAATATTTTTTCAGCACAAACTGTTCAAAACCCACCATTGCCTGTGCCAAAATGTATGCAAAGGGTGAATATGCACAAACACTCATTAAAAATACAGTTCCTGCGGTGAATGAGATGCAGTCAAATTGTATCTAAACTTGTAACTGGAACCTCTGTATAATTAGCAAGATTCCTCACCTCTTCCAGCTAATGGTTCATGTATATGCCTGCCCTTTGCATACATTTTTTGCTTTAGGAACAAGAATTTGAGAAGGAGACAGTTTGCAGGAACTCTTGCTGCTCCACATATAACTACCCTCAGTGAGTTCCTTGCAGCCCTCTCTAAACATGGTTTTAACAAACCTGCGGATGTATCATTGTAAATTTGAGGTAATAAATGTCATCCGAGACCTGTCAGTAAGATTCCTTGTGAGCACCTACCTCACTCATCAGGATCTGAAGGGGAATGTCCCTGGCATCAGATGAGGAAGGACATTTACTCCAAGAACAGGTTTCTGGCAATGCCCTAATGCCCTGGCACACTGGTGACGGCCTCTTCATCTCTTGTTTCTGCTCCTCCCAAGAGTGAAAAGTCATCCCTGCAGGCTTGTACCTACCTAAGCTACTCCAGAAATACAGCAAAGGGAGGCTTCTGTCTCTGGGAGGGCCTAAGATGGAATAAACTTAAACGCTTGTATTAAGCAGGACATCTAACTGGGTCTACGCACATTTGTGGCTTGTTGCCTTCTCCTTTAAGAAAGGCTGGTTAAAACGTATAGTTTGAATTATCATTGTTTGATAAAAACAGATTAATATTAGCATAGCCCCTGAACCCTGCAAATAATTGTGTCATTAGGAATGCCAAGTGAACCCTAAGTTTTGACCCATAAAATTGGAATTTCAGATGTGGAAGAAAACACACCAGTGTCTAAATACTTTAACCATACAGCAAAGCTGGTAGAAATTCTCACCATTTAAAAATGTTGATAAGATTTGCTGTCATATTTTAATGGATCAAAAAACGAAAAACTTTTCTTTTCTGCTTTTTTATTAGCTCTTATAAAAATATAAAGCCAGACTCCTGATTACACTATTATTTTTTACCCTTTTGGACTTTCACCTTTTTAAATCCCTAGTGTTTCTCTTCTCATAAACCTAAATTAGGGCTGTAGTATTACTACCCCATATTTAGTAGTCCTGGAGAATAACTTCTGACTAGCATGTGACTGTAAATGCTTTTCATGTAAACAAATGCAATCTCACTTTTGGTAGCATTTGTATGAAAAGAAATATGTGCAATGAAACTAAGTGCCTTTGATAAATGGTTTGGGATTGTTGATTAATTGGAACTAAAAACAGATGAGAAAATTGAACATATGTTCTTATTCAAGTTCCCTAGAGGATTTGTCAGGGAGCTTGGAAGGGATTTAATAGCTCATCTTGTAGTTTTGCACACACAAAACAATCAGTCAATATAAAAAGCATGGTGTCGTCTGCCTTTGTTAATTAGGGATCTTGAACGCCTTTGGTAATAAAGGCTAGTAATTAAGCTACAATTAGAAAGGAAGCATTCGGATGTGGTTTTGCCACCTCAAGATCCGTAAGCAGCAGGAGGGTAGGTCTTCCAGAAATCTTGAAATACTTGGAGTTTCCAATCTTTTCCTGCACTAGCACAGGGCCAGGGCTGCCGGGTGCCCTCAGCGTTAGCACTGACCGAGATTTCGCTCTACAGCCCTAATGCTTAAGCCCAGCTCTTCAGCCGTGTTCGCTGATAGCGCTGCTATTTCGAAAAGTATCGGACGGAACTTTTGGAAGGAGCATGTTGTGTTTGCGCTTTCATCGGGATTTCCTTGCGGGTCACTCACCTTCCCGGGTGCTCCTGGAGTACTTGGTAGACACTAATCTGGAACGTTTCGTTATCGAAGCGTTCGCGGATGTAATCCTTATATATTCTGAACTCGGCAGCCGTCACCGCTTCCCCCTCTGGGATTCTGGAGAGATCAAACCTGAACTCTCGGTAGTGGCAGCGCTGATGGTGAAACTCTCTGTCATGCTCCACTGAAACAGAAAAACAGCCCATTAGCCACCTGCTTTGTTCCCTTTCCCTTCACCATCAAACAAGTCTGCAAGTTGCCACAACAGAAAAGGGCAAGAATATCTGATTGCTGCATCTCGTGCTGTTGTTTGGTTCGTTAAAGCACGTAGGAAACACACGACTCTATCCGGGCTATTGCAAGAATATATGTGTTTATCGGACTCTCTTTGAAAGAGTTTTACAGCTGGCGGGTGCAGGGTGTGGGTGACTGTTGTGTTTAAATTTTGGCAGCTTCGTATTTGACAAGTGATTCTGGACACTCGCCACCGATAACAAGCGAGCTGGGGGAAGGACCTGAAACACACAGATGGGGCTTTTCAGGGGTGCTGGTTCTTGGCCTGATTCTGCTTCTGAAAATTACACACGCACACGTGCATACCCGCACACAGACACACACAAACCCCAGCCCTTGAGGCTTTTCATGCCCGTGACCCACATTCAGTGCCAGCTGAATTCATCACAAACTCACAGCCCCGCTCCGAAGGGTCAAAGCTTTCATTTTAACGCATCTTTAGCGATCAGGGCTGTGAAGCAAATGTCCAAAAACAAGGACCTTCTCCCCAACTATGAAATAACAAGACGTGCCAGAGTCCTCCCAAAACCGTGTCAGAACGGTGCGCTGTCCCACCGAGTGACACGTCTGCCCGTCTTCCGATGGACCAGCCGATGGTCTCGTGTGACACCGCTCGTGGGTATTGAACTGGAGGGTCAGCGATGGGAGAAACAAAGATTTGGAGACCGTCCTTCAGTGAGGGGGAGGAGAGGTGTCAGTGCCCCAGCCCGGCACATGGCGTGAAGCGCCCTTCTTGGAACAAATTCCAAATTAAATAGACAAGTCGGACAAAGGGAAATGGGGAAACGGAGGTACGAGGGATGAACTGACTCGCCAGAGGTCACACCACATGTCATTTTAAGAGCCGAGGTTTGAACCAGGGACTTCCCGTGTGTCCCAGTCCCATCGTCTGTCCACTTGACCTCCCTGCAGCTCGACTGCACAATTCAAGTAGTTAGCTCTGAGATTTTCTTGGCAAAGAATGCGTGTCTTTCTACAGGCCTCGTTCTCTTCTGGCAGCAGTAAATCCATTGTGTAAATCCATTGACTTAAATGGAATTACCCCTGAAAAAGAGGAGTTTCAAGCCCAAGTCTGGAAAGCGCTATTTAAATTTACAGCGTTGCACATCACAAACGCACGTCGGCGCTCGCGAGGGCCCCCCCCGTGGCAGGGACAGAGTGGGGGGACCCCCGGGAACCGGCTGTGTCCAAGGGCTCCCACGGAGCGCGTTCAGCGCAGCTCTGCTGGCCGGGGTTCGGCAGCTTGGCCACGGGCTCTGCCTCCTCTCACACTTCGTTCTGCGAGGGGTCTGGGGCTCCGAGTTTGCCACCGTGCGATTGCTGCTCAGGGAAACGCTTCAGAGCTCTTCCTAATAGCCGGGATTCATCTCAGAGGATGTTTTTAAGTGTGAAACCCCTAAACTTTCCAAGACAAAGATGATTAAGTTTTATACGCTGGGCGGTTTTAGAGTGCAGCGAATGAACAAAGTTGTAGCAGCACCTTGAGCTACAACTTCTCGTACGGCCTCAGGAAGATCAGTGTCTCATACCCCGAAGTGGGGGAATATTGTGAGTATTCACCGGTGTTTGTAAAACACTTACCAGGTTAAAACTGCCCTATAAGTGCTAGCAACAGTATTAAATGTATCTCAATCCCTTTCCTCCAAGGTATTCTCAGTAGAATAAGATATAGAGAGTATAATTTCAGTCTCAAAGGAATTTGTCTGCACCTAAATTACAGAGGGGAGGAAAAAAATATTTTAATACGGAATAGCTCCTTTAACCACAGCTATAGAAGAATGAATATAATGTTGTGTGGTTTCAGTTGTTAATATATTATGGATAACATCACCAGCAGGATGTATCATAGAGAGCTCTAGCAGTAGGGTGTACCAATGTGATTTTCTTCCAAAGACATGGGAAGGCTGAATTTTCAAAAGAAGGTGGGTGCACCTTCCCTGTGTACGTATGTGATGACAACTACATCAGCCAACACCAGTCTTGAGCTGCACTTCATACACAAAGTCTGACAACAAACACACAAAGACGAAACTTTTCGGGTGCTGCTAGAGTTCATAGTGATTCCCACTGCAGAGCCCTCGAAAAAATGTGTCATATTAGTATGAAAAATTAACGGCCGGGGTCATAAAATAAAGAGCCCCAAAGTCTGAACTTTCCCATGCTTTGCAGATGTTTGGATATAGGGTTTTGGGCTGAGCCATCTTTAGTGTTAAAGCAAACATTCCTGTGGCTATAGTCATTAAGATCATGAAAATATGTGGATATGTAACTGAAGAAAGAATCCCAAGAAACCCTTCAACTCGGTGTTTATTGTTTTTCCCCTTTTTCTTTGCACTCTGGACCTATCTGCTGACCCAGAAGTAACAAATCCTTTCAGAACTAATTTATGAGAAACACTGACCCTGAATCAACATCTGTTAGATGACTGCAGTAAATCTTATTACATAATTAAACACCAAAATCTATGTTAAAATAACGTGAAGGGTCCGACTTGAACTCATAAAAGCCAGACTCTTCATTATGAAGGCTGAAATCCTATCCTTAACGCACGCTGCTGTGCGTTGGTATTTGTGAACATATGGTACAGTATATATGACCGTGCACTTTTTGTAGACCCCAGGAATACCTTAAGCGCAACAGCACGAGGCAAGCAGGGGGGTGCTCAGGAACTCCGAGTTTCCTGGGTTTGATGGGTGTTAGTCAGACCCTTGACAATACTGCAACTGCTTCATTTCCAATTAATTACCTGAGGAGTTTGAACAGAGGGGGAAGGGGAGGTGTTTTTTACAAAAGAAAGAAAAAAAAAAAAGGTTGGGGAAGAGTGGTATTTGGTATTTTAAGTATTGACTGAAACAGTCAAGAGAATTGCTACAGCTTTTTGAATGCTACTCTAGTTTCTTTGTTAGATCTATAAAATCCATGGTCCCTATTGACATAACACACCGTAATGACAACCTTTCTGGTCATTCTTGAGGGACTTAATCTCAGCTGTTTGTCAGCCATATGTGTTAAGTGCTCCCTCAAAAGTCATCATGCAATACAAATCCTTGCTGGCTATACTTGAATAGCCCATCCGCCCAAAGGACTTGAACTCATGTTTGTCCCGGGTTCATAGTTCTTACAAATCACTGCCACCCAAAGGCTTTTGGTCAACGGTGTTAGCCCAGTTCCTAATTTCAAACACTGGAAATTCCAGCTCACAAACTGTCACAATTCAAATGCCTTGGCAAAGCAGCTGCTTGGAGAGGAAGCCAAAGCTCTGGATGTGTAATCAAAGGTTGTAAAATATGAAAAGGAAGAATATCCTAAAAATAATTCTGCCATGGAACAGACTGTGTGCTTTAGCTGTGGGAAGACAGTGGATTTCCTCTCCTAAAGAAACAATGCAAAGTCGCTTACAGGTGATGCATGTGTAAACGCGTGCCCCTCCTCATTTCTAGAAGTGGTATCACATTTTGGAGGCACAACCGCTGTAGGCAAATTGTGACCTAATTTAACACATAGCTCAAAATCTGCTGGTGCAAAATAACTCTTGGGCATGGTGAGCGTGGCAGTTAACCGTAGCTACGGTAGGTGGGGACCATCAGACACTCCCTTGGCACAGTCCTTTGGGAAAGGAAAGGCTGAGATGATGGGATTTGAAAGCTGTAGCATGGAGGCACACAAGAGATTCATGAGAAAATAAGCAAGACACCAAAAAGTGTGTAGGACAACTAAGGTGATCCAGCCAAAACAAGCACATATCTTAGGTTAGTGGTTATCAGTAAATTTGCCACACCTCTGCTGCAAATATGCAAGTAAGCTCAGCATCTTTGAAAGTCTGGCTTTGACTATCTGTCTGCAATCTGCATGCTGCACAGACTGCACCCATCCATCTGATACAGATAGGGCCCTGATCTCCCTGAAGTCTTTTGTCTCTCCAAACCGACTGTTGTGGCATTGTGGTGATGCAAGAGGAGGCAGGACCGCATAGTTGTGCAATGACTGGGATGGTTAAAAGAAAACATGATGGATACATGTGCTCAGGTGTGAAGTAGCCAGCTATCAGATCCAAAAATATGGGAAAGCTGGAGATAAAATGTCAACAAATCCTTGGTACTTGTTTTGACATGACTTAAAGCGTGCTCTTTTCAGATACGAAACTTGAAAACGTTAAGATGCAGGGATGAAAGCATGTAGTTACAACTAGAATTGTTGAAACCAGTACCAAAAAAAGTAAGGTGGGACAGAAGGTCTTGTTGTCCTGGTTTAACACTTCAGGGTGCTCAAACTTCCAAAGCAAATGAAACATCAGCATAGAGCTGGGAAACTTGAACTAATCCCATGTTGGGTCATTTTCACGAGAAAATACGTTGAGACTAGAAATAAGAGCCCCGACTGTTTTCTGCTGCTTTGTAAATCACTACTGGTAAGCGAAAGGCCAACCTGAGCTAATCCTGTAAACGCTGGTGGGACCGCTGTAATGTGGATTTTGTAAGTTTGTGATGTGGACTGACGGTAGGCAAGGCCTGACACACACAGCAAAGATTATGCTGAGAGGTAGCTTGCAGTAGTTACTATTTCTCTCTGTACATACCAAAGAAACCATACCCTTCTAGCCTTAGCCAGCGCAGTAGCACAATGTCAATCACTAACTCCATGTGTCAAGCAAAGACCCAGTGAATCACAGCAGTAATTTCCCAAGAATTACTGTGTTAAAAAATAAATTATTACAGGAGCGTTAAAGAGCTAATCCAAACCCCAGGGAAGTCAATAGAAATATTTCCACTAATTTAAATGGATTTCATGGGAGGCCTTAATTTTGCTAATCTACCTTCCTAAGTATTTTTACACTCTTGTTTTCTGAAGATGTAAAAAAATCTATTTTTTCACTAGCAAAGCAACCACCAGATGAATAGATTCTGTGCTCAGGCTGCCAAACTCAGAAAGCTTTGGTAATTCCACACCTCCTCCTCCCTGGCACGTTTGGGTGATGCACTTGGAATATACTTTGAATATTTAAATGAGTAAAAACTTAAATTTTCCTGTTAACACTTTCACCTGATGTATATTGTTTTTATAAGGCACTTTAAGAGCAGTTGTCTCATTTACCATAGCACTCACAGCAATTAAGAGTGCTACTTGTTTCTCATTCCCAATGAAAAAAAGCACCAAAAGGAATGTGCAGTAGGGTGTCTGTAACTACTTTGCTCCCAAAAAAGGCCAGAAGGGATTTGTAAAGGACTTTAATCTCAAATAGATTAAAGGTCCTGAATTCCTGAGACCGAAAGATAAGTCAAAGGAAAATAGATTCCAAAAGACAACACCCCCTCTCCTCAGCCTCTCGGCCAGGCGGCTGCAAAGCCATCAGTAGTTGCCTGCGAAGCCCCCCCGAGATTTGGATGCCAAAAACAATCTGCCACGCTCCGGCATCAAGGTCTAACAGGTTTTCAGAGCCTACCTGTGCCTGCCTGGCCCCAGGGACTGAAGAAGTCGTGTAGGTGAGTTTAGCGGGTAGGAAAGTCTTTACACGCTTTGCCTCCAATAGCTGCAGAAAACGAGCCCTATTTTTACAGCGATAGCTGAGGGCTGGCTGGATTCTCCTGGGATTTTAGCCTCAGTGCTTTCATGAACGGGCAAACTACACTTTGACTTACACCGTTTTCACCAAGCAGCACAAAATCTTGTTGGAATTTTCCTAAAAAAATTACAGCCAGTTCTCTCCATCACCACCTGTAGAGATCCAAGCCAAAACTGCAGAAACTCTCTTGCATCATTTTGCTGTAGAGTACGAGAATCCCCAAAACCGGCTGCCCTGGGACCACCAGCTCTGCCTGGGGTCCACGAGCACCTTTACCCCATGTTCGTAGCTGCTTTCAAAGGGAAGGTCTGCTCCCACCTACTGCCTCACTCTGCTGCCTCCCTGGGGAAGCAGATTCAGCTGGAAAGTAGTTTTCTGTTTCCCAGATGAGTTTTCAGGTGGATCCCACCCTCGCTCAGCCCAGGTGGCAGCAGGAGGAGGACCGGGGACACCCCATCAGGGAGAGCAGGGACACCCCTTGGGCTCTGGGCTTGCAGCCCTTGTGAAACTGCACTGTAAATTTTCAGGATGCCAAATCTGAGACCTCTCGATGGGGATTCTAATTGGCAGGCGTTAAATGTTCCCTCTACAAATCGCACTTCTTTGTCTCCAAATTGGTGGATAAAACCATGGTGCTTATGAAATATAGGCCTTTTCTCCGTACGTTAGCGAGGTTCAAGAAGGAGGAAACCAATTAGGGAAGGACCCAACGGTCTCCGGAGCTGAAAGAGCCTACTGGGCTCAGCAGGATTCCCGACTGAGCAAGAAGTGCAGGGTCAGTCCTTATACTTTTCTGAGGAAAAGGGGGAGTATAACAAAGATTGCAATAATGTCATGCCAGGCCATGGTCTGCTAAGGCACGTGTTTCCCTCCTCATTGTGCTTGACAGCAAGAGTTACAGGGCCAGCGGCAGTAAATTTAGAATGGCAAGAATCTGGGAAAGCGAAGTTCTGTGATTGGTTTTCATTTGCTTCATCCTTTCGGCTACAAGACTTACATGCTGATCTTAACAGCAGTTGAAGAAACAGTTACGGAATATAAATTGGTAGTCCTGTACATGGAGTAGAGCAAATATTCTGGGTTGTGTGACGGGACTATTTGGTTTTTTTAAGGGTGGAAAAAAAACGTGTTTGGAGGGCTTCTTTACAGGGGATAGTTGCAGCTCTCCAACTTACCTGAAAGCTACTGCAGATTTTTAGAGGAACCTAAGGAAAAACAAATGCACCCTTGATTTCGGTCCATGAGATAAGCTTACTAGAAAAATTGCCTGTGGTTTTTCTATAACTCGTCGATGCATCCCATTGCCAGGGACTGCCGCCATCCCGCAACCTCTGAAAACCCAGTCTGTCCTTCAGCCATAGGGACGGGACCCTCGGGCACCCGGGGCCATCCGGGCTCAGCTGCTGAAGCCCCATCCTGATGGTCTCGTCCCCATCT
Source organism: Pampusana beccarii (assembly GCA_013399365.1). NCBI lineage: Eukaryota > Metazoa > Chordata > Aves > Columbiformes > Columbidae > Pampusana > Pampusana beccarii. Next base: position 857,061 of record VWYH01008559.1, on the reverse strand, counting down.
GCCCTTCGCTGCTCTGAGCGACCGCAGCGCTCAGCGGCACAGAACCTGCACCCAACGCTCGTGTTTACAGACAGGGAAAGGGAGGAGAAGGTGATATTTCTCGTGCGGTAAATTCAGCGTGCGGCAGGGCAAGGTCCTGCCTTGTCCACGGGTGGAAAGAAGGACTAATGCATTGATTCCAGATGAGATGAAAAGCAGGCTCCGTAAATCCCGGTCCCCAACTCCAGAGGTTAGGAACAGGGGGGTTTGAAATTCTTTAGTGCTCGCTCTGCAAAGCGATCTGGGGGTAAGCATTTTTGCTTAAAAATGAGAAAGAAAAAAAAAGCCCTCTGGAGTTAATATTCTTCCTTTAGCCATCACTTCATTTTTTCAGCTTTCAGCATGAAGGTGGTGTTGCCAGCAAGACCACCTAGCCACAAACCCAGCAGGGAGCTTCCAAAATTCTTCTAAACACTGACTCCTTGTTATAAATTGAAAAGTGGTAATAGCAACCGTGCATATCACATCTGTGCCAGGCTTCAGGCCTGGGAAGGAGCACTCTCCCTACTGCTGAACACAACTTGGAAAGATCCTTTCAGTCCACACATGTATCAGCATTAGCTATTTCTTTGTCAACAAATCCCTTAATACGTACCCTTTCTATCATGTACAGATGTCTAAAAAATAATGGAATACTGTACTACAAGATTAAACACTTTAATGTCAGCATATGTGTTGCATGACTCTGAACAATGGTATCATTGTGCGTGTACAAACAGCGGGTTGGGGGAAGATGGGTTTAATTATCTCCGAAGCAGCAGCAAGTTCTTCCTGACTAAGTTGAACTTCAGCTAGCAAGGGCGGCTCAGGGCAGAAATTGGTTATTTCTCTAAAAAAAAGCCTGATCCCTTTCCGATGTTCCTGCAGTGATAGGGTTAGCGCCGTGCCCAGCGCAGGCAGGGCTGTGGGGAGGGATGTGGAGCCACCTGTGTCCCTGGGAGCCGACACCATGGAACGCGGGGGGGGCGAGAGGATGCTGCACGGCACCACATCCTCTCAGCCCATGTGTCACCCAGGAGACTTTTTAGTTAAAATTCCTTCGGGTGGTATGGCAAAGGGGAAACAGAACCATCAGAAGGGAAAGGACAGAGGGAAGCATGTGTGCTGCCTTCTGCCTTTGGAGACGTGTCCCTGCCGCGGTTTCATCACAGGCACTTTAAGGCAATGCTGGATGGTAAAACTATTCCTCCTTAAAGACCATCCACGAAATATCTGAGTGGGTTATCCACAGATAATCCATTTTCTTTCCCGAGTGTGCCCTGATCGGTACCAGCTTACGCTGCGGTTTCTCTGCTGAAATCAGAGCCAGACTAGATGAAAGGTATCGTGAAAAATTTACACGTGGGACTGTTCTGTGAAGGCGAAACTCTCCTAATGGTAAACAGACCAACCGTGGTGTGAATCCTGACGGTGAGTTTGCAGTGTCTGTATGTGTATCTGGGGAAAGCAAAGTTAAGTAAGCAGGGAAGAGTTGTGTTTGTTCAGAATACGTTATTCACAGCCTTAGCACGTGCAACACGGCAGCACACGGTGCTGCAAGCCAGCTGCAGCTGCTGTGACGCACCGAGGATCGCTGCAGGACCCGGGGTCGGGAGGGAATGGAGAAATGGGGCAGCGACACGGGAAAGAAATAAACGGGACTGAAGTTTCTCCTTTAGACAGGCTCCCTCTGTTTCTACCTTCATCTTCCAGGAATTCAGCATTAGGAAATCTCTCACAGCGTCTCCCCCATCAGCTTCTCAAGTCTTGTTTCTCTTCTCCCCTCCTATGTCCTCCCAAGTGTCCAGCATTGTGGCCATCACAAAACATCTCAAGCTCTTGTGTGCTCACCGGGAGCGGGTTAACCCAGGCTGGTATTTATCCTCGACAGATCGGGACAGTCGCTTCTCTCTGTGCATGTGAGAGGTGGGGATGCACCCGGACAGCAGCTCGGAGCCAGGGACTCCTGCAGCTCCCTAAGGCAACCTTAGCTCTTCTCTACACCCTCCTCTAGAAACATCCCTGTAGTCAAACTGGGCAGTGAGCAAAACGACAGGCAGAAACTCATCGTTGCTGCTGTGTTCTTTTCGTGGTCTGCACCGTGATGCACAGCATGGAATAACCTAAGAGCAGAGGTGCGCTGCTGTCTAGCGCATCCCCTACACCCTCTGGATGCAGCTGTGGGAGGTACGTGAAGATGCAGGAGTACGTTTTTCTTTTCCCTCTTTTAACAGAGATGACTGCTGCATTACATTGCTCTCTCTCTTTTTGCCGTTTGGGGGACAGCCAGGCTGCTTTCCTAGTGCTGTGCAACTGGAGTTGTACCTGGTGAGGGCAACGTCACGGGGAAGCTGTGCCAGCCTTAGGTGTGAACTCCAAGTCACACGCTTTGTCAGCGCAGCCAAGGGTCAAGGAAACAGTGGCAGCCTGGGGAGGAGGAATCACAAACGAGGGTCAGAACACAGCACGGAACAGGGTGGCACTGGTCTAGAAGAGAAAGCAGGGTGATGGGCGTCTCAAGGGGGAGGAGGCTGCAGAGTACACAGAGGGAGAAAAGTTAACGACAACATGATTCACTGAGGAAAATAATCCCCCAGTCCAACCAGCAGACAAATGGGGCTCAAGGTGCTTCCCATAACCTGCTCTGAGGCTGGAGGCCTCTCAAGAAATCACTGATGCAAAAAGCAGCAGTCTGCCTTGTCTGTGTGCACACACAGCCCTCAACTAATGGGAACAATTCCCCAGGCCCAAGGAAGGAGAGACCAGTGGCTGAACAGATCTGACCAGAAATAATGTGCATTCAGCCAGTGAAGATTAAAGGCAGCATGAGCAGCTACTATTGGGAAACCTAAAACGGGCTATTTGGGATGAAATGCAAAATCTGGAATGAAAAGATCCAGGTCATTCTTGAAAGATTCCAAGTGTGAAACGGTTCTTCAGCTTGGAACAAACCTCCGATCAGGTAGAAGGCAAGGAAGTTTTCCTGAAATGTAGTTTCCCTGCTCCTTTGAGGGTGGCTGCTCCTACCCCGAGGTCCGTACAACAGGAGGAAGCTGGGAGCCTGCAGCACAGGTACCTTCATCTGCAAGAAGGCGTGTGCAGAGGACATGCAAAGACTAAACAAATTGTGGTATAGTAACTCTTTGATGCGATGATTTGATCACGCAGAGATGCGACAGCATCAAATTATACTCTCACATTCCAGTAACTACATTGGGGCAAATTAAAAAGGCTTCAAATATATTTGATAAATTAGATACTGTTCATAATAAATAGCCTGAGTCAGTAATCTTGGGAAGGTCACTGCCCAAGCATCTCTGACGTGTTTATAGAAAACAGACAGAAATGGTTAAACATACCACCAGTGCCCTGGAGCGTGTGTTCATCTGCGTTTGCAGGGCTGGACACCGCTGCCTTTCGCTGGGCCAGTGAGATACTACTAACTTAGTTTCAGGTTTTTTCCAAATCTTGCTTCCAGAGCACGAAGAATTTTATAATAAAGTTGTGCTCGTAAACCGATGCTTTTCAAGCTTATATGCTGCTAATTATCTTCCACTACATGATTTTTTTCAAGTTGCCACGTGTTCCTTATTGCTATTCATGTATTATTAGGTAGCATAAAGTTACTTAAAACAGCAAAAGATTCAACATTTGTAAAACTGATATAGAAAGAAGGACTGGATTCTGGACTGGTACAGCTGGTTTAAGGTATTTTGGAAGTAAATGAAATCAAATGAGAATTTATAATCCTTCCTGAGGTCTGGATTCCATCAGACTAAACTCATTAGGCATTAAGGTGCAGGTGCAGCTAAATAAAGGATTGTTCTGCTTTCCTTAATACCATAGATTCACATCTTGAGTTCAAAATAAGAGTCTTTTAAAAACACATGTATATATTGTGCATCTACTGGCAACACTTGAAAGAGAAAGTTCAGCTGATGGAATCTTCAAATGCCTTGTTTTTCTCAAAAGAATGTGCCCATTTCTGCACCAGCCATGCTAAGGGACACGAGTGAACAAGTGACTGCAGGGTCGCCTCTGAAGGCTTATTCATTTGCATTAGCCTTCCTTTCATCTACTGAACAGCTGCCCAAATAAATAACATAAATCTAATTAATCCTTCTTTAATATTGTATTGCCACAACAATACCAGTGTCCCCCCGAATACTCCGGAGTGTGGGTCTCCACCTGCTCAGGTGCTTTGGGGGGAACACGGTGCAGTCGCAGGCGCAGGAATCGAGCCTTTTTTGTGGTAAAAGGAAAATAAGTCAAGAACCAGTTTTCCAGGTTTTAAACCATATGACTTGCTAGATTTCTCAGCTGAAATCCCAGATCCTGGTTTTGTTGAGAAAGTAGTTTGTGGGGTATTACAAAATAACCAGTCGATATCAGACACGCGGCCACCAGATAAGAATCTCAGCCTTTGACTCTAATCAGCAAAATTTCAACTCGGAATGTCCATCCACACTCCGAGCTGTGCCATAAGCCTGCAGTCAGCTGGACTTTTTGGGCTTGTCTATGCAACATCAAACATCTGCACCTTTCTTGGTCGGATTAGCGGGGGGCAAACTCCTCTGGGGAAAGGTCCATCTGCCCTAGAGGGGAAATCCCTGCGAGAACAGAGCTCGTCTCGCATCCTTACTGCTACAGCTATTGCAGGCTTTTCAGGTGTTCCATATGTGGGAGGTCCAATGATATTAACACAGTTTACAAACCAGGATTATCAGATAGAAATACGGTGCTCGAAAAGATGGGAGGCAATATTTTGGAAAATAATGATTAGAGAACTTGAATTACTGCTTTAAAATATACTCCAGTGTGCCCTTCCTCATGAAAGTGGGACTTTGAGACCTATTTCACATTTTTCCTTGAGATCATCATGTTTCCTCAGTGCTGCCAAGAGAGCTGAGATCAGGGGGGCACTGAGCACAGTCCCCAGGGCTGGGGACATGGGGACAGGAGAAGAGCTCCTTGCCCAGCAATGATCCTCACTGCCTTTTTCCCTGTGATGGCTCTTGCAGCTTATGCGTATGACCTTTTTGCTTTCTAGGAATGTTCGCCATGCATCACATTTATTGAGAAACAGGCAGGGGACTGCTTATTTGTTTAATAACTTGGTACGCAGGCCTGAGGACTGTCAATATTAAAGATCTGTAGGTTGATGCTATCCACGTATATTTCTGCTGGTAGATGTAAAATGCTAGTGTCTTTAAGTGACGGCAAATTTAAACTGTTATTCCAGAAATGTCCTCAGGAAGATAGATAGATAGATAGATAGATAGATAGATAGATAGATAGATAGATAGATAGATAGATATCTGCATGTATAAAGTGTGTGCATGTGTCTGCCCTCTTTATAATTTAAATGTGGGTGGCCCAGGTGTAACAGCATCTGAAGGTTAGGAGAAGATTTCTTTCCAGTTTAATTCCCACCCACAATCCCTATTATACAAGAGGAATTTTTTGGCTGTTGTTTTGGTACAAGATAAGCCCCGGGTGACACCAGCAGCCCCATCCCCACATACCCCCCTGCAGCTCGTGGACCACATGCCTGGATTCCCAACACGGAGCCTCTCGCTAGAGCCGGGCCATCCCGGCCTCCTGAGTCAGCCCCTAACAACAGCATTTTCTGTTTTGTTTGGGGTTTTGCGTGTCTTCAAACGCAATTTTGCAATCGCAGTTCTGGGGTAAAAGCTGGGCTGTTGTAATACACCCTCGCGTCCTCACATCGGTTTGGTATGAATGGAGGGAACGCGGTTCACATCCTGTTGCGTGCAATTGTTAAAAATAGCAGTTTGTTAAAAACGAGAGTATGGTGTTTATGAAAGTCTCTCTCAAGGAGCAAGAACACAGATCGTTCTCCTCCAGCTCGGGCTCTTGCCTGCAAGTCACTCATGTCTTGAGGGACTATGACTCCAATATGGGGAGGAAAGACTTTGGGCACGTTAGACACACTGACTTAGATTTTTCCCCTATTCTGTGACACTTGCAGTGAAACAGCCCTCATCTCACAGTTGTGGACTAATGAGTAAAATGACAGTTACTGTTTTCTAAAAAAATAATTGGGGTTTGCTTGAACGTGTTTCTGCATCATTCTGGATTCTTCCATGTATTTCCATATTTCCTGCATCAGGTTTTAATGTAGCGTAGCGGTCAGAGATTTCTGTGGATGTGGACTCTAATATTGTTGTAATTTGGTTATAATGCATACCACCAAGTTGCAGGAACTATTATATTCAGTGATCAAAGTTGTGTTCACACCAATAAGAAATGTGTTACACCACACATTTGATTTGCTGTTCCTTTCCACCTGTCTCAGAAGACAAATGATTCATCACATAGTGCTGAAATACCATCTTCTGATTTGGGCTCAGATTTAAAAGAATCGTTACTCAAAAGCTTCCTTTTGAGTTGAAAAGAAAGATCGGTGCTGAATGATTCTTTTTCAGCTCTTCTGCAGTTTATTACAAGTATATTTGTGTAATTAAGGGGCCCAGTAGTGATGTTGTTAAAATACAAGTGGGCACATTTATTGTTTCCTCCAAAAGGAAACAACCAATCTCCAACAGTTCTGGTTTTTCCCTGCCTCAACTGAACATCTACTGCTTTATGTAGCTAGCAGATTGTGAGGCTAAAGTTACTTCTTTTTTTTCTCTATTTCTTTTTGTTAAAAAGGAAAAAAAAAAAAAAAATAATCCCCTCCTTTCTCTTAACAAATGCTGGACTTTTTAAGGATATGGTCAGAAAGTGGACCTTAAACTCAGCATGATGTTTATAGTGCCACACAAGCTTCAGGAAAAGTGATGTGCAGCACTCTTTATTAACATCTAAAAAGTCCCTGTGGGGTGACAATGACTGCACAGTAATAAAAAAATAAAAGTAGCAAGATTAAAATATTCAGAATATTTTTAGTGATAGAAGCAATAAGTTTTAACCTTGAGAAGCAGCTTGCTAGCACTGAGCATGTGGGTAGAACAGATACAATCAGGAACTGAATCCTGTTAGTTGTGAATTATTATCATTCGTGGCATTATAGATACTTGGCTGATGTAAGTAAATCGTTAAAGTATTGATACAAAAGTATTTGAACAGTACTAAATTGTAAGCAGCAGAATCCAGAATTTCTAAATTACAGTAATTTTTAATCTTCCATTTAAAAGAAGAACCTGAACTTGCTTTCTCTTGGGGTGCCGAAGGACTCACTGAAGTCTCCGAGCATTTCAGGCCCCACCAGCCCTGCCCCTAATCCTGACTCTGCAAAGAACTGTCTCTCCGTCAGAATTATAACTCCCAGCTACTGATGCTGTATTATTTTATGACCATTTTTCAGTAGTTCTCCCAGGGTTCTTCTTGTCTCTTAAGAAGTTTTACTGCCACTATGCTGTGGGCAGAACAACGGGTAAAACCAGCGGGCCCAGGCGGCCCCACCGGTGCCACCACCATGACTGAAGGATTTGGCCCAGTGGCTCTAACCACAGAGTCAAAGCTCGACCTGACTTACAGCCCCCAAAACGTGGTCCAGACACTGTGCCAGCTCCCCCGATGGTGTCGCCTGTGGTGACTTTGCCGCCGGGGTGGCCCCGTGCCAGGGCTGAGGGCGCTGCCCAGTGACACCAGTGGGTTTGCGGGAGGTGGAACTGGGACCAGCACCGCGCTGGAAGGCCGCAGCAGAACGAGAGGAAACGTTTTGCTCATTGTAGAAAACAGTAAAAACTTCTTTAAATTATGTCCTACGAGATTATCAGCCTGATCAGCCCGACGGTGTTGCCTCCTCATAAAGAACCTAAGAAAGCACTTGCTCGTTTTAATTGTTATTTAAAGGGAAGCGGTGCCTTCTCTCTCCCCCTCCCTTCTTTCTCTCCCTCCCTTTTTTCTTTTTTTGTTGCTTTTTAAAGGAAGGTAGCTTTTAAGAGCTTGCCATGAAGATCTAAGTTAAAGGATTTTCTCCACTACAAAGCCTGCATAATTTCCCAGGCCAGGTGGACCCGATAGCACTGACTGCATGCTGAAAAATCTCATCCCCACCCTTCAGGCACGTTAATTGTAAGCCTTTCCAGATACACTGGATAAACACTGTCAAAATGAACCTGAAAGGGTTGGTGGTGGTGGTTTAGCCCTTAAATAATTATGAGTTTGTCTGTCTAATTACAACATAATCTTGTTTAAACTTGGACGGCTGTTTGCAGGATCTTTTAAACGAGGCAGAATCAGAAACAGTGAAAAGCTGAAAATTTACAATTCTTCTACTTTAAGGCAAGGAAAAAAAAGATTGTTTTACTCCTGTAAAATTTAATTCGACCTGACAACAAAAGAGTCTGACTTGGAAGCTACTGTGGCAGGATAAAGATGACAAAGAAATAGCGTGTGACCGCCGAGATGCAACAGAAACTTAATACTCTACGGATAAAATTTTTCAAACAGTTTAGAAATACTTTAAGGTAATTTACGGGAAGCCTTGAGTGACAAAGCACATTACTTGAAGTGCCTTTCCCTCACTAGGCACTTTCTAAATTCTTTCTCTCTCATTTCTTTACTCTCAGGAGACTTTTAAATCCAGTGAACCAAAACAACACTTTGTTTGTTGGTGTAGAGCAGGGCTGGCACAGATGGCAGACATTGCACCTGTTCCAATAAAACAGGAAAACTGAGAGATAAACCATAGCACTCATTAAGAGGAATCTACTGAGACATGAACAATTCGTATTTTGAACATCTTCCAGGAATAAAAGGAGAAATACACAAACAGACCTTGTTTTCACCATCATCAGTTTAAAATAAATTCATTTAAAGGGAATTTCACGTTTTTTTCATGTACAAAGAGTACATACCACTACAGAAACTATGATTATGCTTTAATTTCTTTAAGAAAGCAAATGATTTTATCTAGCTACTCCTATTCTTTTAAAGAAAAAATCTGTTGGCAGTTTTAATTGAATCAGTTAATCCCTCTATTCCTTAGATGTGGCAGCTTCTTCTACTTTTACATTTTCTCATGCTGAGTAATAGCACATTCTTACAATCTGTTTCATAGTGATCAGAATAGCAACATAAACAAAAGTCCTTCTGCATATCTATTAACAAATAACTGAAATTGTGGGAGGTGGGGGAACCATAGAACTGTTTGGACAGTTAGGAACAAAATTCACTGCAAAATATTTTTTTTCTGTGCAGAAGGAATAGCTATGTAATACCCAATAGATTATTAAAAAATCTTACATGAGAAGAAACATTAAATAACAGCTACTCAAAGGATAAATTTCGTCCAACATTCACCTTGATCATCAGTGGCTGTGCTGCTCAATATCCCGTATATCTCCCTCTGTTTCTCTCACACATACACACACAAGCATTAATACAGAACGTCACGAAAATTCCTAAGTATCATTTAATGTTGGCCGCCCTGCACTGTAAAGTCATTTATATAAAACTGTGGTTGGCAGCTCTCACTCTTCCATGGGAACAAATTAACATTGGCATTCCAAACACAGGAAAGTAAGGAAATTAGAAACACAGTTTATATTTGGCCAGTGCTTTGAAATACTGTACCATGCTACTGATGTCAATTAATGAAAAGCAGAATTTTGTGGAGAGGGTCTGGTTTTGAAACACATTAACACACGTTAAACATGTTTGCACAGGAACTGGATTGTAAGTATCTTTGTTCCAAAACAATAAAGCAATTACACTAAAACTTGTAGTCTAAAAGTTGCCATTAATTCAATCCATTCAATCTGGATCACTAAAGGATTTTCACTGAGTTCAAGATGTAGTTGACACAAATGTTTAAAAGAACGTGCAAGGCACGGTACTGTGGGGCAACCCAAGATCCTCTCCCATTACCTGCTGTAAATCAGGTAAAGTTATCTGTAAAAAATAGAATTGTACAACATGTACGCAAAAAAAAAAAAGGGGGTATCGGCAAAGTTTGTAGCTTTCATCTGCAAAATAAGGATTTCCCAAAGAGGTATTAGAATTAGGATCGGTTCAAACTTTTCTACCTGCAACCTTTTTCTTAGCAAAGATGTTTGCTGACAAAATCTGAAACACTTCTGGTTTTCACATGTACACACACACAAAAATGCAGATGGCAGTTTATCTCCTGGCACGAGGCCACTGACTTCAGTGGAATTACTCCAGCACGGAATTTGGCCCGGCAGTCTTTACAACACACTGTTTATTTGTACTGTGATTCAGATATTTTGATACCAGGAATCTTTCATCACTGAAGTTTCTCCATATGAAATATGTCTTGTATTAAGAAATATCAGTTTCACATTTTTGTTCAACGTTATTTGTTAAAATCTGTTTGTTGCAAAGATGGGAATTCAGCTGTAGTTCAACAACCGGGATTGGGCTAATAATGATAAGCAGTGACTAATAGGAGCTGGTTCATGTTTTGATTTTTTGCAGCAAAGGAAGCCTCCCTCAAAAACAATTTCAAGATTAGGAGAGAAAACTGTTTGAAGCTGTAGCAGAAACTACTGCAGGCTCATTATTTCAACACAGGGGCATTTCTTTGGCCCAATTCTGTTCTCAATTGTGCTAGTGTAAATCAACAGGGAGTTTATGGGAATTACTTTGGACATACAGTTCGTATAAATGAGACCATAGGGGCAGCTTCAGTAGAAATTTGACAATTTACACCAATGAAGACCTAGCCAAGAATTTTCTCTCGGGTTTCCACTTTTCCAAACACATGCGTGTGCAGAACTTTATCCACGTGATTAGTCCTCAGGAGTAGTCCCGTTTACTTCAAACAGTTGTACGCTGAAAATCTTCATCCTGGTTCTAATTTAAACCCTTCACTCATTTCTTTAGAAGTCACTTCCCTTTCGAAAAGAAATGCATACATATAATAGCATATTTTATTTTTATATATGTGTATATATATATATATATAAAATTCAAGTCAGTACGTTGATGCAGGCCCCAAAGAGGAGGACTGAACCACTGGAAAGGGCTTAAAATATCATGGTTTCTTAATTTTGTGTATCAACAGGTAAGCTCTTTATCTGGCATGCTATCAAAATTTGCTTACTTGTGTGCTTGTTCAGATGAATTCAACCATCATTGCAACTTCTCACTGGTATTCATCCAGTTAGAACAATTTAGAGGCATAAAACTCAATGTGTTATCATTTTAACCACAAATTAACAGTTTCCATATAAATATTAGCATTTCCTCACTTGCTTCAAGGATAGAAGCCATAATGGTACCAACAGTATATTTGATTTAAACTAATTAAAAACAGAGGCTCTTGCAATTTAATATATTGATTTTACCAGTGGGACTTAAATCTTTTATAATAAGTGTACACAGCTGCACCACTCGCCCACCGCCACTTTTAAACCTAATCCCTGCATTCCTCCTGACAATAACATGACAGGATCCACACATCCCAGTATTAGCCTTAACCCCGGTGACACTGCCAGAATGTATTAAACTAAAACATCGCAGTGTTCTATTTAAAAGGAGCCTGTCAACAGCTCCGACTGGGCTTTTAATAGTTATTATCTTTTTTTTTTTAATTAATGTTTCCAACCACTTGGGGAACCTTCTCTCACGCATCTTGCCCCCCCACACACCCCCAGAAATGCGTGTCGAGCTTATTTACAGAGGAAAAACTAACGCCTGGTGTCACGCTGCCTGCCCAGAAGCCATTAAATCTCCTTTGCAAAAGGGGGACGGGGGACGCACACAGCCGAGCCCGGGTGGGTGCAGGTCCTGCACGCTTCACTTGTGCCCAAATCCTGCGACGAGCATCACAAGACCTGGCCATCAAGGCTTGTCTCCTTCAAAGCACTTCACAAGCCGCTGTGTTCTGGCTTTTAAACTACAGGACAGCCTGCGTGGGAACGGAGGAAAAACCCAAAACCCGGCTTCTGCGAGAAACCCGCTGCCGAGGCACTCGAGGGGACAATTTCCATGTCCCTTTGCTTTGCGTGAGGATGTGAGTCCTCAGCCCACTGCTCCCTTCTCTGCTGCCACCGCACCCGTAGGGTGGCGGTACATAGTTCCTGCTCTGTTCTGCCATTTTGCATCTGAAAATTAGAAAACAAATGAGTTTCTGTCTAGAATAGGTCTGTACATTGGAAGAACACCTGCCGGTTACTGGCTGCGGTCAGTGTGCTTTATACCTTTAGTTTGCTGCAAGCCTTGGCTGATTCTATACCACTAAGTGCTGCATATATCCATACCGTCCCAAACAATTACGGGAGGTACCTGTTCAGGCTTGAGAGCTTCTAACAGTGCTAGGTGGAGGGGAAAAAAAGAAAAAAGCCGAGGGCTTGGCCTAATGTATGGACAAACCATGTGATCGTGACCAGGCATCCAGGGCTAACATTTAATCTGCTTTGTTTCAAGTGGGAAATATGTGAAGATCAAATAAGTTCAAATCCAGGTCAAATATCCTTGAAAATCTTTGATTTATATAAGCAGGAAAATGAGGTTTAAAAGAAGTGATTATGAAAGGGTTACTAAAAACACAGCTGTACGCGCACTCTTATATCTGAGGCTCTCCAAAGAAAAACTGTGTGACATCTATATTAACCTTTGGCTGTACACCAATGACGGCCTGTAGTGAGCTGGAATGCAAGGCAGCCCCTTCCAAATTTTAACACAAGCCAGGTTACAGCTGCAAATGCCTGCAGCCCATGCTCACTTTATAAAGTATTCCCCAAAGGAAATTTTTTAACTGTTATAGAATCTTTTTCTAATACCCTACAGTGTTAAAGCCTGTTATTAAAGGGCAAAGAGATGGTTCTCTATGCCAAACACTTGTCAACAAAAAGGATAGCCAGATGGTACGAAATAAAAGGAAACTTGGGGGCTCTTCAGCTTCTTGATATACATTAACAAAAGCCACTTTCATGTGCTCCTTCCAAGGATGACTAATTCCCGCCCCCCCTTATTTGTTGCCAGTATTAAACAACGTTGTTCATTTTATAATCAATCACGAGACAAATTAACAAATTGCACATCACTTGTGCCGGCTCTTTTAAAAATATTCTAAGCGAGTCTGTTTACTAAGGCAAGATTACTCACATAAGCACAACTCAATTATTTTTAGAAGAGAGGGTCTAAGTAATCTAGAGGATGTTTACTCCGTAGTTGCTGTTTATAAACTTGAAATGAAACTTGTGCAAAAAATGCTTTGCGTTTTGTTCAGCTCCTAAAATGGATCAGTTTGTAAACTGTACTTGGACAGGATCTGAAAGTAAATTCCAAATACTGAAATCACAGTAATAAATTTGATAAAATTAGCCAGTAATTAACTGACTTAGACCACTGTGGCTAAACGCTCTTTTAATTTACATGTAACTTCATTCTTGACACAAATCCATTCCCCATCCATCTTAGCACAGGTGTAAGCTAAGAGAAAACGTAGCCTGTGAATTAACTGGTTATAAATCTAAATCTAATTAATTGCCAAGATTTTACAGTAACATTACATGCTTAGTACAAAGCTCCCTGCAACATAACCCTGAAAGGGAGCACCTGTATTCTGGTTCCTCCCTACCAATATCCAGTATAAATTCCCTGGAAAAAATAAATACCATATCTCCATAGAAATCAGTTGGGGGAGGTTGCTGTTAGGTTGGGGTTTTTTTCATATGTAGCCCAGTAAATCTTGCAATGTAACTCTTTAATTTTTTTCAAATATTTTTTTACTCTGAAGTTGTACAACTAGATTCTTGAAGAATATGAATAAACCAAAAGAAAAAAAAAGGTGGTTTTGTAGATTAGCATTTGGAAGCTTAGAACAGCAAGTTTTATTTACTGAAATTTAAAAGTGGTATTTCTTTATTCATTTTTACTTCCTCCATTCTAAGGCCAACCTGTATTATGTGGTGACACTTCCTCATTGTGATGGCTCTCGTATAGTAATAAAAGCCGACCTGTGAAATGCAATGCTCGCAGAGTATCTCTTACAAAACTAGGACACAGTTTACTACAGTCTGCATTTAGCAATTCAGCTCTGCTTTAAAAGGGATCATTGTCAAAAGCCTCCAAAAAAATATCAGTTCTACAACAGATCTTCTAATTTTCCCTGAATGTCATAGAAAACTGTACATATCAAAGCAGGTGGTGTATTTGACTATATACGGGAGTGAGTGGCTGGTCTAACTCATTAAAACGTCCATAAACAAGCCTGTCTTTGTCCCATAAAGATGAAAGACCGATGACTATAATGGGATGAAAGGTGTGCACAGTGATGAAGAAAGCTATTATAGATCTATGTCCTTTTTAAACTCGTCCTGGCATGCACTGTTGACAAGGGAACAAAACAGTACAGATAAACCTCCGAAATGTGCCCTGCTGGTAATAATTCCACCTGTCTTTAAAACGATTGGATTTTGCCTGCGCTCTTCATACTCACTGACCACACTGACAGCAATTAAATAAAATGATAATTAAGTATTTTGCGTAAAGAACACTTGTGGATTTCTAAACCAACTACAAAACCCAGCAGGTCAAAATTAATGAATATATCCACCGTAGTCATTGCATAGAATTGGGATGTTGATTATCGATTATGCAGTTTATACAGGTAAAACCTGCGCTACAAAAAGTTCTCGCGTAGAAACAGACCATATCCAAAAAGTCACATGTATTTCACAGTTTATGGATTGATTTCACTCCTTTGTACTCAAAATAATCAGGAACCTGAACGTAATTCCTTTCATGTAAAACTTCCATGGGCTGCAAAGGTGACTTTTATGGGAAGCGCAGGACTGGAGCGCTGCAGCTTCACTGCTCAAAGTCACGCAGCAAACAGACCCGAGGGGCAGAGCTGCTTCCCCAGAGCTGAACTCCCTCCCATTAGGTACTTACATGTTTGGTAAAGGCTCTCTCCTCTCTACCGAAATGGAAACAGAAGTGTGAATTTCGCTATCGTTATTTCAACATCCTTTGTCTTCTGTTCGAGACTCTCCCTGCACTCTGGTTGTACACGGTGGAGGACCCGAGAACCACAGAGAACAATGTTAGCAAGATCACTCTTATCTCTAAAGTTAAATATTTGACCACCATTGGTACTTTCGGCTGCTCAAATATTTGATTTTAAATGTATCATTTGCTGATCAGCTTAAGTACCTAGCAGCGATTAGACAAACACGGTCATTCCAAATGGAAAGCACCAGCGCTCTCAAAGAGCGCAGCCCCCAGGCCAGATGTAATTCGGAGCTTCCCACTGTGGAGCTGATGGTGGTTAATACGGAGGTGCAGCTCACTCGAACTGGAGATCTCCCACGGCATCCCGTGCCTCCCTGTCGTGCAAGAATTGTGCCGGGATGGCTACCGTGTCTAATAATTATTAACGTGTGTCACAGAGCCTTTACAGCTACTGATCTTTTTCAGTTAGCTAAAGCGCTGGGATTAGAAACGTGGTGATTTAGGCGGTAATTTAATCTTTGTTGCCTCTGAAGCTCCAGACAGTGGAAGTGTCCAGAACAGTGACATCCATAAAGGTGTTAATGGATTTATTGGTGACGGGGGTGTCTGTAATCCCTGGCCAGCTACGTGCCAGAGGTGGGCTCCTCTTGCTCTTTGCATGTCCCTTTGTTTGGGACACAGTTTGAGTCGATCTTGTTTTGGAAATACTATTCGGATTCTGTCTTGAACTTGCAGGCACCCAATGTGTACATGTGGTGGTTTCAGAGCTGCACATGATGGGGTCTAAAAACGGATAGAGTGAACCAGGTCTATAATTATATATTTAAAATAGAACGCTCATCCCGACAATGTTTTACTCAAGTCCGGCCAAGCCAGTCTGCACGGGTGTGCAATCTACAGCAAGCAAACAGAAATCAGATTGGGCAGTGGCATCCAATTAGAGAGGCCTAGCGAGCCGCATACAAAGCGTGCCAACTTTTGTATCATTTGCATAAACCCATCCACATGTGCTTGTGAAAAGAGGCGAGTTAGCTGCGGAAACTGGGGTCAACAGAAAAAGCTGCAGGGGTAAATAAGGATTTAGGGTGGAATCCCTCCCAAGCCATTAGGAAAACGTGTGAGCAGCTCGGCCCCTTTGGAACCGTCCATCTCGGCAGCCCTGGTAGCTCTGCATCCCGCACGAGCGCCGGCCCGGCGCTGGGAGCCGTGCTGGCCCATGGTCCCGCCTGGGTTTTGCGTCTTCCTTGGCGGTGCAGGATGCAGAACAGACCTGCTAATCGTCCCGTTCAACTCCTACCTGCAAATCCAATTTCTGAGGTGCGGCAAATAACTACCAAAGGGAGAAGACGACAAAGAACTTAGCGCGTCGGGGTGAACGCGGCGAGAACTTGTGGCTGTCCAAATGCTGCGACGGAAAGTCAGAGCCCTCTCCAGGTTGCTGCCATTTAATTACCGCCTCGCAAAGCAGCCGCCTTTCCAAGGGCCGCTACCTGCCCTTCCTCGCCCAAGTGGGCGGCCAACCATCCGACCCGCTGCGGAAACAGCTCCGTACCGGGGCCACCTGCGCCACCAGTCCCTGCCCTCCCGTCGGTGGCCGGGGCCCTGCTCCAGCCTCCCCCTGGCACAGTCCCCTGCCCAGTCACCCCGGCTCCAGCCCCGGGGCCTCGCCGATGGCGGGCACTCACCCAAGTTGACGAAGCTCATGACCATGTCAGCTTCGGTGAGGAAGTTGCTATCCTGCAGGCTGGCCAGGGGTGGCCCCTGGGTGCTGAAGATGGGCTTGTAGGGGTAGGAGAAGCCCTCGCCCTCCTCAGCGGCGGCCCCCGCCGCCCCCTCCTCCACGGACATGGCATTGTAAAGGTCCAGCATGAACATGGGGGCCGAGTTGTGCTTGCCGTGGAGGTGGGGCCGCGGGCGGTGCGGCAGGCCGAGGATGGAGAGGATCTCCCGCTGCATCTCGCGGCGCTCGGGGCCGCGCAGCCGCCGGTGGATGAAGCTGGAGTGCACCTCGTTGTCCACCGTGAAGTCGGCGAGGACGCAGCGCAGCCAGAGGGCGGGGGCGGCGGCGCCCAGCACCAGGAGCCAGGAGGCGGGCTGCCCGCGCCCCGCCGCCGGCATCGCGGCGCGGCGG
>VWYH01008559.1:798725-839994 GCA_013399365.1 Pampusana beccarii | reverse complement strand
CGCAGGCGGCGGCGGCCCGAGGCGCTGCTTCCCCCGGCGGCGGGAGCGGAGCGCTCTGCCCGCGCCCCGCACGCCGCGGCGGAGCCGTGTGAGCAGTGCTGCTCGGCGGAGAGGCAGCGGGAGGTTGTGTCTGGTGGGAGGAGCAGGCTGGAAAACCCAAGCGCTCTCGCTCGCCCGCTCCAAACCGCTTGGGAGAGGAAAATCCGTGTGAGCGCCTAGAGGAGGAACATCTGATCAGGTTGCTTTTCAGGATGTTTGTGGAGGCTGCTGGCTCGGGGGAGAGGGTGAGCCGGTCCCAAGTGCTTAAATTAACGTGGACGTAATTAAGGAGAAGACACCCCAGGAGGCAGGGAGGTTTATGTAGAAAGAAAGGGCCCAAACTCGCGGAGAGTTTATAGATGCAAGTCGATCGTCTGTCTGCACAAACATGCATACACAGGCATGCTTTTTCCTTCCCGTCCACCGCTTTTTTTTGTTTTTTTAAGAAGCACGTCTGGGGAGACACTGTCCAGGACAAACCCAACAGCGCTACATGATTTAAAATGTGATGATTCTGTATTCACGCACCTAGGCATGTACGTCTGTGTGCACAGAGCCCCAGGTCACTTTTTCCAGCCAGCAGCAGGGAGAGTGAATGGAGAAGCATTAAAAATCCAAGCAGGGAGTTATCATAGGAGAGTCAAAACCAGCAAAGTTTACTTGGATCAGAACCATCAACCTGTGCACATGGGTGGTTTGTGCCATTACGTTATCCTGCTCTCTCACCTTCCCCTTACTTTCTGCTGTCTGGCACACACGTTTGTGGAATGCTCTCTGGAGACGGATTGTCAGCTTTTTAAAGCAGCAACTCCTTTTTTTTATAGCTCGGTGGGTGTAACATCCACAGTAATGGAGCCCCAGTCCTGATTAGTCCAGGTAGATGTCTGTTGCAACAGTAAATAGTAATAGTCTCGGATAACAAATGTAAACTACTGCTTCCCAAATGTTACTTGTAAAGCAAGGGGAAGGCAGGATGGAAGGGTTTATCTGGGTCACTGAATCCAGCCCGAGGTAATTTCAGAAACCACATATATGTGTGTGTGTGTATATATATATGTATATATATGTGTGTGTGTGCACACTGAGTTTATGCTGACATTAAGATTCATTCCTTAGGCAAAAAGGAGGAAGAATAAGGGCAGGGGAAAAAGAAGGTCAGCGTTGGTCTCTTTTGATTGATTGTTCATCTGATGTTTTCAGACGAGCAATATCCAGTAGTATCCAACACCAGATCCTGCATCTGTTCTGGAAAATAATATTAAGTGCTTCTTCTAGCTCTTTAATATCCTTATGTGAACAGCAGGTAACTAGTAAAAAAAGCTGCATGGGAAACATGTTAAGTGATTTAGTGTGTTTGTATGCATGCATGTGCACCTCTTAATAACAGGGAAACTGAGGCATGACATTGAAATGACTCACAGAGCTATTGAAATAGTGGTGGAACCAGCATTAAACTCCTAGCTCAGTCCTAACACACGTTTAAGAAAGGCTCAAGCCCTGGGAGGATGGTGAGGGGAGAGAGGCTGTGAAGCCCCATCCACCTTAGGTAACGTGAGAGCACTTGCTAAATTTGCTGGTGCTAATGGGAGTGCTCAAATGCTGCCCCTGTACCTGCTTTCCTGTTGCTCCCCACTAGTTGCATTTTGGATGTCAGGTTAAGATCAAACTCTCCAGCATCTTTTGTATTTACTGAGGAGCAGCACTAAGCTGCTCTTAACCAGGCAGGTATTTGCCTGAATTTCTCTCTTGCCAGGGGTGTGGTTTCTAGATCAATTTAAGCTGATCTAAAGCCAGGCTCCTCCTGAGAATGATGTTTTTTTCTCATCCCACCCCAGCCTGGACCTTCAGCTGTGCAAACCCACCCCTCTCCAATGCCGCTGCTAACACATCCACACGCAGGTCAGGAAGCTGATTCTGTTTTCAAAAGCAATATTTTTTTTAACCATTTATGTATTTGTTTGTGCCGAATTCATTTTCTGCTGGGTCAGCTCCTTGCTCTGGCTGACTCCATATCGTGCTGGAGCTAGGGAGGCCACAGGAATGCGCAGCTGGGGGCAAGGAGAGGGTGGCTGGGCTGGGCTGGGCTGCCTTAGGTTGGCTTAAACTGGTGGTGGAAGGGCAGAGGGATGATTCAGTACCCTCTGCTCTCCCTTTCAGCTGCAGATAGCTCGATTCCGCTTTTGTTCCTCGTAGGCAGTTGTTTTTGCCCCGAGTTTTGAGGGTTGGTCTTTCATCAGGCAGCAGCAGGGCAAGGAGACTTGGACAGTGAGATTAAAAAACTCAGGAAGGATGGGAGAGTGGACTGGAGAGCAGGTGTCTCTGCTGCCTCCTGAATGACTTAAACCTGAATTGCTCGTAGCTCACGTTTGAAAACTGGCTAAATTTCAGGTCAGTGTCATGCTGTCGAGTGACATCAATTTTTGAGAGAAAGCAAAGGTAGTTTGGGAAGTTTGGATCCTGACTCATTAACACCTTAGGTAACAACTGTTGCAGCTGTGTAATTGGCAAAACAGCAGAGGGAGAAAAGTAAACCTCGAAACCTGCTGATTTGACAGTTTTCTTGGAAAAGTGATGTTTAAATCTGTTTCCTTCTTGTTTGTTTGTTTAAGTTGTCTGGGTTTGGTCAAGTTTAGATACATTCTGATTTAGTGCAGGATATGATCTTTAGAGAGGGGGCAATGCTGCAACCTTATCCTATTCATAGGAACAGCTGAGAGAGTTTAATCTTTTGTAGTAATATTTCCTATGATCCAGTTGCACCAGGTACAGCATTAAATAAATGTGTGGTAGTTTGCAGTTGGGTGCTGCTTGCGTATATTCTTAAAGCAGCGTAACAAAAATACTGTGGGAGTGTGCTACGGGAAAGGGAATCTGTTAAAGAATAAGGTTTTGAACGTGAGGTCCTCAGTTCTTTAGGACACAACAAAGGGCGGCATTTATTCTGCTGCACACAATGAAGGATGATGCAGCCCAAACCGCAGTGCTCCGGTCCTCAGATCCCAGCTTGGATTTCAAATACCTTTCAATCAGGAGAGGTACGAACTGGATTGCCTTTCTCATGGACCACGTCTTTCTCTTCCCTCCTTTCTTGCCTGCCGTGTAAACCCCGTTCTGCTTCCTGTGGGATCAGTTCCACGCAGGCTGCTGAAATATTGGCACCCTCATGTCATTGTATTTTTCCTCCTCCTTCCTGGATCAATTAAGAAACCAGTTTTTCCTCTTACTCTTCTCTGCTTCTCTTGTCTGCCCTCCTCTTCTTGAGAAGGAAAACTGAATGCTTATGATGAAGTAATCCCTCTTTGTTGGCACTTGCTGCCTCAGATAATTTCTATAAAAACAAACTCCCAATGTTTCTGGGGTTCTGCGCAAGCCACATTACCAATTGAGTAACTTTTTGATCTCTTTGAGCTTTGCGTGTACGCGCTTATCTGATTTTTGTACCAACTGCTGCCATTGGTTTTGTTTGTGTGGAAGTCGGTATAGCTGCAAACCTGTGTTTGCAGATAAAGGGTCTGGTTTTAAAACGTGAAATGGCCAAAAATGTGCAGGTTTTTGCTTGATGAATTTGTATGTGCTGCTGTCATCGTTGTGTACCCATCTTAGGCATACACCAGTGGCAGAATTTGGCCATTTGCATTCAGTTTTACCAAATGGGCAATAAAAAGTGTGGGTTCTGTTCACAAACTCATTTCATGCCTTTTTGAAAATCAGACACAAAGCATTTTTTCCTCTTTTCTGCTGAATCAGTTTCAAGCTCCTTGCCTTCCTACTTTGATGTCCGCTTTTTAACTTTAACCATGTTTCTTTTCCATTCTGTTTTGCATCTTCTCTCATTTGTCTTGCACAAAATGCAAGTCCTAAATTATAGCAAACTTCTTTCTTCTTTTCTTCTTCCAAATATTCCCACTAAAATAGCATGTGTTTGGGGAATTTTGAACTGTTCCTCTGGGCCCTGTGCATGCAAAACACTTATATAACAAAAATAATAGCATTATTATTTGTATAGCAATGCATAATTAGCTTGTATTATTAATTACGCTATATTGGGTCATTCTTATCAAAAGTTTCTATTCATCTCTTCAGCGTTATTACTGAGAACATATTCACCAACATGAAAGTAATCGCATTATGGCTAAGCCACAGTATTAGGTCTAATCCAGGAATTGGAATTAGAACTGATCTGGATTGAACTGTGCTGGGTCGGACTAGACTGATCATGTTACAAAAATTAAGTATTGATTCTCATTGCTATGATCAGAGGAGAGTCAGAAATTAAATCTGTGGTTTGGGGTATGAAAGGACGTTATTACTTCTGAAGATGCTAGTGATAACTAAAATAGAATGTGATATTTGGAATTATGAAATGGGACTATAGTGCTGAATCTAATGTTCGTCAACTAAGGTGGACGAAGTTCAGTCCTTTGCAATTCCCCACTTCTCCGTGGGAATTATTTTATCGTTATTTACTGCAGAACTTTAGAAATCAGTTCCTATCATTGAAACATTTGTAGTATTATATTTATCCTACTTCTATATACAGCTTGAATATAGGCCTATGGTATATTTTATATATACGTTTATATGTAGTTGTTTGTATATTGGTATGACCACGTGTATGTGTGCATACGCTGGTATACTTCAATAACGTCTTTAAGTAAGTAATATATTTCTGTAGCACGGATATGTACGTATGAATATTGTTTTACGTAGGACCGCTTTTAGGTCCCTACATTACCAAAGCAGCCCAAACAAAATTGAATTTAATTTTGTACTATTAAATTGTTCTGTGCACACTTGATTTGGTTGAAGCTTTCGGCATAAACCCAGGCATTTCCTTCTATGGTAACATTGTAATCTGAACATCTGAAATTTTAGGCTTATATTTGTGAAAAACGATGCTGAGGACACGGTGTTAGGAGCAAACTGAAGCCACACTGCAGCACCTTGGAAATGGGCCTCTGAAAGTCTGCTTAGTTGTAACGTTTTCTTATGATAAATGGTGAACTTTTCCCCTACACAGTCCCTCATCAGGTATTTAGGATTATTCCAATTAACATGTATTTATGTCTTCTCGAGTATTTTTTAGTTTTCTGCTGTTTGTATTCACAAAAGGTTTGGTACTTTAAACACTCAGCTATGTACAAAAAGCATATAAAACCTATTCACTGTTTTCAAAGGGAACAACAATAGCCAATTCTGACCTGTGAAATGCAATGGGACAAATTTGGATGCCTTTACTTTTTCTCTCCAGGCAGGTGCAGAGTAATACCTCAAAAGAACCATTATTTTGTGCCTTTATTCCAATGTGTACATAAATGCTTGCATAACCCTTGCACAGCTGCTGTACAAACTACTCATGCCACAAGTATTAGTAATCCTAACAGGGGAGGTTGCATGGAAAATTGGGGTGTGTATGCTAAACCATATGTACCATGCCCCTGAATCATAAAACTTCAGTTGCTGGAGCAGAGAGATCTTTGGAGACTGTGGGTTTTACAGGTCTGTAGGAAGCAGGATTATATACAACAGCTGCAGCCCGCAGTTTCTCTCCTGTTGAGGCTTATCTTGCGCGTTTAAATAAGCAAGAAACAGTTTGGTCCAACATTATCTTAATATGGCCTCAGCTTCTACTTTTATTTATATTTCATTTCCATAGGAACAATTCTTTTAGCAGTTTATTTTGAATACATATTAGAGCCAATTGGGAGCTGCATGGGGCAGCAGAGATACAATGTGCATTTTTTTTTTTTGCCTCTGGTTCTGCCTCTAAAATAACTTTTCTTTATATCTGTAGTGATTTATAGCAGCGTTTCTGCGCTGGTCTGAAACAAGATGGAAGTTGGAGATTCCTTTGGTTCTCTGAAGCCCTGGCCACAAAAATCCCGAGTTGTGCAGTGTAGCACGGTTTGGCCCCGATTCTCCATGGTTTGGCCCCGATTCTCCACGGTCTGAGGAACGTTCCAGCTCCGCTCTGACCCAGGGAGGGGGTTTTGCCACATCGCAAGTGGCCGCGTGGAGCGACCTCCCAGAGCCTCAGCAGCAGAAAATCCTTAATCAGAAGTTTATGCTGGAGGATTTTTTAGAATCATACGAAGGGACTGTTTCCTCTGCTGGTGTGAACTGGCATAGCACCGTGTGGGGAGAGGGAGCTTTGCTGATTTACACCCACCGAGGAACTGACCTGACCGTGCATGGAGTGGTTGGTGTTACTGCTGCTCTTTTTGTGGAGGATATTTTAGTTGTAAGGGCAAGGCTGTAAGAGTTTATCTTCCCGAGACTGGGACTTCTAAGTTTTCAGGCGGAAATTTTTTTGCTTCCTAAATAATGCTTAGCGTGCACTCAATTTGCTTTGTAAAGTGCATCTTTTCAGCATTCATCCAAAGCCTTTTCTGCACTTGCCTGAGCCCCATAGGCAAATATATACTGTGAGACTATTAAGATAATTTTTCAGTTAAGACATCGTCAAACTGCAAGCGGGACAATAGAAACAAAACCCCTTTTGTTCTGACTAAACTGTTCCTAATGACCCCCTCTATAAACAGTGGCACCAGCGAAGGTCTCAACAAGGCGCTTCATTGAGCCCCTTTCAAAAGGCCAAGCGGAGCAGAACATGGGGCAGAAACTCTGAGTTACTGCTGCACTTCGCTCCGCTTTGGTGGTCTGACCACAAGAGAGAATCGGTTAGGTTTGTTGTTCAAGGCACCCAAAAAGGGTAATTTAAAAGCATGAGTTTCCACAATTAGCATCCTATAAAGAGTTCTAAATATTTGGATTGTCGGGGAAAGAGCAGGAGGAAGGAGTTTGTTTGTTTGTTTTTGTTTATTTAAATCAAGGGGCTATAAAATAGACTTATGAGTTCCATATAAAAGCTTTTTTTTTTTTTTTTTGAGATTAGTTGTTATCTATGTGTTAGCTCGTATGAAAATAAAAATGTAACGCCCAAAAAAGTTAAGATTTTTACATTCCAGTAAGATCCTTGCATTTGTTTTGGGGATAAAAATCATCTCCGTTAATAAGGTGTGTTTATCAGGAACAGGAGAAAGCTTTCAGTTGTTTCGTTTCTGGGAAAACTGGAGATATAGTGACAAACTGAAACCACTGTGGACCCAACTCTTGTTCTTCCAGATGAGTAACTAAGATGTTCTGTACAGATACGTGTAGCACGACTGTCTGTCTTCGCACACTGGAGGGCTATGGAGATTATGAATCGCTTCCTGATTATTTCCGCCCTTATTTCTGTGTCCTGAATACATCAGAACAGCACGAAAGACCTTCCACTTAAACAAAAACCTATTTAGAGAGCATCTTCATTGTATGCAATTGGGAAGCGATGATAGGTCAGGCAGCAAAAGTCCATGATTTGGATGATTTGGGAATTACACTGACTACATTTGCAAATAGGAACACCAGTGTCTTCTGAAAGACGCTAGAGTTTGTCTTAGCAGTGATTTACTAGGGGTATTTCTAACTTAAGGCATGTGCTACCGCTTCATTTGGAAAGAGATAGGAAGAGATCATGGAAGAAGAAGAGAGAAGAACAGCTATTAGGACAGGAACCACATATTCTGAGTAAAAGTTAAATCATGAGGAAAAGTAACTCCTAAAAGATTCCGAACACCTTGAAGTCTCCACAATGTGCTGGGGGTCTGAGGGCACTCTGCCAATTGTGGGAAGTGCCCAGCAGTTCACAGCTTTTGGTTTGGTTTGGTTTGGTTTGGTTTCGTTTGTTTTATTGAATGGATGATATCCACACTTTTCCCTTGTAGAAAAGTGGGATGGAAGGTTTCGTTGTGTCTTGGAAAAAGGAAGGATTTGGGTAAGGGCAGGATGGTGTGGTGCCCTGTGACAGGATACAGAGAGAAAGAGAAATGTCAAAGAAATCTTTAAGAGAATTCCACTAAAAACAAAAGAATCTTTGTGAAAGATACTGTTAGCAAGTCTGATGGAAGGAATGGGGACGTAAAATGAATCGAGAGGATTTACAAGTTGTTTCTAAGCCTCGAGGCAAGAACAAAAAGCTGAGCATTTGCTATATTTGGTATGTATGGAAGAGCAGTTTGGACATCAAGGGAGGTAATAAAATGCAGAACCTACTTTGTCTCTTGACTGCAAGCTGCGTTGTTGCACTAGGGATAGAAGAAATGCTTCTGTTGAAGGGCAGTTCTGAGGCAGAGCAGCTGAGACTTGACCTGGCCTTTTGTGAAAACGATCGTTTTCCCGGCAGCATGGCCGAGCTCCATGGGCACAAACCAGTGTTTTCCGTGAACGCACTTTTATTTTCCTTCTTTGTGTGCATGGGAGCATCGTACAGAGCGCTGTAGATTTAGTTTTCGGCATTAAACACGGTAACTGTGTAATGTGATAGCGTGAAGGCACGGTGTTCATCTTGTCACATCTTTCCTCAAAAATCCACGTTTGAGGCTTGTTTTTGCTGCAGATTTCTGAAAAAAAGACTAACTGTGTCTGGCCAAAATTTGCTGCCTCGGAGACTTTCTGATTGAGGAGTGCAGGAGGCCAGGCTGAAAAAACACCTGATTTTCTGAACCTATTTGCAGACGTTTATGGGAATTAATTTATCAGAATAAATGACCAAATGGATTTCTAACTGTGTTTAATGCCACGTAAACTGAATTTTATTCGATGTTTTGACTAGAAATTCTCCTGTTTAGGGGTCATATTAGAGATGTGTTAGCTGTTAATCATGAAGAACAACAGTGTCAAAGAGGATAATTTTTTTCTAGGTTTCGTATGATTACGTTATTATAAATATGAGGAAAAAGTAACAACATGAACTTTATATTAGCTTTGACTGATGTAAAATGGCTTTCTCTTGAAAGTGATGAATCTGATTATACATGAATCTCCTGAGCCAAAGTATTCTTACTGTATTTCAGACAATCTTGTGATTCTCTTAGATTTTGATAATGTTAGTAGTTATTTGTCCTAGTGCAAGCTTTCAACCTATGCTAACAACAGTAGGACACAGGTATATTGGTACAAAGGAATGATCTTTAAAATTTTCTGGTTTTCAGACTTTGGCAGCAGCCAATTCTTTATGACATATCAAAGCAATCTGTCTTATTTACCTTTTCGGGTCATTGTAAAAGCAGCTTGTGGACCCCAAAGGCTTGTGCAGCGCCCTTTAGAAATCAGTGGTGTAGGACGACACAATGCACAAATGTGATTTTCCTTATGCAAGAGCTAAATGTCTCACTCTTCTAAAGGCTAGCAACTTGGATCAAGTCATAAGAGAAAAAATCGATTGAAGAGTTAAGGGTGGTGCGCTGAGGGTTAGAGTTGTCCAGAAAAAAACAAACAAACAAACTAGTATATATAAAAACAACAACGGTTTTGACATTTGTTTTAGATTTGTCACAGAATGATTTAAAAAACAAAACATGAATAGAAAGAATGAAACATCCCAGAATAACCGGCATCCAGTGACTAGGGTATTTACTTGGGCCATGTCCAAGTAGTGCTTTATGGGGTTTGGAGCAGACATCTGACATAATGTTTTCAGCATTATTTTTGTCAGACTCAAGTTTGGGCTCTGGAGGGGGTTGAAAAAGAGCTTGCCTGGAGTCCTGTACTTCATAGGTGGGACTCAGTCACCAGGCTGTTTCATCACTCCATCTCTCTTTGGTCTAGGGAATTTTATTTATTTATTTTTAAACAAGGTAAATTAGCTGTATAGAGAATAGACAGACAACTATGCTGTTGTTTTTGGTAGGGTGCTATCATATATTTGGGTAGTTTTTGCCTTTGGGAGTGAATAAAGTAACATCCACATTTCTACTTCATTCTTATTCAGAACAGATTTTTCTCATGGAAATATCTGAACCTGCCTAACTATACTTCCATGGAATCCAATATATTACCTTTTAAAATTTTTTTTTTTGGCAAATTGACATTTTCTGATGGCAAAAAATACTTTGTCCAAAAATACGTTGTCCAAAAATTCCCAAGCAGCTTCCCTGAGCTGAGGCACTTCCCTTCAGCATTTTTGCAGGTTTAAGAAGAGATCACAAGTGAAGTGTGGTCTGGGATGATAAAATCTGTGTGTGTAGAGTTGTGGGAACTTCGTAAGGAATATGTAGAGTAAAATATAGGAAGCTGTTGAAATTCCTTTATTGCGTTGAAATTTAAATTCTTCTCCTTTGCTTTGCAAACATGGGTCTTTCAATCCAATCCTTTCATCCTTGTTCCCAGTCCCACTCTGAATCTCATCAAGCACCCACTGGACACACACGTTCAGCGTCTCTTTCTGGTTTAGCCTGTGCTCCTGCCATCCTCCCACTATGTTATATTCCCTCCTCCCTGCTCTGTCTTACACCCCGACCTGATCCCACCACAGATGCATTTCCCCGGTGCTGAGCACCCTTGGGCGTCATTGACTAAGAACTGAGACTTGCAAGTGTCCCGGGGGAATCCGAAGGCGCGTGTAGAGGTGGAGAGCACGCAGCAGCTCTCTCCTTGCCTCAGCATTCTCGGGTCATTAATCAGAACGGTTAATTTTAAACGCGCTTACCATTTCTGCAACTGGTTATGGGAAAACTGATTACTGGGTTAATGGCCCTACTTGAAAACAGTTATCCCATTACTGTAGATTAAATCAATCCGGTGCAGCGTGCCTTGTAATAAAGCGTTCTTACAGAACACGTATGCAGTCAATGCCTTGTTTTCCTAGAAGAATAAAATGGAAATATATTTTGCATCAGATATTAAATGGGGCTTGTCCAATTCCCCAAGCAGTTAAATGATTTTGAGCAATATTAGGGGTAGCTTTGTTTGATGTCGTGTGCCTCTCAGCTCCATTCCCTTTATAGGTTCAGTATCTGTAATTTTTCACTTTTAACATTCGTTTCTGAAGAATTGAAATATCTAGGAAATGAACGCCATGCAGGGACAGCAAAACTAGCTAAGTCATCTCCAGCCCAGGATTTGGTATAGCTGTGCTAATTCACCTACTGAGAATTAAAATAGGCTAATTACCTACTGAGAAGCAGGATTTATTAGCTCTGGTGCTAGTTTTCTCGTTCTGCTCCTAGAACCTGGTCTGGCTTGTTTTGAGCTAACGCAGGTTGGCTGAGCAGGTGCTGTTCACACTTCCTGTAATTTAGGAAGCGCTGGGTGATGCTCTATTTTAGATGAAATGTATAAACAAGATTCGACTGACTTCTGGTCAGTGGAGATCTTATCACGCCTCATAGTCTGGTTCCCTAGGGAAGCTACTTACCCAATTTTATTATTTGTCTGACCCAGTTTCCAATATGCTGACACATTTGTCACAAGTTACATAGATGTTTCGGAGATACTATGTCCTTACCAGTTTTGCAAGAATTAGCACCTACATAGAGGAAGGAATCCTTATTAGTGCACCCACTGCGGAAGAAGGGAGAATCCAGCAATTATTCCTTGTGTTTGACAACAGTGAGCCATTCGACTGATTTGCACATTGTTCTGATGATATTCTTTGGCAAAAACACTGCTTTATTCGGCTCCCAAATTAAAAAAGAGTCAAGGGATGGCTAGGGGAAAGATGCCAAGGCATGCTAGGGTACTCCCCAGAGAATAAGAGATACTGCGTGTTGTTGGGGAGGCTGGAGGGATGAAGGGGGCTGGAGGCATTGCAGTGGGATGTGGTAGAGGACAGCTGGGGTTATTCCAGCAGGGAGGTGTAAGAGGTGTAACATAAATCCATAAAGAATCAAGCATCATTTGTTCCACGTTTCAGGGAATAATTTGTTAGGAAAATATTGAGGCCTTAATTTTGCTACTTCGGATCTGTTTACATGCTGGTTGAACCCTTCTGCTATCCCGTGTATCAGTCGTAGCCGCCGCACCGCCTCGCTGTTACACAGCAGGCATCCGCTGTTATGTGACCTGAAAAGATCATTATACTGGCTTTATTTGCTGTGCGTTTAATAAAGTTGTAGCTGTTGTGACTATAACTCATGACTCCCATGTCATTCTGCAGTGGCGCAACCGGCGGTTCAGCATTCCAGGAACAGCAGTTCAAAGGGGCAGACGAGGGCTCCAACCTATGCCAGAACATTGTGACTTTTATTACTCCTCCCGCACTCCTCTGGTAGGAAGATCCATTCCCTAGCTGGGGAGCTGAGAAGTACAAAGCATCCTTAGACCTTGTAGTGCAAAATGTAAGAAGCGATGTTATCTGCAGAAAGTGGACTTTAGATTCTATCGGCGCACATTTAGCATAAAGCATTTCCTATGGTAATGCCTCTCACTTTCCCAGACTTTTAAAGGCTCCAAGTGGCACAGAGGCTGCAGACCTCTTTGTAATGTTAATGAATCATCTTAATGGACTGTTTTAGCAGACACATTCATCACCTTTTGTACCACAATGATTTTTTTTTGTTATACTTAAATGGTTAAGTAGGCAATAAATGCCTATCAGACCAACCACTATGGTCTAGTAATCCACCTCGTCATAAATCACCAGTGGATTATTATTGTCCCGTTTAATTAACACTCCTAAGGGATTCTATCGTTGGATAGACTTTCACCTTGCACTAAGCAGGCGTTTAAGATTTGAAATAAGAAAGAGTGTGTTCATGTGAAAAGTGTTAATCAGTGTGACCTGGAACTGGTAGTGGTGGGTGGGGTGAAATATGTGCCTGTGTATATGGTGGCCGTTCCTTACATCAGTTTTCAATGGAAACTAAAATCAGAACTATGAAATACTTATTTAAGCCATCGCCAATGATAGTTTCGGTATCATTTGTACTGGGTCTTACAAATATTTGGTTAGATTTGGTTGTGAATAGCAGCTTTAAATATTTTTATTCCAGGAGTTAGGAAGGTGGCGTTTTTGTGAGTGTACGTTTTGTGTGTAATATGGGTTGGTTTGTGGTCCAGTTCAGTCTGAAGTGTTTTTAGAGGACGAGATCAAACCCTTTGCTTTTTCTGCAACAAAAGGTGAGAGGGGAAGTCTGATCCTGTTGCTGCTCTGTGAACTCTTTTCAGACTTCACAGCCAGAAAGAGTAAGCGAAGCAGCAAGAGTTCCTGGGAAAGGCAGGGGGTCCGTAGGCTTAGATGCTCTTAGCAGAACAATCCCTGCGGTTCTTTTGCAAATGGAATTCCCACACTGGGACACAAGCTTGATACAGGATCACTCTCAATATACAAACATTTCTGTACGTAGTGCAGCTCAATGCTGGTTTTCTCCTCTTGGCAGGGTATAAAGATGGCAGCTTTTTTTTTTGCCTTTTTTTTTTTCCCCCCTCTCCTGTAATCCAATTTACTGCATTTACTAGTAATTTCCTCATCTTTTGTCAGGAGAGAAAGACATTTGAAAAAGGCTCTTGTTAAGGCAGTGTTTCCCATCCATGAAATCTTACCCTGCTTTCTTTGATTTTGTTACATTCGTAATACTAGGAGGGCACTTACCAACTGCACATTCTATGGATACCAACACTAACAGCAGTTCTGAGAGATAACCAAGTGCTCAATTTCCATTTTACAGACAGAGGAACTAACATGTAAATCTGCAGAGATTTTCTGAGGTCTTTAAGAGTCACAACCAGTAGCAGAGCTCCAGAGACCCTGTTTCTTGTCTGCACACAAACCTGGCAGGCACATCCCTTTCCTCTTGGCATTTTTGTTAAATTATTTCCTAGTATGGGCTCCTGGAAATTAAAGAACAAATAAAACTGCTAAGTGGAACGCAAACACACTAAATCTTTTCAATTAAGAGACTGAATCTCTTAGTATAAATTCATTTCCTGAAACAAAACTCCAATTATGTAAGACTAATTCTTTCCTCTAAGATTGCATGGATTTATTGACTAACAAAATCTTCTGTTGCATAAATGGAAAAGTGCTGTTTAATGTAGTCTGCTGATCGGAGGCTAAACCGTAGCATTAGCATTTTCACTGGGTATTTTTTGTTTCAGTTGCACACTAATCTGTCGGTTTTTATTCTATTTGTAACAAAAAAGGTGTGAAAGGGCTCAAAACTGAACATGTGGGGGACAGCACAAGACGCTAAAGGAGTTTGAACAAGACAAGAAATTAAACTAAACTCTTAAAGTGTATGTTGTTATTACATGAAGAACTGCAATGACAAAGTCAGAATATGTTATGTGTGGGACAGGGTTGTGGGGAGGTATGTGTGCATTGATCATACAATAGATTTTTCAAATCGTTTAACAGAGATGCACAAAACCCACACAGTTTCAAGCGTAGGCATGTCCTGAGAAGAATCTCCTTCATTCCCTCCAGACACACCCTGCTAATTAAATCCATCATTGCCTAGCAGTAAGCCCCAGGGTTCAATCTTTTCTAGAGCACTGTTTCTATCCAACATTTTAGCTCATAGAGCGGGCAGCCAAGATTTCATGTCTCTGCATATAGTAGGACTCGTGGCCAATATTTCCTACAGTTTCCTCCTCTCCATCCCAATCTGAATACATAATGTTTTGGGTTTTTTTTTTTGGTAGGTTAAACTTAAATGTTCGTTTCAGATAAATTTCTTTTATCCTAATGCAATAACCTCTATGAGGGTGGCAAGTTAAAGTAATAAAATCAGAGATCTGTACTCCATGTAGTTCGCTGGCCATGAGAAACTGCAGCAAGGATGGATATTGAATGACTTCTATAGTCCAGCCAGGTTTTATCAGAACAGGTCATCAACCTGTAGGCCGCCCAAACCTGTTCCACTGCTTCCCCATTGATTAAATATCTTGAGGCATTTACACGTATATCAAATTCTCCATAATCTATTTTATCTTAATCACACTCAAGTTCTTTTTCAAGCTAGGGCAAAAAAGGTCCCTCCGGTGATGAGAAAAGATGGTATATCTACTTAATGTACTGCTGTACGTTGAATTTCCTTGGAACCAAACTATGATTTCAGATTCCCATGGGCTGAAATATCAATGGGACTGCAGGGAGTGTAAGGGAGGTAAAACCTGCCTAGGTATGGCCAAACGTTAAGGAATTTTAAAACTCTTTATTTTCAGAGCTGACAGGTACAGGGGAAGGAAGAAGGGAAGGAAGGAGGGAAGGAAGGAAGGGAGGGAGTGTGCAGCTTCCAGCCAAGTTCAGAAGGCCAAAATTCCTTCTCAATCTCAATACCTGTATCATCCCAAACAAGACAGAGGGTCTTGCCTGGAATTGTTACCTGTTCCTGTCCCTTAGGAACAGGTGTGCAAATCCAGGGAAGAAAAATTCGATGAATACAAAGACACCATCTCTGGTTCCAGAAGTCCCTGAGTCATAAACAGGAGACCAGGAGAGTGTGCTGGGAAAGCATCACTAGATGCTTTTCTTGTACTCGTCTCGTGATGTCCAGTACTGCTTGCTGTTAGAAACAGAATATTAGGTTAGGTGGACTTTGGATTAACAAGCATAATATGTTGTATGCTTTTTATTAAGAATAGAAGGCAGGAGGCAATTTAGCCCTTAGTTGTCAAACATGACTACAAAGTGTTCTGGTGTTTGTTCTCCTCTTACTTTTCCATCTCTTAAACCAATCCAGGGAAACATGTTAGATGTTTCTTATATTTTGTTGCCAGCTGCTCTAAAAAGTTCATACAAAAGCTCCTCTCATCCAGAAAATTTATGTGGCGATTCGTGAGTCCTTTCAGCAGTATGTTGAAGCACAGAGATATTACTAAATCAGATTCAAACCAATTAATTCAGTATGATGGGGAGGAATTCTCAGGGATGACTTTCGAAAAGAAGAAGTTTCAAACACTAGTTGATCTGATAAAACATAAATCAATATTTATGTACCTCCAGTCGTTATCTTACCACCGCAAATTTTATATAGCGACAGCAATCAGATGGTCAGAAAGCCTTGGTTTGCCTGTAGGCGAGTCCAAGCTTCAAGTTTTAACATTGTAAGGATAATTATGTCGCCCATGTTGTAAACATTTTCTGTTTCTCGAATAGAGAGTCTGTACTGAAAATATTAACTACTGGCCTGTGGAAACTGAAGAGATGCAAAGGGAAGGAACTAAGTTTTCTCACTGGGTGCTGAGTAGTTGGAATTGGGTTTGGGAAGCACTGAAATTAGTAGAAGCCATCTGAAAAGTGCTAGTAGATTTAAGATCCTAAGGGAAAGGAGGAAACTTGTTGATGTCATGAAGTGCCTTAAATAGTGTATCTGCAGGTTAAATGATCAAAATTAACCCCTTTACTGTAGCACACGTGTTCCAGTGTAGTGTTCTAAACAGATGATCAGATAAATATCACAGCTGATGTAATAAATACCTGAATGTGCCTGTTATAAATACAAGAAATAACCTGTCTTGATTATTCAAGTAACTGCTCCTAGTTAATTGGCATGCTCACATTGTTTGGGCCAATGGATTCTTGCAGTTTCCTTTCAATAGCTTTTCTTTCCAACTTTTTTCTTTATCCCATTGGACAAAGTGATGCAATGGTCCCCAAACAATTCGTTGAATTCATTACGAAAAGCTAGTTTTTGATTCAAGGAGATGATAGTCAATATTACATTGCGAATTAAGTGCTTCTGGTTTTCACTTGTACAAAAACAACTCATTACTCACCAAAAAATGGCATTCTGACAGCTACTAATTGCATACAAAGAATTTTAAACAAAAATGTAGCACAGAAGTAACATATGAAACATATGTATGTAACATACATGTGATAAAATATGTGTAATATCGAAGGTAGGAGATATCTGAAACAGTAACAAATCAGAGGATGATTTTAAATTTTATATTCGGTTTCTCAATTGTAGTCATACTGGGGTGTTGGTTTTGTAGTTGTTGAGGGGTTTTTTTTGTTTTTCAAAGAATGCCTGAAAAATGAGTAACATTTTTTCCTAATTTTCAACTGAACCTCCCATGCTGTGATTTATGGCCGTTGCTCCTTGTGCTGTCATATGACACTACCTACCGAGAAGAGCTTGGCTGTCATCTCTGCGACTGCCAGCCAGGCAGAGATCAGGCCTTGGCCTTGGCAAGCCCAGCACCTTCAGTCTCTCCATTGAGATCATGAGCATCTCAGTAACCCTCTACTGAACCTCCTGGAGGTTCTCCACACCGCTCTGGAATTGGGAGAGCCAAAACTGGGCACAGTGTAACCAGCCCTGTCTATTTGAATGTGGCCAACTGTTGCTCCACCACTGCTTGCTGCCCTTTTGCTGGCCGAGTTGTGCTGGTGCACACAGAGATCTGGGAGCACGTTGTCACTGGGCAAATCGGGGTTTAAGAACTTCAGCTTTTTCCTCAATGTTGTCTTTAGGTCACCTTCCCAAAGCCAAATTTCCCATTAAACTTGGATCCAGAGACGCTGACCTGTGTGCAGGATACTCCAGTGACAGAAACTCCTTCTCTCTGTTACCACAAGGACATGACTAGAAAAAAAGGACAGTATAACATGTTTTTCCATGGGTGAGTAACTTCTGCATCTGTGCCCTGGGGAGCATGTATACCTGTTATAAATCATTGCAAATCTGCGATTATTAACGTTGCTACTAATGATGTGAGAATGGATGGAGTACAAAGAGGAACGTTGCATATCGTTAGTTCCAATCTACCTTACTGCATTTGTGCGCAAGGCTCTTACCTAGGAAGTCAGTTGGCAAAATTCACGTTTTTTTCATTTTAAAATGATGATAAAAATACACATTTGTGCTGCACAGAAATGTTTCTCAAATATCAAGTCCACTTGGGGATTTTACAATTATGAAAACTTGAAAACAGTTGTTGCTAATCATTTCTCAAACACTCAGCAGAAAGTATTTTTATTACAGTGTTTTAGCATGACTGACCTCAGTGTATCATTTAATTATTTATTACAAATGTCATACAAACCACTGAAACATATCATTTCAAAGTAAAAGTTTGCTTGCAGTTTAACTCTCCATCAGAAGACACAGGAAAAAAAATCAAGACTGTTATTGTTACCCAACAATAGCAGAAAATCAGTATAAATGAGGATGATGACTATATATACTGAAGGAACTTATATTGTAAAACAGGCATTAATTAATTTATGAAATGAGAATTTTTCCGCTAGGATCAGGTATCAGTTTGAATCTCTATAAATATTGGCTTTTGCAACATGTAAATGGTTGATTTTTTTTTTCCTTTTAAATTCTACAGTATCAGTGATTAAACCCATCTGGTATGAGTGCAGTGACCTCTTTGGTTTGTGTCGTGTTGTTTTTCTCTCCACACAAGGAGAATAAGTACAAAATGAATGTGAAATAACTTCCCAAGAGATGCACACTACTGAAATCAAAAGATGGGCACTATATGTAATGAAAACCTTTTGGTCAGTCGTCTTTCAGACCTCCAGTCTCTGAGTTGGAAGGCTCTCCTCTAGTTTTTCAAAAGACATTCCNAAGTTTGCTTGCAGTTTAACTCTCCATCAGAAGACACAGGAAAAAAAATCAAGACTGTTATTGTTACCCAACAATAGCAGAAAATCAGTATAAATGAGGATGATGACTATATATACTGAAGGAACTTATATTGTAAAACAGGCATTAATTAATTTATGAAATGAGAATTTTTCCGCTAGGATCAGGTATCAGTTTGAATCTCTATAAATATTGGCTTTTGCAACATGTAAATGGTTGATTTTTTTTTTCCTTTTAAATTCTACAGTATCAGTGATTAAACCCATCTGGTATGAGCGCAGTGACCTCTTTGGTTTGTGTCGTGTTGTTTTTCTCTCCACACAAGGAGAATAAGTACAAAATGAATGTGAAATAACTTCCCAAGAGATGCACACTACTGAAATCAAAAGATGGGCACTATATGTAATGAAAACCTTTTGGTCAGTCGTCTTTCAGACCTCCAGTCTCTGAGTTGGAAGGCTCTCCTCTAGTTTTTCAAAAGACATTCCAATACAAATATATATATATATATATATAATTTGTTCTTCCATAATTCCACCTGTTTGCTAACTGAATTCTCCTATTTTGGCCTTTCTTTGTTCTGTTTCTTCCATTTCTAGCCTGAGAGATGTCTAGTTTGGCTTTTCAACTTCAATTTATCATTTTCTTCCTACTAGCCACTCTTTTGGTTCTTCCCAGTGTAACAGTGGCATGAAAGGGTTTCGGCAATAATCTCGTAATGGATTGCTGCGCCGGAATGAAACCTCATTTTTTTTTTTCCAAGGACTCCCTGGGAACCCTTTTGCCACAGCCTTTTTTCTCCCCAAGGAGATTATACAAAATTGTTCTTGTGGCCATTCATTCTGTCAGTCTGAGTGGACAACCTGATTCCTATCGGTTCCCATGGCTGGAGCCGTGATTCCCAGAAAACACACCATCAGCACAGCACTTCTTAGAACCGTTAGAATTAATTCCAAATGCTGAGCCAGGGGTGCCTATGTTTCAGTAGTGTGTCAGTAATCCCAACACATACACAAATCTGTAGAGATTTGCATCATTCCAGACAACTGATGTCATGTAATTGTCTTCTTCCTATTAATTATTCCAATTGTAATTTTATTATTAATATGTTTGTGTGAATCTGAGTATTTATCTCCCTGTGGCAACTGGTTTTTTTTAGGCAAAAAGCCTTTATATAAAGTTTTACCTTTCTCTTTTAGAATATGTAATGTGTATATGAATATATATCTAAACAGTTATTTTAAATTGTAAATCTTTATGATCAAGAGTCCTTGAAAAACAATAGAAAGTAAAAAATATTTTTAAAGTACCCAAGAGGCAACATTTTGTTTTTCTTATTGCTCTCCTTACATATCATGATATAATTTGTTTAGCAAATCCGTTTTTCTGGAAGTAAATCTACATTTCAGCAAATGTAATCTCTATAGAATAACCATGTTCTACAGGAATTAACTAATTTTAATTGAATACTTTCAAAAATTATTTTAAGTCAAAATTAAGGGTTTTATGTATTTGCCATCATAATACAGCTGAAATATCTAGAAAACAAATTTACTTAAAACTTAAAGGAATAGTTCTCTCCTTCTTGAATCTTTAAGAGAGAAGAACCATATAGTGTAATAGCAGCTGTTCAGCAACACCTATTATTTACTTACATTACATCACTAATATGAGGCACTCTGTCGTTAAAATGAGAGTTAGGAATTGGCTCTCCTGACTTGCTTCTTAGCATTCTATAATTTTGCTGAGGATATGATCTCATCCAGCTCTCCACACCAAATAAGAATCTGGATTGGTTGATGAGCATGTTAGTTTTCCTTCTGATATAGTATCCAACTTTATTAAATGGCTGAAAGAAAACCTTCAGCTTAATTTATAGAGAAAGCTTTAAATATTGTTTTCTTAGAACTAATGGATGGACGATAGTATCTTCAGCAATGCCATTTCTACACCAGTTAGTTTATTTTGTGTCTTTGGCATGTAAGGGTCCCAATCTTGCATTCCTGGCACTCAAAGCTCCTCGTAAGTGGATCCAAACAGGGAAGCATTCCAGCGCAATACATGAGAGACCCTTTAACTTCATAGAGGACATGCAGGAAAATATTAAAATAATAAATTAACACTACATCGGGCTATAGAAAGGAACTCTCTCTCTGGTAAGAAGTGCTAGACCCACCTGTCAGCCACCTGTGCCTAAGACAAAACCAGGAATTCTTAGCCTAGAAAAGTTACTGCTGACAGCAAGTGGCTACTTATTGTTTATCTATTGTTTATTAAAATTAATGTGCTAACACCAAAAAAGCTTGGCTTTTGCAGAGGCGTGGAGCTGTTGTATATTTCTTTCTAACAGCATGTACGATGTTATCAGAAGGCTGATGACTGAAATGTAAGATCCGTCAATCAGAGACTACAGCAAGTAATTTCATTGATATTTTTGTACTGACTTAATTAGATATAGGGTTTTTAAGTGATTTAGTTAAGCTGATGCAACATCCTGTAATGGACATAGCCTTGCAGATGTAGGGATGTTCTTAGCATGTAAGTAATCATAGTAAATGATAATAATATCTCTTATATTAGTAAATTAAATAAAGGCTCTTAATCAATTGCATCACAATTTGATTGAAAGTTCCCCTTCTACTTTACCATATTGCCACATGTTAAATACCAGACAAAAAATATTCTTCCTTTAAAAAAAATAAAAAAAAAAAAAAAAGCTTTTTCCTTACTACAGATACGCATAGACATTTATTTGTGCAGGAAAAGTGACCACAATAGCTATTTCTGAATAAACTATCCATTATAGCTTCCCGTGTGGATATTCCAGTCTGGAAAAGTCGTGGGTCAGGCAGTAAGTCGTTGCAGAATAGCTTGTTCTGCAATAGCAATTCCAGTCGATTTTCCAGTGTAGAAAAGCCCTTAGTCCACAGCTCCAAACTCCTATTTGTGCCAGAAGATTTTGTCTTTAGAGAATAGTAGAAATTTGTTCTGTTCAATTCTTTAAGGCCCAAATTCAGCACGGAACTCCCTTTGGGATCGAAGGAGCATCTTTCTTATGAGGAGAGACTAAAAGAGCTGGGTCTGTTTCGCCTGGAGAAGAAAAGCTGAGAGGTGATCTTAGAAATATTCAGAAATATCTCAAGGGTGTCAAGAGGACGGACCAGACTCCTTTCAGTGGTGTCCAATGACAGGATAAGGGGCAACGGGCACAGACTGAAGCACAGAAGGTTCCGCCTGAATATGAGGAGAAACTTCTTCACTTTGAGGGTACCAGAGCCTGGAAAAGGCTGCCCAGAGAGGTTGTGGAGTCTTCTCTGGAGACATTCAAACCCGCCTGGACACCTTCCTGTGCAAACTACTCTAGATGTACCCGCTTTAGTAGGTGGGTTGGACTAGATGATCTCCAGAGGTCTCTTCTGACCCCAACCATTCTGTGATTCTGTGATCAATACGTGAGATCACCCAGGGAGAACTTGTATTATAGGAGTTCGCTCTGAGTACAGAGAAATGAGTGGTCTATAAATATACAGGAAGACTTTGAAAAATGTTTGAATGGGCTAAAAACGTGTCCTGGAAAGGCAGCGCAAAAGAAGTCTTCAGAGAAGTGAGTTAACAATCTCTCTGCATCCAGAACTATTTATACAGCAATTGGGTAAGACATGTTTTGGGCTGGATCCATGTTTATATTTGAATCATCATTTTTCTCCAGTAAAAAAAATTAGCAAACCAAGATAAGACATCTATGCTATTTCTTTTTTTATTTGATACACTTTTCACTGAGCCTTAGGACTCTCAAAAGCAAAGGTTGCCATTTATCCAAAATTACATCGCAGTGCCCCTGGCATTTTTGTGGTGTGGACCAACTAACATGAGCAGCTTAATGAAAATCACCAAGTGCATTTTAAAGGATGATATAAAGTTGATTTTAATCTAGGCTTCCAAAAACGAAGCAGAAGCCTTTTAATCAACTGCCCCACCCTTTTCATTATTTGTATGGCCCACAGTACTCAGTGTCAGAATAGACTCCTACGTCATTCTCTTACTTCATTTTCCCCAGGCATTATTAAATAGTTAATAACAAAGGCCTAAAGTCCATCGCAAGTTTTACCTGTTGGCATAAATCTGGGCCCCTGACAGCAGTGGTGTAGCATTCATATAAATGAAAGAACAGATTTTGGCTCAAGTATTTTTAATGTAGAGCAGCTGGCATTTTTGGGTTTAAAGAGCAAAATCACACCTGAGTTTTCATGCTTTCTAGGATTTTGTGAACAAAAGGAAAACAGAAAATAAACGGGACATCTTGCCTTTTGAAAGCCAGAAGAAATGGTGCAGCTGTTTCCAAGACCGCTGTGCTCAAGCTGTCACATGAACATGGAATAGGAGACATTCTTGCTTTCCAGTCATGTTTTAGCGCAAATGCCTTCCATTTGTTTGTTTCGACATATTTTCCCTTTAGCACATTTTTATAAAAACAGATTTTTTTCTAATAACTTCTTTATTCAATGTTCAGTTAAAACCAGATTTGGATTTTTGCAGACATATGGCTGGTTACAAATCAATTTGTTAGGTATTACTACTGCTTCTACGGGATGACGTGCAGCTACCTGGGAACTTAGCACTGCTGACAGCTGGGTTTGGTCAGATTATCCCAGATAGACCATAAGAGCAGCTGATTTTTGGGAGTTCCCAGAGAGAGGGGGGGGAACTGGCTGTGATGCACCCATAGTCTTCTATTAAATAGCCTTCTTATCTATTTAGCTGCTACATCAGCACTTCAGTCCAAATTTTAATTTGATTCCCATTCCTAGCAAGGAAAAATGGAGTACAATCTTTTGATAAGGTATGCAGTGAAGAAAGGGAAAAAGCATACATATGCTTTTATGTATTTTATATATTATTTATTCTACTGATACAGTTATTGATATATGAGAAACCAGCAACAAGCAGTTTAAAATCTTGGCACTAAGATAAATGCACGTTTTTGTTCTGTATAGCTCTTTAGTTGTGTAGTATAGTGACAGCAACAGTTTTTGATCCAGACAGGTTCTTCTTCAGCAGCTACAGACAGACTTTGAAATTGGGATCAGACGGCTCAAACAGGCCATTTCATAGCACAGCTTCCTCCAAAAGTATACTGATAAGAGCACGTGTTTATAATAGGAGACAATCCTAAGGGAACTCTTTGGTAACAGGCTATCTTTTAAAACAAGCAAAATCTGAAGGTGTTTCATTACCTATCATACTTGTTTTATCAAGGATTAGCGAAATCATAGTGCTAAATTCAACAGCTTCAAAGTAGTCATCTTCTTTTCCCTGCTATCTGTGGTGCCCTCTACTGCACATCTTTGTAGAAGCAAGACAAACATTGAGATAACTGCATTTGTTACACTGCTTTTTTTTCGTTTTTTCCATCTTAACATTTAATAATAGTTCATTGTTTTACTAATAATTTTCCTTCTAGTGCGTATAAAAATCCAGTCACTATTTGCAATTGAAATTTGTTTGGTTTTGTGTTTGTTTTGGTTTGCAAGCAGAGTTTAGAAAGGGGAAATGAAAGAAAGAGGCTTTAGGAAATGAACCTGCTAGGTCATTTATCGTTGGTAGTTCATTTGCTAGTCATATTCAAGGTACTAATTTATGTGGTTATAGATATGTATATGTGTACATACATGTGTGCAATATTAAAGTTGAAGCATGGAAATCGTTATTGTTGCTTGTTTTTCAGTCTCTGTTTTGTTAACTTGGCTATAAGCACGAAGTATTTTGGTTGTGCTTTTTTATAGTTGCTGTTTGCTGCTATGAGGAAGAGACAGGTCGTTAAATTAGCTTCTCACAAGCTGATATATGTAGTTTTGTTCACGATCTGTTGCTAGGGGCATGATATAATTTTGTCAGTTCTATATCAAACAAAAATCTTTTGATTTTGATGTTGAATTGTTGGAAAGAGCTACAGAGATTTACATAAATATTTCCGGAGTGATCTCAAGGTACCCAAAGGCCAAAGACTTAAGATGAAAGATCTGAAAAATTCCATTTATTAATTCCCCTTTCTTTTGCTTGCCTCTGTTAACTAAAGCACCTTGTTTTTATATCATCATAGCCTGAGGTTTTCCATGAATAAATCAATGCATGAATTTTTTAATTACCTTCCCAACCTGGATTTGGACTACTTAGTCTTACAGGTACCGAAGAAGAAAGGTTCGGGGTAGTAGCTAATGGAACAGCAGGAGAAACCAGCTGCCTGCGACATTTTAAGCACTACGTCACCTAATTCGCTAACAAGTCTAAACATCGCAACATTCGAATTGCTGTTGGCAGCGAGCTAGATACAGCGCAGCTTCCAATATTACCGACTGCTGTGCATAAAAGACGATGTTATCAACCGTGGGCTTTAAAAGATTTTCTCTAGAAAGGACAAGCCTTTAAGATATTTATCTCCTAAGCAACCAACACACTCAGATGACCGCTATCAGGCAGTCAACTATGATGACGTAGTTAGGAGTTGAAAATACATTTTGGCATATCGTAACTGCGAAGGTAAGAGCGGTTTAAATTCCTAGGATTTGGGTTTTTTTCGCCATCGAGCTGCCAGTGAAGGAGCCCTGATCTCCGCACTCAAAACCCACTGAAGAAACCAAGCGTGTGGTTCTGCTCCGGGAGCACCCGGGGCTGTTTGGGCAATGATGAGGACCTGGCCACGCACTGGTGCGTTCTTCTGGCCTTCACAAGGTCTCCAAGAAACACCGCATTTTCCTTTTGAAAACAGAAAAAAAATAAACTCTGTGAAGTGAGAGGGCCATTTTGAAGTGACGCCCTCTGGCTGAGGATGCCACGTGAA
The DNA here is from genome assembly GCA_013399365.1 of Pampusana beccarii. Classification (NCBI taxonomy): domain Eukaryota; kingdom Metazoa; phylum Chordata; class Aves; order Columbiformes; family Columbidae; genus Pampusana; species Pampusana beccarii. Next base: position 814,752 of record VWYH01008559.1, on the reverse strand, counting down.
TCATAAAAGTCTTGGTTCAGCCCTAAGCCTTACAAAATTCAGCATTTTTTTTCTTAAACCTTGGCTTCCTTGCAAGCTGGTGATTCATGACTCTTAGAACTGGGGGTTTATTGTTTGTTCAGAACACAGGTTTTTAACAGTGTACTGAAAAATATTTGAAAACATATATGAAGTTTATTCTAAAACATCTGAATGCTGAAGGCAAATTCTTAAAATAGTCTTAAATATTTTATCTCCATAGAATTCAAATGCCATTTTGGGGAAGGAAACTGATTTTTTCAACACTTGGAGTTGCACTGGAGCTTTCAGCTTTTTTTTTGTTTCATCCAGCTGCTGAGAACAGCCAGGAAAAGATGTTTGATATTGAAGGAAGAAAATAATGGCTGGTGGTTCAGAAAGGATGAGCCGTTTTGGCCACTTTGGGCGGGTTTATTCCAGTGACCTCGAGTTCTGGGCGCCGTGAAGTTTGTGCTTAAGCATCTGTTCGTGCACAGCAGCTCCAGAGGCAGTTTTGAGGCTCAGCCAGGAAGGGCGGGAGAAGGTCCCTGTGAGGCGGGGTGGGCGGGACCATCTCCTGCCTGTTAACAGGAGCAGGAAAAGCCCATTGGTCAGTCAGGGAGAGCGGGAAAAGCCTCCGGTCAGTCAGTCAGTAAGGGGAGGAAAATCTTGATTCTGGTTTCCACAGAAATTTTCTGCTTTTTCTCTCTGGCTGTATGGTTAGGCCTCAGATAATGAGTTTTAAATCCAGCACATGGAATAGCGTTTTCTAATTTCTTTGGTAATCTCTTTTTAACGCCCTCGTCCCTTCCAGAGAAGCCAGGTTGGTCTGCACCAGCCTTCATGGAGGAGCAGAGCGCGTGTTCAGTGCCGGCTGGGAGCAAGACCAGCTCCAGGGAAACAAGCTCTTCTGGTCATGAGAGCCATGTCCCTAGGTAAAAGATGTGAAATGCAGCACCCATTCTCTATTCCCAAAGTAATACTAAAGCAGGTAGTGCACCATTTCACCTAATGGGCTCACGCAAACATGAAAAACATGCTTGCCTACAAAAACACAGGGGAGAAGGGGCTCTCACACAGCAATCAGCATCTCTGTTCCCTCAGATCTCTCCAAAAGTCTGTAGGTACAGATGGAAATACAGAAAACCTTGACAAAACAAACAATTTCACCTACAAAAGAACTCATCATCTTTTAGAGACTCCTTCTGCACACAGTGTATCAGCCTCAGGTTACAATAGAGTGAGAGCATCTTAAAAGTATTTTAAAAGGAGAGTTTTTAGTGTTTGAGGCAGGGTAGAGGAACTGCATGGCTTTAGCTTTAGTGTTGGTTTATTACATTGCAGATTTTTATTTGTAACTGTTTCTCTTGTCTGTGAATATTGTTTGCCTGCTAAAGGTGCTACAATATTAATCTTTTATGTTATTAATGTTGAAGATCGTTTTTTGTGCCGTACAGAAAAAAGTATCTGCTCGTGCTGCGACATGTTAGAAATGATCAGGCAAAGCCTGTGAGATACACAACACGGACCCCTTCTCTGCTCAGATTTCACTGTTAAATTAAACCAGAGCGAATTTTAAGCAGGCACACTTGGCCAGTATTACATGTTTGCTTATTAAAATTCAGTTAATCTCTGCAAAAGGAGGCAGAATATCAGCAGGGGGTACGCAGGGAATTGCTGTCCTCTTCCTCCTATTTTGCCAAATTTACAACTTCTGTTGGCCGATAAATGGGGGAATTGGGATTGGAACAGAAACCCAGACTTTCAAATTCTGCAGCAAACTTTGGAGTACATCTGAAATAGTAAGACAGTTACAGTGGACAGAACCAAATGAATGAGTAAAATATTTATGAGTACTAAAGCAATGACACGGTTTAGATTTCCTGTCTATATATATATTCTTTCCTTGATCTACCCATACATGTTTTTATTGCCTTCAACACTCTAAATTTTGTTATGCTGGAAGCATGCACCATAGTCAGCTTTGCTTACCTATTTCACCATTTGCTGCATTACACATTTAGCTCACTAGCCAACCATTTCCTGTGTGCTTAACAGAATCTCTATTTTTGATATGACAGCGAGATGTAGAATTTTAATTAGGAGGAAGAGACTAGGAGTCTGAAATTTAGGGAATCTTGGACTTGTTTATGAAACTATTATGCAGTAGAAAATGAATTTATACATTGGCTGCATGACCAGGTCTTCCTGTATTATCAGCAATGCAAATGCTTCACTGTTTCACCATTGGCCTCTCCATGTCCAAGTTCGTTCACCTGAAAAACAGAAAAAAAATTCTTGCATTTTGTTTGTTGAATGATTTGATATTATTGGACAAAAATGTTGGTGATGCTAGTAGGGTTTTTTATACAGATACTATTATGAGTAATGATTTAAAATAAAAGGTTAATACTTTCCAGAAATTGCTTTCAAAAAATGATAATCTAGTTTCAGCAGAATGAGGAGCTGAGCTACAAAATGGAAGAAAGATATTCAACAGATAGAAGAGAGCTTTAAGGACACTTCATTTTTGTTTAAGGAGACTCATAGTTTGGCTTTAAACATCGTTCTTGCTGATTTTGTAACAGTGAGATAATTCATTTTGTGTGGTGTGCACTGGTATTCACTTACTTTTTCTTAGTATATTACTTAATGACAAAATTGGACTTTGCTGATAAAACTTTGAGCTAGAATAAGCTTTGTCTGTTCTTTTAATTCCTACCTAAAATTACGATGGTATATAGTACACTTGTAAGCTTAAGGACAGCTGAAATGCTGGAGTCAGATTGCTTATGAAAATAAAACGCATCTGTCATAACACTCAAGCCAGCCCAGTTTTGCTCTATGGGATCTGCTGCAAGGTTACTTCATCTTTTTAGGTGAAAGATACAGATTTTATTCTTTTCACAGTGCATCTGTTGAGACTAAGCCTTCATATAATTAAAACCCTTAACAGTTTTTTCAGGGCAGCAGATCAAAAGGTTAACGTGCAATGGTACAACAGGAAGTATTTGTACTCTTGAACATTTTTTAAATTTACAGCATTTAAAAACAACTTAGCCCAGATCATAGACAAAGCCAATATTACATCATTTGTAGTAAAACATTAATCATTAGTCACAAACCAGCCAGTTGGTCTAAAAGTTCAGCTGGTGAAAAATTTGATGGTTTCAGGACTGAATAGAAATGTAGTTTTAATTGTGTCCTCAGTCATTAATCTGGAATGGAAAGTCAAAGATTTTAGGGAAACTGAACAAAACAAAATTAAAAAACAAAAGAGTTCCTCTACATTTTTGAAACAAATATGTCCTTGAAGCAGTTTTGGATTACATGATTTTTGTAGGGGTGGCGATAGATAATCAAATCTCAAAGTAGAACTAGATTTTAACATATGAACTGTATCATTTTTTGTTTGTTTGTTTCAGTTCTGAAGTTCTTGAAGCAATAGAAAATGTTATTGAAGGTGTACTTAAAAGCTTGGCCCAAAAAAAAGCACCTGTTCTCACACTAGCTAACAGATCAGATTGGAGGAATATAGAGTAAGTATTATATATTTTGAAGTCCTTCCTTTCAGTAATACATAAATGCCATGAATATAAATTTTATTATGTAACTTCAAGAAAAGTTAATGTTACATAATTCTGTGTTAGAAACAATAAATAATTTGACTTCTAATAAAGTAATGGACAAATAAAAGTAATGCTTGGTAACCACTCTGCATGAACAGGCATCACATATTAATTAACAGCAGATCATAACATAAAGGAGAATAATGTAACACTGCTGTAATAAGGGTTAGAAAGAAAAGTTCCTATAAGTAATCATTTTCTGGAAGCAGTAGAAACCAGGAATGATAAGTTGTGTTGGAGTGAAAATACCTGGTTTAGGTTGGAAACAAATAATAGCAATTTCATCCTCCAATGCCTTTTCTGTGCTTCCTATTTTCTTTTTCTCTGCTTTTCCCCATGGTATCTTATTTTTTAAAATGATAGATAAACATCCTTTTGTTCTTCAGAGAAGTTGCATCACACTTCTTCCTGTTGTATTTCTTGCCACCATGTTGTGTTCAAAGTTCATTACCAGCCAAATAAAGCAAACCAAGTTTCTAAGATGTTATCTAAATTTCAGATCTTATGCCAGCTTATCTAGGCAGGATCAGAGAAAAAGCAACCTGTCTGCCTTTGTAGCACAATTTGTCATTTGTAGAAGTTGCTTGTGCAACAATATTATTCCAAGGAGCTCATTTAAACTGAAAATACCTGGAAATGGGAGATTAATTGCTTTCTATAATACAAAAGCAAAAGGATAAAGGAAGACACGAATCTATTTCTTGCCCTGTAGTAGCTCTGGACGTCAGTGCATTAAAGGATATTTAGATTGATCAGATTGCAGAAGTGCTTGTATGTGGACAACCATTTGAGGCTGAGAAAGCATAGCAAACCTTCCATGCCTAACACTTTGGGGGAATGCTCATTTAATGAGAACGATAAATTTCTGTCAATCAGAAAAACTGAGGGGCCTGCAGGTAATGAGTTAACTGAAAGGCTTGTGTGTTCCAGGGAATTTAATGGCTTGCGTCTTGATAGTCTGACAAAAACGTTGCACTCGTGTGTCTGTAAAATTAAAATACTATAACAAAGTTCTGCAATTTTTGGCAATCTTTGGGGAAATGGCATTCCAGGCTAAAAAAACAAATGTGAGATCTTATTTGTCATCAGAGCACATAGGGGGAAAATGTTCAAATAAAAAGAAGTTAACATCACAGTATGTTAAAAATAAGACTCATCAATCACATTTTAAAAAGCTGAACTATAATTTATGGTGGAGAAATATAATCTCAGATGTGCATTTCTGTTGAATAGTGATCTATATCCCACTTTAATATAGCAGTTTAAGAAGATGAAAACAAAAATAAATAGACAAAAAGAGAATGCCAAAATATAATACGAATGGAAGAAAATATAGTCAGTGGGGCGGGTTTTTTCTTCTTTAGGCAGCCTTTTCATACTTAATCTACACAGCTGGAATCTGCTGGGCAGGAACTAACAGAATGAGAGAATGATTTCATGTTTGAAATGTTCCTTGTAAACATTTGTAGATGCCCAGAGAGGTATTTACTTGAGCATGATGTCAATCGGTGAGAATTCCAGGCCTAAAGCACTACCATCAGTTTCCATTGTCCAGCTGCAGCTTCCCAGAGAAAAAAAAAAAATCCTATTAGAGAAAGAAGATTTTGTACAAAACTACTCCGCTGTTTTTAACCTGGAGGAGCAACGCAGCAAAGTTTTGATCACTGTTTTCCTCTTGTGCAGTTCCAGCGTAGGGAGCCTGCAAGTGAAACACACAAATATCTTTCAAATGTTGCAGCACAAAGGCAGGACAGTTCCTTCAAAGCTGGCAGGCAGATGCTACACTGTGCTGCTTGTTCTCGCTGTCATTTCATGTACGTGCACCCTGGTGTGTTCTGCCACCCAAAGGATTCATGGAGCAAAAGCTTTGACAAAGAAATTTAGAAACATTACGTGGTTTTAGATAAACTTATGGCCATTTTACCACTAATAATTTACAAAACTCTGAAATGAAAAAGAACGCTTTAAAGGCAGCGTTGTATATAATAAGCCACCAAAGTAATTTTAAGTAACATAATGAAGTGTCCTTAAGAAAACAACTGATTCTTTTGATGAAATGTGCACCTTCAGACATGAAATGGTGAAACACGAAATGGTGGAGCTCATATAGATTAAACAATTGTTTAGGGAATAGGATGGAGCACATTTTTGTTTCCAAAAGTTAATAATGGAATATAATTGAGTTATTCCGATAACAATTTAAGGGCATAAATTAGATAATATTGTTGTAATATGGGATAATAACACTTTAAAAAACATTCTACATCAGAAAGTCACTGTTTCGGATGTGATTTGTATTCCAAAAATGATTCAGATTTTTTCTTCTGTTGGTTATTCCATTGTTTTCATGCTAAATAATAATCACTGATATATTAACAGTTACAAGCACCTATAAAATATTTTTCTTGTCTCTACTTCTGTCTGGAAATATGTGGTTTAGGCTTAAATTCAGTCTTGAAGTACCTTCTTGAGAAACTTTAATGCTTTGAAGTATATAGGAAAGGGGTCTGAGACTGAATTAACTTACTGACAGTAGTTTACACATAATCAATAATTTTACAGTTCAATTGTATTTGTTTGCAATGTATCAGATTTAAAGATTCTGTAGGTCTACAGATGATACCACATTCTATTACAAGACAAATAAGAAGTGACTGCCCTAGCTCAGCACCAAGATTTGGTACGTTTGAAAAGTACTGTTTTTTCTTGTATTTTAGTTCAAAACTTTGTTAAAAAAATATTATGCACTGTGATTTAGAAGTGTATTGCTAATATAACCGGATATTATGACCAGCCCTTTAGCTTTTCTCTTCTCTATTAAATTATAGTGAGTGACAGTGAAATTAATACAGCATTCTTAGAGTTTATACCCTCTCTGAGTGACCTCAAAAGGTCTTAATGTAAAAACATCACCCTTCTTCGAAAAGCTAGCTAGAAAAGGAATCTTGGGCTCACGACAATATGTTAATTACATTTTCTAACTCAGTAATTTTATTTCTTGGCCCGGACAGCAGAGCACACATTCCCTCACTTAACCCCATCATATTTTTTGTAATTATGCTAGAAATTATTGAGTCTATTGATTAGTACAGTCTCTCTATTTTCACAGCACGTTAAAACACGTTTCAAAGTTTTATTTTATGAGATATGAATATGAGTCAATATAAAGACAAATGATTGTACATGCATTTATGAAAATGGATAAAATATTTTTTAATGTCTCTTTCAGCTCTAATGCTCAAAATATTATCCATGATCTATAAGATGGTGCAGAGCAATACTTACGCAACTAAAAGGTAAAATGCTACATTTCTGTAATTTCAGATAAAGTTGTATTTTAAGAATGTTACTGTGAAAAAGAGCCTGTAGGATGCAAACCTGTAGGATAATGGATTCCTCTATGTAAAATGCTTTAGGTTGATCGGATTATCCATACCCTCTATAAAATTCTCACAAACCTGCAGCTGTTTCAGTATTATAATTACAAATATGTTTTGTCTTGATAGAGATATATATTATTCAGACACACTACTGTTTGGTAGCCAGAGTATTGTGGACAATATAATCAATGACATTTCTTGCATGCTTCAGATACCTCGGAGAAGTCTACATATAGTAAGTTGTTTATTATGAATGCTTTTATCATTATTTCTACATCATATAGATTGAACAGGAAGCTGAAGTAGGAAAAAAAAAAGTTATCAGGTGGAAATACGTAGTTAAAATAAGAAGTGTCATTTGTGCAAATGAAACCTAATTCTGGTTTATCATGGCCCCCGAAAGCTTTTCTTCTTGAGAGAAAATTCATAAAGTTTCATAGCGCCAAAAAATTTGGGACAAACTGTCGGTTAAAATCACGGGGCCTTTTGTCAAGTGAAGGCAATGCTTAAACTCCAGATTGCAAGGCACCTGTTAAGCAATTTGTACTCAAATGATTTACAAATTTAGGGCTTAAATAGAAATTTGAAGTAAGTCAGAGATGTAACAACCTTTCAAATTTACTTGTTTCTCATGCCTTACAATAATTCCTTGATATCTATACATGCAGTTAACATAATTTATTTTAAGTATGTCTTTATATCCATGATGACACCAACATTCCTTAGTGTTTAAAAGGCCGATGGCAGTCAATAACTTCTTATTACTGGAATTATTTTCAGACGTTTCTTGTTTAGCTTGTGCAATACGGTAACATAACAGCATATGACTTCCAATTTATCGTATACAACTTACTATTTTTTTCAGCTGTCTACAACTAAAGGTTTTGTTGCTGGTAATTTAAGTTACACTGAGGAAGATGGTACAAAAGTGAATTGTACCTGCAGTGCAACAGTATGTATTATAAAACAGTAATTCACAGCATCTACCTGCACATGATCTCCTGCACTTCTTCTAGCTCTGGTTACTGTATACACTCGTTACATAGACCTGTGCTTGTCTTCCTATGCCCAGCACTGTACAACCAAAGCTATAGAATATCAGGCTGTTTGGTCTCAGGATTATCAATTATATTGGAATTACCAACATTAAAAGGACTTGTATTCTCAACTGCTTTTATCAAAAGTGGCATTGAGCTAAAGAGAAGATTATAACCATGGTTTCACAAGAGTCAAGAGCCAAAAGTGGCTTGAGGACATGAGATTCAACTAATCTAGTCCTAAAAGATTTCCTATAGCCGTGCAGAATATGGAAGCAGGAACAGAATTCAGACTTGCTGGCTGTTGTCATGATTTCATGGAAAACGTAAATTGTAACCTAAATTGGCGATTTCAAATTGGAAAGATAACCTTAGCTGCCTATACTCTGTTCTTCAGCAGAGCATAAAGACCCCTGTTATTAGTGCTCTTCTACAGCTCTTTGTATTTTTATTTGTTGAGTTGTTCCACCCTGGCACTGGAGGTGATTTAGCAGTCACAAGTGAAAACAGACCACACACTTCAGTATATACATACTCTTTTGCCAAGTTCTTCCTCCGGTTCCTGTTTTCTCATCCATATGCTTGCCAGATTGAGCCAATCCTAATATGAGATGTAAAGTAAACATGACTATGTCTTAAAATTGTTGCTGCAAAATAGTTACAAAATCAGGTTATAGGTTAATAAAAGAAAGGATTTAATGGTCTTCAAAAAAGAATACTTAAATGTTTTAAGCCTGTATTAAATTTACACCAAGCTGACTTTTTTTTCTGACTAAAACAGGAAAAAAAATTTATCAGGAAATTGTTATGTCTGTAATGTCTGTACGATGAACAGTTGTCTGTGACAGTGGCACAAATAATTTTGGAAAGCATCTTGTTGTAACAGGAGGACTCCTGCACAACCATAAAATAGAGCAGGATATGAATGGCTGAATACACTTACAAAGAGGTGAAAATGTCAAGATCGATCTTGTCTATAGAAGACGAATGGTTGTTTCAGGATGTAATTGTGTCTTTCATTACCTAATGTTGTTATTTTAAAATATATCATTTTCTCTATTTAAAATGATTAATCTCATTTCTGTTGTTTTAGGCAGTCAGTGTGCCATCTAATGTTCAAGGAATTAGAAGTATCCTTTGAGCAAGAACTCTTGTTGTAGACTGAAAAAATACAGTAAAAACAAAGAATATTCCAAGTTAAACAATGTTCTGGTAATTTTTTCTTTGCTTGTTCACTCTGAAATTGAGTCATGAACACTGCTTTTGGCTCCAGAACAGGTATTTTAGAGCATTTAGTTTTAATTGATTGGTGTGATGGATCATTTTACATGCATCTAGCCTTAACAGAAAAGATTTAATCTCACATGCCAAATTTATTTTAGTTGTAGAAAAGGATGCAACTTTTCAGAGACTCCTGGATGATGATTTCTGCACTAAATTGTCCCCATGTATAATGATTACGGTATGCATCTTATACTTCATATCATCTAGCCAGATGTAAGAATTTAAATGATACTTTAGCACTGTAGTGGTATTCAAACTTGGTCAAAAGACCATCATAAAATTAATATGAAACTTGTCTAACAACTTCTTTTTCCATTTTATTATCCTGATAGAAATAAAAAATAGACATTCTAAAGGCTTATTTCCTCCAAACATCTCTTTATAGCTTGGTAGCTTATCAACTTCATGTGCCGCAAACCCAAATGAAACAGAGTTGGTCTATTTTGGATTGTACTGAAAGAGCTATGGAGCGTGGAGAATTAATAGGAATGCGTAAATGGAATACGCATACCTACTCCCTCTGGGACTACTTTGGTCCACAATGAGGAAAAAACATATCCCCATACCTAAGAGAGATGTGTTTATTCTGTGCAGCATGCTGTCCAGTTGCAGTCGGTCAAAGCAAGAGCTTGTTTTATATTGTTTCATTAGTGCCATAAATATTTTTGAGAAGAAAAAGTGGCTTTTTTACACCAGCTTATACAGATGCCGGGGTACATCTATACATCAACTCACAGACCTTAGAAATTAACTCCTAAAATAAGGGAATAGATGATACGTCTGCAGTGCCTGTAATCCAGGACATCAGCCGTGCTGCTTCCCAGCCCATTCCAGCATACAATTTCCCCTGCAAAATAGCATTTTGTTTGTTTGCCTGCTTTTAAAAGAAAGATGTAAACACGTATACAGCCAGATACTGTTTTAATTAATTTATAACTCTGCTTTTATTTTCTTTCCTTAGGGAAGAGGCATACCAGATCTTAATACCCGGCTTTTGGTCAGAAAGCTGTGGGATGTTTTTCAAATTCCTATTTTCACCCTTATGGATGCAGATCCACATGGTAAATATGTAGAGGTTCAGTGACTTATATGGAAAGCAAAATTTATTTAGAATTTTCACTTTTATGGGAAAGTATGAGAGCACAGAAATCCAACACAACCAGGAGATTCTTGATTTATTCAGAATGTATCCAGGAGCATGGAAAGAGTTTAACTGAGATATCAGCACTGGCTTTACACCCTCATTGAATATACCCTTGCCCTCTGCGATGATTTGTTGTGCTTTGAGGTGTTAATAATCTTACCTTGTACCTAAAAAAGAAAAATATTTTTTTAATTTAATTTGTAGCTCAGAATAGAGCTGGATTTTGAAAGCGCTTGTAGGCCTAAAAATGAGGATAAAGAGAATGGAATGTTATGATCCCTTCCATGATTCCACTGATTTTAATGGGAGTTAGCCACTTGACAACTTCTGAAAGCCTCAGGAGGTCCTAGCTGCATCTTTACAGAGTTTAATACCATTGAAAGTGTTGCTCTGTCAAGAACTCCAGCTGTTGGCTACACTCGTCCTTTTGTAAAATAAAAGGAAATAACATACTTTGGTAAACGTCGCTCAGTTTGGTGTAAAGCAAAAATTTTAACTACATTATGAACCTTAGGCTAGATAGACATGAAGAAAATAGTATGTTTGAGCAAAGTGAGTCTTTAATTGGTTTTAAAGGCGTTCACATACACTTACATTAATAATTCAGCACTCTAGTCAATAGTTTACGGTACTGAAAGCTAGAAACTACAAGTCTGATGCCAGCAGGAGTAAAGTTATTCCTAAAACAAGTTCATGACATTCTGAATGTGCTACTCTGTTCCATCAGTAGCAGACCTGAAATTTCCCTCATTTGGTGAGGAATTCTGTGTATGTGAGTGTGTATGCCTTTGTTTGAATACAGAATTTGAATTTGCATACACAAAATGTAGAAAATCTCTTATATATCTACACAGATACTACCTGAAATTAGGGAGATGACTGCAAGATGAGCAGCAGCTGCTCAAAGCAATAGTATTACACAGGATAAAGAAAGACAATTTTTGTGATGTTGGGCAATGTGTAAAAGAGCTGATTATCCATGGTTTTGAAATGACTATGCAGAGACAGCATGAAACATTTAACTATATAATGGTGACGTATTATGTTCAAATTCTGTTTATTTTGACATACTCTAAAAATACTTGTAAACCATAAAGTATCTCACTAATGATAAAGCCATAACTGTTATGGCATGAAATTGAGTTCTTAGTGTAGTCTTCTTAAACGTGTCCAGTGTGCAGATAAACAGACACTTGACATTTGATATTCTGCAACCTAGGGGTGGAAATAATGTGCATCTACAAATACGGATCTGTGGTGAGTATCATTTTCCCACTTCAAATTGTTTCGTAGACCAGCCTTGAAGCTGGCATGTATGAAATGTTGCGGCCTTTGTTAGAATGGTTACTGCCTTTATAATTTTGTTTCAACACAAAGACACAATTTTTCTGGCCTTATGTATCTGCAGAAAGGGTTTCTTCCTGCAACAAAAAGAAACTGGATAACAACTCCAGGTGTTTCGTCTAACTATGTTTCAGTTTTTCCCTGCCGCACAGGCAGTTTTCAGGAAATCCAGATAGAAAAGTGTTCTCCGTTTTGCTTTGTTTCTGCCTTAGAAGAGAAGTGAAGGCTGGAGGGACCTTGGGAGGAGGAGGAGGTAACTTGTGAGATGGGTGACTCTCCACAAAATCATGTTATGTTGGTAAAGATTTTGGTTTGGGGTGAGAATTCACTTATGGATACATGTGGTAGTGTGGAACATTATGGAAGAGGAGGCAGGGGGAACAAGAAGGTGTTATAGTGCACTGTGCTAAAAGATGAGGTATAGGAAGACAATATGAAGGCAGATTAAGGTGAAGGCAGAGGGCAGGAGCAGGTGGGTGAACTGTTCAGTAGAGCCATGGAGAAAGAATCTCCAAAGCAAAAACCAACCAAACAAACTGACTTCAGAAAACTGTCAGACTCCGATGATGTCAGAATTTGAATATATGTCATAACATATGCTTCAGGGACATCCAGGGAGACAGAACTCCCAGGTTTTCAGGTAAGCTGTCACACTTTCAGCTCTCCTACAAAAGCGTGTAAACTGATGGAACACCATCTTCCAGGATTAAATTAAATTGTCAGATTATTTTGAAAGTTTATTTTGTTCGATTACAGAGCAACAGGTGGATCAAATGAAACTACAATATGTCAAGCTCATTACATGCAATGGAAGTTTCCTTTGTACAACATGTAACTTAACTGTGATACTTTGCCATAGATTGCAAAAATTTTCATGGATTCTAAAAGCAACCTGACAAAATCAAGTATTACAGCACCACCACTTCTGGTTCAGAAAGCTGGAGTCACAAACCATGGGGAGCAGGAGGAGTATTCTGAGAAGTACCATTAACTGCTTATTTGTTTTTATACTTTTCCCTAAGATATTTGCTGTAGCCATGATACCGGACCAGATGAACCTTTAAGCTAGCTTTAGATGATGTGGATCTTTCCAGCAGAAATTATCTGAAATTTCCAGATCTGATTGTCATTGCTCCTCTTGGTGCCTTTTTTTTTTTTTTTTTAATGTAATCAGACTCATATTGATGGTAAAAAACCCGAAACTATTCAGACTAGGCAAGCCTAAACTGGACTAGTCTAGAATCCATCTTAGCAAAGGAATGGTTTCCATCAAGGGGATATGGTAAGCTTCAGCTGCACTATTTTCTCCTGTAACATCCTGATAGTGAAAATCCCTGGCTGTGTTTGTAATACAAACTAACTGTGTTTGTAATAAAATCTGACCACGACTTCCGAAGGCATGTATCTCAAATAATTTAAACTAAAAGTCACTGGATGTTATAGTTAACCTTTCTTATTTTAGTCAATGTCATTTGAGGCCCATCATCTCACCGTTCCATCTATAAAGTGGCTTGGTCTCCTTCCATCTGATCTTCAGAGGTTAGTTATTTCCCTGAAAGAAACAGAAGTGTTCTGTTTCATAGACAGGAAATGCAATCTGACTTAATTCACAGAAAAACAACTAACATTTAAATCCATTATTCTTTTTGAATATCATTTTGGCTTAATATAAAGAAATAAGTAAGAATATTTTTTTTTAAGTATATGAGAAAATTTAACAAATTTATTTTCTTTTCAGATTAAATATCCACAAAGATGTCCTGATTCCATTTACAAAGCAAGATCAAAATAAGTTAGCCAGTATACAAAAGAGACCTTACATTGCTTGTCAGCCACTGTGGAAAAGAGAAGTATGTATAAACCTATAGTTTCCTGTTTCTTACTCCCCACAGGACAAACCCTACCATCTGCAAGCCTGTTCCTCTTTGTGAAGACAAACTCTTAGTAGAGCAGAACCAGAAAGGTTTTGCAGCCCCATAAGAAGGCACGATTGAGGAAGCCCATGCCCACTGTCCCCCTGAGTCACTGGGCCTCAACGGCTCACACGCCAGACCTGGTAGCGTTTTAAGCTTTCCTGCCATTAGCCATCTGATGATCATATGCTCTACGTGGGATTTTACTGCTTTCCTAAATATTACAGAATATATTGCACCTTTACAAGCAGGGGAATGCTTACAGCAGTTACTTACTCTGTCCCAGACCTCTTATCCCACCTGTAGCTTTTAAACCATGTATCTCAATTCAGGCATGTTGTGTGAAATGGTTAGAAAGGAAGAAAAGGCTTTGTGTACCTCCTCCTTCCTGTTTATACTCATCTCAGAAATTATTTGTGTTACTCTGAAGTACACACTAGAGAACACATGAACATATGGTAAAATGAATCCCATCTCGGTGACAGGGATTTTGCAGCACCGTTTCCAGAAATACTAACTTTACAGTTCTACATGCACATCCAACAAGTGTAAATCTTATTTAAATAATAACCTAACCCTGGATCAGGCTGTTGCATCATCAAACATTAATTTTTATTTTATTTTATTTTTTTTTTTTTTAAGCTGGAAATTATGGCAGCATCTAAACTGAAGGCTGAAATTCAAGTTTTAACTTCTCTTTCATCAGATTACCTTTCTAGAGTCTATTTACCAAACAAACTGCAATTTGGTGGATGGATATGAATGCTTGTTTGCAGACAAAATGTTTCTCTTGATATTGATTTATTTTGTTAACTGTTCTTAGAAAAAAATCAGAGGCAAAGCAGTATGCTTCATGCATGACAGGTTTCTTTATCACTTTATCTAGACTATCATTATCTCTTTTTTTTTGTTTTCAAACCATAGGAGTAATTACAATTATTTTAGAGAATACTGTTGCTTCCATTCTGTGGCTTCTGCACTGTAACAATGCCAGATGCAATGGTACATACATAAAAAGATAATGCGATATGTTCTTCCTGGCCAGAAAATGTTAAGTTGAAAAATGTATCAGGGAATTGCTTTGCTTTTTTTCTTAAAGCACAAGATGATGCTGTACCATCTTTATTTTTGAAGAGAGCAAAAGACTTTGTTAACAATTTATCGCACATGCCTCCTGTTGGAAATTATTGTAAGTACAGCATTGTGATATTTTGTGTTTGCTGTGAATTCAGATTGAAAAGCCAGAGAGAGTTCTCGTTACTGCTAGAAATGTCCCAGCAACCAAATTACTATTTGTCTTCCATGAACAAGTAAGCAAGCAGATGTTACTGATTAAGAATTTAATAAACAATCCTGTTAATGATGCACATCATAACAGAATCCCTTGTTCATTTTCTTTATTTAGTTGGCTCTAAAACAGGAGCAGGAAACTGTGGTGATTAAAGTGTACAATGAATTTTATGTGAGGAAACCAAACTGACTGCATAGAAACTACTTCCAAAATTTATCTATGCAGTCGTCAGCATGGATCCTACAGATAATATTTGCAGTAGACTTATCTAGTTTGGGTTGGTTTGTTTTCATTATTCTTCCACCAGTATGAAATTGAAAAGGAATTCAAATTCCTTTTTTCTTTACTGCACAGTAGCAGTGCTACTACCTGCTGGAAATTTCTAACGCCCAGGTAACAATCGACCTAGATCCAGAGGAACATGGGGCTGTTCTCTCTGCAGGTGTGACAGCACCAGGACAAGTGTCACCTACTGCAGCCCGGTCACACCAGCACACACCAGCAGGCCTGGGCAGAGAGCTTCCCTACACCTGGCCCAAGGGAGGCTTTGTTCTCAAGAGTGAGCGGGTTCCTGAAATACTTGGAGCAGTTGACACTATTTTAATTCAAACTGGTGAAGTTTCCCCCCACTGCAGTAGCTGCATTTAGTGCCACGGTAACACCCAAGGGGAGCTGAGCGTGCTCGGGCCCGTCTGATCACCCCAACTCCCCCGAGGCCGGGAACCACCGCGGGACTTGCACTGCCCAGCGCTCAGACACCGCCGCTCGGCTGAGCAGGAAAAAGAAAAAGTCGTTAATTCTTTTTCTCCTTCTTCAGCCGCAGCTCCCCGGAGATCCCCAGCGGCCCGAGGGCGCGGGCTGGGCTTCTCCCCCCCGAAGTCACAGGGGAACCGGCCCCTGCCCCAAACTTCCGAACCGCCCGCCCCGGCCCCGCTCTCCCGGCCACGCCCCTGACATTCGCCCACGCCCTGCTCCCCGGCCACGCCCCCGCCCCCCGGCCACGCCCCC
>VWYH01008559.1:762808-798705 GCA_013399365.1 Pampusana beccarii | reverse complement strand
GAGCAGCGCGCAGGCGTGGCCACCGCCCCCCGCCGCGGCGCCTGCGCAGAAAGCCGCGGCCTGTCCCCGCGCCGCCGCGTTCGCTCTGGGCCGCACGGCAGGAGGCAGCGGGCCCGCCGCACGGGTGAGTGAGTGAGGGTGTTACCGGGGCCCGCCCCGCGCTCCCGGGCGGTTCCGCGTCGCCTGCGGGCGCACTCGGCTCCTCTCCAACGTGTCCCGCCGAGCGGCCGCTCCCCGCGCCGGCCGGTTCAGCCGGCAGGGAAGCCGGAGCCGGGACATGGCACGTCCGCTGCTGCCGGGCGGCCCCGCCGCCCCGCAGGGAGAGCTGTAGGCAGCGGGGCTGGGCCGTGTGCCCAGGGGAGCAGCTCCGGGACGGCTCATGAATTTTTACAGCCCTGGGTGGCTGCCAGGCGGGGTGGGGGCTGTGCCGGCGCGGGGGCTGCGGCGAGGACACCCTGGGGATGCTCTGAAAGCCTTTTCCTGGTTTGCAGGGCAAGGATGAGTCTGTTCGGATCGACATCGGGGTTCGGTACGGGAGGTACCAGCATGTTCGGCAGTACGGCTGCAGATAACCATAATCCCATGAAGGTGTGTGCATTACCCCCTATGGGAACCTCTCTTCTTCTGCTGTGTTCTAATTACTCACAGCAGAGCTACTAATTGACCCTGTAGAAGTGACAGGGTCTCAGTGCGCAGTTTTAAAATGTGCCTAATTTTGTTTTGCCTTCTGTCCTTTACAGGATATTGAAGTAACGTCTCCACCTGATGACAGCATATCATGTTTAGCATTTAGTCCACCAACGTTGCCGGGTAATTTCCTCATTGCAGGATCATGGGCAAATGATGTAAGTACTCACAGTCAGACCTACAGGTGATTGAAGTGGGAGCATTGGTGCATAAACTACAGAACGTGATCATAAAACTTGTGCCAGGGCACCTGAAAATCTTCCTCTGTGCAGACCTGCAAAAGTTATGTCTGGTGCCATGGCACTAAGTTTGACATCATTGAACTCCTTCGACTAAGAAATTCAGTTGTGGTTTTCAGATAAGTCATTCCTCTGCCTCTGTGTTTTAAGCCTCAGCTCACAATATATAGCCAGTGTTTTCCCTGATCTCCAGGTATTGCTTTTTCCTACTTGTTTGGTTTTTAGCTCCATTTTCTTATACAATTAGGCTAACATAGTTATGCTTTGCTCAGTGGAAGAACCATGAACACAATGGTAAATCATCTGGTTTGACAGCGTAGTCTCAAAAAGATTAAGTTCCTCCAACCTTATTGAAGGTTGTTTGCGTTGAAGGGTGAGATCCCAACTGGCACAAAGAAGGATGGGAAAACAAACGTGTTCAGTCTGTTGGCCGCAATCTGCAGCGGGCAGCTGCTTCCCAGCTGGTGGTTCAGGGATCTCCAGGCGAGAACTGGGAGGTGTTAAGTGATTGTAAAGTACTTTTGTGGTGGGGCTGAGTTGTGGCTGTACAGGTAGAAAAAACATAACTGGAGAAAATAAGATTTCATTAGTTCTGAAAAACAGCTTGGTGTTTATAATCACACTTTAAATTGGATAGACTAGGGCTGAGGTCTTCAAAAAGAGAAGTCTATTAAGTTCTTGGTGTTAATTTGTCTGTACGCCCTTCTCCTGTTCCAGGTTCGCTGCTGGGAAGTTCAAGATAACGGACAGACAATCCCAAAGGCTCAGCAGATGCACACAGGGCCTGTGCTAGATGGCTGCTGGAGTGATGTATGTTCCTACTTAAAAATAAATAATTTTTAGCAAAACCCTAAATAAATTGGCATGTTGTTTCCAGACAGACACAAGAGCCACATGTATGGCTCTTGTGCCCATGATTATTGTACAGACTTATGTTACTGTAAATATGTGCTAAGCGTATCTGAATAGAGTACACTAATATAGGCATAAGAAGGGTAAAAGAAAGTTTGAATGTAAGAATGTATTTAAAGCCAGATAATAACTAGCACAGTTATCTAATTTACTCTGTACAGTTGTAAATACATTGCTATTTTTTTGTTCTTTCTCTTGAAATCCTTGTGAATGTTACGTTAACATTATGCCATTACTAGAAGTGAATAAGACTTGACAGTTTTCTAATACATATTGCGTGATAGAACTATTTAATCTCTTTATTCTTGGTTTTCAGGATGGGAGTAAAGTATTTACTGCTTCCTGTGATAAAACTGCCAAAATGTGGGATCTCAACAGTAATCAGGCTATTCAGATTGCACAAGTAAGTAAGCAAGGCCCAAGCTATTAGTTTATTAGTTGTTGTGGGGTTTGTGTTGTTTTTTGTTTTCTGGGGTTTTTTTATACTATTTTTATTAAAAGCTAGGTTTACTAGCAGATTAAGCTAATGTTTAGTGCTTCTGAAGTAGACACTGCTACTTGAAGAAGAGGTTGTAGGGTGCTTTTTGTATTTTCAAGATAATGAAGTGCACATTAATAGGGAGACCTGCAATCAAAGTGATTTGAATAACCTGTGCAGCTGTTTTCTCTGTTTCACTTGAGAGCCCTTTCCACTGCTGCTGTGATCTCACTAAGTCACCCCACTGCATTATAGGGGGAAAAACATTTTAAGAAATCATTGAATTCACTTTCATGAGTACCAGCTTCCTGCTGCAGCAGTATCAGGGATTATAATTTACATTCTCCATTTAGAAGTGAATGTCTGTTCATAGAACATGTACTTATAGTGACTAAGTTACCAGCTATACAATATAAGAAGAGAGTTAGTCCTTTTAATGATTGCTTCTTGTGTCTTATTTGAGGTGATAAAATTCAGATTCCCAGCCTTGATTTTTAAGATTTTGTTGGTGTAAGTAACATAGGCCTTTCTTCTGTAGGTCTTGTCAGAAGAAGTTGTTTTTTATATTAATTTATAATAAATGATGTACTATATTAAAGTGTTGATTTCTAGCGTGATGGGTAATATCCTTTATAAATAAATAGAAAGTCCTGCTGTTCATAATCTGTGTTTTTCCTGTGGCCATCTTCTTGTATAGGGTGACTTGATTGTAGTGCTTTGTGTCAGGAACTTTTTTCTTATGTGGATGATTTTTACAGCACTAAACAACACAATAAGGTCATGGCCAGCCTTTACCCTAACTGCTGTGACTAGAATAATCACTTTTCTTGAATGGATAAAAAGTGTAAATACATACAAAAGCGATGAGGAACATAAACAAGGAATGTGGACTGTTACCTTAGTAAATGTGTGTGTTTGTCCCTTTTTTGTTCTTCAGCATGATGCTCCTGTGAAAACCATCCATTGGATTAAAGCACCAAATTATAGCTGTGTGATGACAGGAAGCTGGGATAAAACTTTGAAGGTACGATTTTTACCTGAACAGATGGACACAACATGTGCTAGTAATCTGTGTATGAAAATACTTACATGAAATGAAAATATTTTATAAAACACTAATAGAAAAAAAAACAGATTAATGGAATAGTCTCACTTCACAGAGAGTTGTGCTTTTCTGACCACAGATAAGGATGAAACAACTTAGTACCCATTGCTTTCTCTTGGCTAAAGTAGTTTAAATGGTGTATCCTCAACTCCAAGCATAAGTTTGTTCATTTCTCTGTTTCCATCAGTTCTGGGATACCCGCTCACCAACACCTATGATGACATTGCAGCTCCCCGAGCGATGTTACTGTGCAGATGTGGTAAGCTGTGCTATACAGTAAACTGGTGTCAGGTAGATCGCTGGGGTATGAATAAACCAGCAGTCTTTGAGGCTTCTGTAGGTCAGCACTAAATAACAACTGTTAATATAGAATCATAGAATAGCATTTGGTTTCTGTATGATTTTAGCAATAAAACATCAATTGATCTCAATCTGGCTCTGGAAAATAAGTATTTGCATCATGCAAAACATGTTTAGTATCCTTTTAACATCACAAAACCAAATCAGCACTAGGACTGACCTACTCTCCTTTCTGGATGAGTTTGCATTACCACTATTGTGATTCGCATTGGAAGGGTCAGCTAATAAAAGATTTTTGGTATGTGTAATTTTTTAATAGCAGGGAAGAACTGATTGGTTGGTTTGTTTGAAGATATGTCTACAAATTGACATTGTCGTTTCTCTATGTCCCCTTTCCCTCCCTCTCTTCCCTCCAGAAAAGAGTGTAATTCCTGTGACTTCTTCAGGGATTTCTGTGAAATAACAAACAGAATTCTCTGCCATGCTGTTAACACAGGTGTTTCCCAACCTATTTTACAACCCTATCCAGGTTCATCCCATGGCTGCTGTGGCCACTGCAGAAAGGGGTTTGATAGTTTATCAGTTAGAGAATCAGCCTTCTGAATTTAGAAGAATAGAATCTCCTCTTAAACACCAGGTAAATTATTATATTTATTACAAGCATATTTATACGGATTGTTGAAATTCTGGGCTTGCCATTTTTGGTAAAAACAAACAGCATTTCAAAACTGAAGTACATTATCTTTATATGGTGCTTGTCCTGCTTTGCCATCGATCTGTTGTTGATCTTTGTAAGGATTTAGAAAGTAAATACTGTGGCTCAGATTTTCAGCATCATTTGATGTATCTCTTGTCCTTGCTTGTGTTTTTGCTTTACTTTGCATTGGTGTATATAATGTTATGTGTCCCCATGGAAAACAGAAAATCTGGCCCTCGGGCCTCTCTCTAAAATCCTCTGTATCTTTCTCAAATTTAGCATCGCTGTGTTGCTATTTTTAAAGACAAAGTGAACAAACCTACTGGATTTGCCCTTGGAAGTATTGAAGGAAGAGTAGCTATTCATTACATCAACCCCCCAAATCCGTAAGTATCATTTAATAAAACATCCTTTCTTGCTTGCTCAGTTTACAGTAAAGAAAGTAAAAAGACCTTTTTTTTTTTCTCCCTTCTCCCAGTGCAAAAGATAATTTCACTTTTAAATGTCATCGCTCCAATGGAACAAACACATCAGCACCTCAGGATATCTATGCTGTAAGTCTTCAGCATATACCACTAGATCATTTATACCAGGCAATATGCACTCTTAATGTAAAATTGGCTATGTATTTTTTGTTCCCTTTGACCTTTTATCTTGCCAGAAGTTTTCTTAGACCTATGTTTAAAGACCAGTCATAGTCATACTATTAAGGAAGGTCCTTTTCCCCAGGTTTCCTGCAGCAGAGACTTGGGGTGTGCATTCCAGAAATTCTGCTCAAATAAATAATTGATTCACAAGGTGCAGTGCAGAGCAGCTTGAGCTGGTGCCTCTTGAAGAGGAACACTCAGCAGGAAAAAACTTGGACAATTGTACCCCTCAATCCCAGCCCCGTTTTGTCACTCCTGGCCAATTGCAAAATCAGAGTCTGGGGTCCCCCTGTTCTTCCTTGGATCTCCTTGTTTTTGTCAGGTGGGCAAAGTCCTGACCTTCAGTTGCTATTCAGCACCTGCAGCTGGAGAAAAGAAGTTGTCGGCAATAGCCAAACATTCTCCTTGAAGACTCTGAGGCCTTCTTTACTTAACAAAGCAGAAAGTTCAAATGTTCACAGCGTGCAGAAGTTATGTGAAGCAAATGTAATTGTGTTAAGCGGATTCTATATAAGCAGTTTGTAACCAAGTTCTCTAAGAAGCAATATACCAAATAATTCAGTAAGCTGAGGCAGTCTGCTCCCTAACACATGGGTTAAGAAGGACAAATGTTTGTACTCCCCTTAAAACAAGCACCAGATCAACCGTTCATTAAATCATCTTGATGGAGATGACACTTGTTAATTTTGCTGATACTGAAGCAATAATGAACACATTTATGTAATGGGATTATGCATTAAATTTTTAGGTACCACAAAAAAAGATTATGCTTTCCTTGTTGCTTTCATGGTTTTTTTGTGGTTGGTTGGTTTTTCCAGAGAACATATCTGAAAATTTTTAGAAAAATAAGAACTGTATCTAGTTGAAAAAAAAAAAAATCTTTCCTGTGTATCTTTCCTTACTCTCTTGGGATTCAGCGTATGTGTAGAGTGTTCTCGTGTGGTGTTTTACATGGTATTTTTGATGATTCCGCAGGTAAATGGGATAGCATTTCACCCTGTCCATGGCACTCTTGCAACAGTAGGATCTGATGGTAGATTCAGCTTTTGGGATAAAGATGCACGAACGAAGCTAAAAACATCGGAACAACTTGATCAGCCAATATCTGCTTGTTGTTTCAACCACAATGGCAATATATTTGCATATGCTTCCAGTTACGATTGGTCAAAGGTAGGAAAGGTTTACTCATACTTGCAGTTGACAACTAAGACTGTTCTTTCCATGTGAGGCTTCTGCAGTTCTTTATCAACAGTAGTTGAGTCTTTCTAATTCCACAAGTGTGCAAGAGAACCTAAGATGCTCATTTTAGATTTCTGATGAAATTTAACACTGAAATAGTGCGTTCTTTTGGTTTTTAGCTTCGATTGGATAAGGTTGCTGAACAAGGCTATTTTGCAAATGTGGGTGAGCAAAATTTTGGGCTTCACTTCGGAAAAATGACCTCATCTCATTTAAAAGATGGAAAATATAAAGTGAAACTGGGTGGCTATTGAAGTTTTAGTTTCTTCTCTGTCTGGAATGGCGTTTTTAAAAAGTCCTATTGAGCTCTTAGCGGTATCTATGAAGTAGAGCTTAGAGATACATGATTATTTTTTTAATGAAAAGTTTTTTTATAACTTAAAACGGATAAACCTCCCTATAGCAAGGTGTTTCTAATCCACCAGTGTTGTCCAATATCTGGTCTTAAAGACTTGACGATTAAATCTTAATAAACTAAACTAATGGAATATTCATATTGCATTTTAAGGTGATGCTGATATTTCGTCTTTGACAAGAGTAAACAGAGGTGATTTTTTTCTTTTTAGGGTCATGAATTTTATAATCCACAAAAGAAAAACTACATTTTCCTGCGAAATGCAGCGGAGGAGTTAAAGCCCAGGAATAAGAAGTAGTGAGTATGAGTCTGACTTGTGTTACTCTGCTGTTTTTCTGCCATTCCTGCCTCCGCTCCACTGCTCTTCTGCCACCTGTGCCCTGTTGCACCACGGTTCAGCCAGCTTTGGATCGCTAACATTTAGCAGGAACTGTAAGAATTACATTAAATGTGTTCTGACTTGCTGGAGAACATAGTTTCAAATTCGATATTCCAATGTGTATGAGAAAGAGGGACTGATGTTCACACAACCACTGACTGTTCCACAGCAATAATGAAATTGCAGCAAAGTCTAAATTGAGGTTAGATATTCCTGCTTAGAAGTGCAACCATTTGTATCTATGGATTTATTTTAGTAGTACTACATTAAAGTATGTTAATTGTAATAGTTCTGGAGAAGTTGTATAAATACTGTATTTTTTGTAAGTACTTGAAGAACTGCAAGTAATTCTTGTCAAAGGAGGCTTGTTATTACTTATTATTCAGGGGTTCTTTCATTGCTTTCTGATTTTTAAAACGCAAATATTGTCTACTGTATGCCGGGAAGAAACGCCTTGCAAATTGTTTTTCCTCATTTTTTAGATGAATTTGGTAGGTATGTAAGTGGCCAAGAGCAGTGACAGAAACTCGAGACAGAAGATGGGCACAGTGCAAATTCCACTGCAGTTTTTGCTTGCACTCCAGCAACCGACGTGACTTTGAGCCCAGGATACTCGTGCTTATCCTGATCCAAAGGAGACATTGTCAGTTGTGCCAAGTGACGTATAGTTCAGTAATACGAGCGAACATTTCTTTTTTTAGTTTTTGTTCATGACCAAACCAATGCGTGCAACATATTTGTGACCTAAACCGCTTTAAAAGCGACACCTTTTAGAGTTAAAAGTTGGTTCTTTTACATCTCTCTTAACACGTTTTTGCCCTTTAACAGGGGTTTCTCGACTGAAAAAAGTACTCATTTTTGTATTAACTAGAAAATAGTGCTGGTGAGTTTCATCCTGATCAAAAACGCTGTGAAAACAAGTGGGTCTGTTTCTGACTTGAATCTACCACTGTTTACTTTTAACTAGCCAGTTGTATACATGCCAAAGTTTTCTTAGAAGTGAATGCTTATATTCCTGTTTAACTCTTGTTTGTTTGATAATGACTAAATAAAGGTGGGAGGGCGCATGTATAGAAATACCTGTCACATTGTACAAATTATCTGTAAAACTGTACGTTGTAACACCTATGGTTATGGATTCATGCTACATTTCAAATAAAATTTGTACTACGTGCTTTTATATTCAGAAGTTTTATTATAATAACACGGGCAAGGTGTTGTGCTTTGCTTCTAAAAGCAGCTTCTTGTCTTTTCACTGGAATTCAGACACATTTTTCTGAAAGTAAAGTACTTTTCCTCCAGCTGCTTGAGCTGCAAACCTAATTATTTTGCCAGTTGCTATTTCATTAGGAGTGATTCTTGTGGTTTTGCGTCAAAGAATTAAAGGACTAGCGTGAAAGGCCTTTTGTTTTATGAGAATGAGTCGCGTTCCTTGCTATCTCAGCAGCCAAACAGCTGACGATTTGTCTTTAGCACAAATGAATGGCGCTGTCTTCAAACTCCCCATGGCCCACTGGCCCATTTTCTTTCAGGATCTTCTCTTTACACTCTTCAGCAGTTTTTTGCTTGGCGTGTATTTCTTTTTTGGTGTAGTTCTATAGTCGATGAAAGTCCATGAAGTACACTGCTGTTCTTCAGTTGCCCTTTTCTGGGTTTTATTTCTCAGGATAGTTTTTTTTCCCGCTACTTCTATGGTTTGCGTGGTTTTACATTTCACATTCGTGGACTATTTGTTTTCTTTAAGACCGGAAAGAGTTCCCAGCAAAATAATGAATGAAACTAATTCCAAATAAGAGCAATTCGCTAATAGCGTGTTCCGCACTGCCAGTTTCAGTGTGCACGGGTTGCTGCGGGTGTCCCGTTGTGCCAGGAGGTGGCAGCATTGGTGGCTCTAGGAAGCTGTCCCTACACCTGCAATTTTGGCTCCTCTGAACTCCTCCCTATGCTGGAATACAAGATACTTCTAATATGGAGCTATCGCAGAACACCCAGAGAATGGAAGAAGATGCATACAAGATGGAAATACTTTTAAATTTGAGTTTTGCAGGAGCGTATGTGGTATCTATCCATATACGTAAACCAAGACCTTTTAGAACAAACTTGGTGATGCTCTTCTAGCTGCTCGGAGACACAACTCCATGGCTCCTGAGTTTTGGGGACCTGGGGAGTACTAAAGGTTGTGGTAGTGTGTTTGGGGACCAGACATCTAAGCAGTTTAGAACTCAGTGAGTGGGGACTTGAGAATATGAGCTGGGCTGTTGGCTACTGGCATTCTAATTCACTTCACTTTTTAAGACTAGTCTTAAGACCCGTTTCCACACTGCTGTCACAGCAGACTGTAGATTTAAAACCGGTAAGCAAATCCCCTTTGTTCGTTTTCTAAATGGTATTTCTTGAAAGAAACAAAAAAATCACTGAAAAACAAGCGGGTAAGCTCAGTGGTCAGCTGCTTCAAAACAAGAGTACTGTTTTCCAAAAAAGTGAAATGTGATGTCTTTTTAATTTTCATTTTCAAAGCTTGGGGAGTGCACAAGATAATGAAAAGGAGAAATAGCCTCGAATTGTAATATTTGAATATGTTTTAAAATTGCTTCTTTACCTAGGGTAGCTGCTTAGTCCCTGGGGTGTATGTGGCCGGCAGCCCCTGCTCCCGAGCCCTGCTAACGCGGTGGGCACAACCAACATCATTTTATAAGGCAAGCGGCCGTTCCCTGCGACCGAGCGGTTCACGTGTTCAGTCCCTTTCCCTCATTATCAGGCCCTGAAGGTCTCAGGAACCAAGCAGACAAAGCAAACAGATTTCCTCTCCTCCTCCCTGCCGGACTCCAGGTTCCTGCGCACCGGGCCGGTCGCTCCTTCCCTCCCTTGCTGGCCCTGAAGGTCCAGTTCCTGCAGCACTATCTATAAAATCAAGCATTTAGGCACCGAAAGTGGGGAACGTGGACCCACATCTATAAAATCAAGCATTCAGACACCGCAAGTGGAGAACTTGGACCCACATCTATAAAATCAAGCATTTAGACACCCAAAGCAGGGAACCCACAGTGCTGCTGGACCTGTGACACCCCAGTCACCTCCATCCCTGTCTGCTTCCTCTGAGGACCGAGTGAGTGACTCGTATTCTTTTATATGACGTTTGAGTCTAGACTATGATTGTTATGTTGATACAGCAAACCATGTATCAAGATCTGCAGAGGGTCCAGGTGATTAGAAATTGTGATTTAATATGTATTACAAATTTTGTATTACACTACTTATGAATTCTATGACATTGATTCTTTTCGTAGAAATCCTGTGCTGTTTTAATAGTAAATTCTCTGCTATACTAACCATAATATCCTGTAAAGAAAACAAAGCTTTAACTTGTAAGAACAATTAGTGCCATCATCATTCTGCCAAGGATCTCTAAAAGAACCCGTCTGTCCCCTTAGTGTTGGGTCACAGGTGCAGTCTAAAAGAAATAAACCCACTCTTATCTGCATTGACAGAACTTTGTCTTTGCACACCTCAGGCTGTGAGTTGGACTTGGTAGAAACTGTGTATTTCATAGAATCATTTAGGCTGGAAGAGACCCTCAGGATCACTGAATCCAACCATAACCTAAGTCTAGTACTAAACCATGTCCCTAAGACCCTCACCTAGATGTCTTTAAAACACCTTCAGGGATGGCGACTCAATTTCATCCTACAGCTCATGTTCAAACAGGTGAAAGCCGTCTGTTCTTATCTCCAGGTAAGCTGGGTTTTATACCCAGGCAATAGAGACCATCCTGCTGCTCTCGGCGGTAGCGCAGCCATTTCAAGCGTGGAAACCGCTGCTGTTCTTCCCTTGCCAGCTCAGAATAAACGAAGCAGCATCAGCTGGCTGGCTGCGGAGGTTTCGGCAGACGCGGCGCTGGTACTTTCATTGTGCGGTATGTTCTGTGTACACACGGAGCAGCCTGTGCTCCCAGGAATCTGCAGCAGGAAAGCAGCCCATGGGAATCCAGCCGCTGGAGTGGCACACGAGGGTGTCACAGCCACTGGCGTCACGAATTAAAAGTGGCAGAGATCTGTCTGCCCGCTCCGGCTTGGTGCGGCTCGGGGCTAGAGCCAGGCTTACAGACCTCAGTCTGATCAGGCTTGTCCCTCCAGTGCAAAGCAAACCTGCATGTGTTTGTACCGTTTACGTGCTTCTGAAACGGGGATGGTGCTGCTTTTGGGTAAAAGGAATCCATACGGTTTAGGACTTGCCTGTAAGGTAATACGAGAGTGAGGCGATGCCGCAAAGGGGGCCGTGTGCCTGGGGAACGCTCGGGCATTGACAGAGCAATCCCAAATGTTTGTGTTGCATCAGTTCTGCAAATACTTTTTGTTACTGCGCATAAGAGATACAACACCTGTCAACGTTAGCTTCGTAAGGAGAGGCCGTTCTCTTCTGCTGACTAATTATCCAGTGAATATATTCAGTTTGAAGAGACACTTCAATAATTTAGCAGGCATGTGCCAGGTAATGTAGGAGCTTTGTCTTACTAGCTGCATAGATCTTCAATCATGTGTAACTCAATCTCTGGCTTTATGTATTCAAGGAAGTGTTTCGTATAGCTGCTGTATCAAGTGCCACTGAAAAGCAGGCCTAGATACGAGATTAAGGTATTGCTCTTAACTGCGACAGTTTACCCTTTACTGTCCGGTGTATCTTTTGCAGGCCATAACTGCTTTATACTTGTGAAGTTTGTATACGCTGAGATCCAATAATGAGTTTGCTGTAGTGATTGAAAAATGCTGGAAGCTGCATGGTAAATAGTTCAGCATAGTCTCCCTTACTTTACGGTGTTTTAACAAATGTTCTGTAGTTTGATACTGAATGCCTTCTGTCATTGATGTTTCTTAAATGCAAATTATTCGTAGCGCTGCATTCTTCAGTTTGCTAACCCAGATAAGGAGAACGATAATGTTCAGTTTCTGGGAACACTGTGGAGCAAAACTCAAGCAAGGATTTTCTTCAAACCCTCCCAGGCTGTTCAATCACAGTTGTGCTGTCTCCCAGAAAGGTGCAAGTTAAAACGTCCTTTTCTGGGCCACTGTCAACTGATTCAACCATCTTTCTCTGCTAGCGTACACCACAACTAATCTACAACAAAGGGAGATACCTGTTTGCTTACAATATGCCATGATTACTGTACTCTGTCAAGTGCAGAAATAATGCAGCAGCTCAAACTATTCTCAAATTACTAAAACCAGAGTTAAACTACAGTATGTTTTTCTTCGGAAGGGCAGCTGTTTGCCATGCTCCTGCTGTAACATGGAGGGGGATTCATACGGACTCAAAAGGACAGATATCACTTACTGACAGGTGATTGCTTTCTGCAGACACCTGACTCTTTTCCTTGGAGGTCTCCTTTTTCTACATAATGTTCGTTCAGCAGGTTGCAGACCGTAATTGTTTGTTTATGCATTAATGCTCAATTTATGGAACAGAACCTACATGTTTGTAAAGAACAACTTTTACACCTGTTGAAGGCTGTCAGACTTCAAACGTTAGTATGTAGTGTTTCATAAACACACTCACTGGACTGAAACAGCTTTTCACAAAAACACAGAAAGACGGGAAATGTCTGCTAAAAGAGAACAGCTTAGCAAAACCTTTTTCATTGAACCTTTCTCTACAACAAGCTTTTGTTCAACCACGGGCTGTGTGATGCAGTTTGAGTTGTTCTGTAATGCTGACCTGTGTCTTTCACAGTGGTTTAGGTCACCCCGTTCAGCATCTGAGCACCTTTTTTGGTGGTTCTACCAGCAGCAGGGAGGAAATGAAAGAAAAGACGGCTGAGCTCCCCAAACTATTCTGACCACGGCTTGGCCCAGGGAAGGTTCCCCAGTAGTAACTTTCCTGTCACAGAGGCATCTGAGAACCTACTTGCTACTGTCTTGCTCTCTCTGGGCCTCCTCATCTCCATGGACAGTGCTGTCAAAGCTGCTCTTCTGGTAAGGAGACCGAAGAGTTGTTTTTCCTGCTTGCAGGCTGATGAAAATGTCCTTAGAGGCAGCACTGGCCTTGGCACCCCCAAGCCAGGAAAACTGCCTTCCTGTGGCAAGATCCTCCAAGAAGATACGAGCTCTGCAATTTTTCTCCCCAGCCTCTGTGGTGTTTTTAGGGAACCTTGTTAGCTGTTGTCACGACTCAGTTTGCCCTTCTCAGTCTTGGCACAGACACACAATGTTCATTTTGCTCAGGGATATCAAGTGGGAGGGCAGGGAGCTTTGGAGAAGCACACCTGGTCTTTTAATGAACTTTCTTCTTACCGCACTCCCTCTAAAACATGTTTGTGGTCCAGCAGAGTCAGGTGTCACATTTGTTGCTTCTCTCAGTCCCAGAGCTACCAATGTCCATATCCATGTGGCATCTTACTAAGTGCTTTTATTGCAGGTTGCTTGTGTCATTAAAACAGGTCATTCTGTGACCACTAGAGCTGAAGTTCTGCTTCTCTGTAACTCATGCAGCCATCAAAGGAAACAGAGCTCACTCAGCATCCCAAGTTCTGAAATATTTCAGGAGAGGACGTAGTCCTACTGGAAGATTCCTGCTGAAGCAAAAGCCTGTGCAAAAAGCACTCCTGATTAGGAACATCTTCTACTCAAATATTTTGCTAAAAGTTGCCTGAAGGGGAAGAATTTTTATTTTTTGACTCTTGTTGCACCAGCAGCTCTGAGTTAAGCATTGGTCGTGGTGTGTTCAGGGCACCAAGGCAGAAAATCTGAGACAAAGGGCCCAGATGCAGAATTTCCTGCTCTAACCTGAACCAAATGCCACCGAGTGCAGCTTCCCTCAAGATCTCCCAGCTCCACTGCTGTTCACAGCCTCGCCGTGGCCAGCATCCAGACTGAGCATTAGTAAAACTAACAAACCAAGCAGTTCCCACAGTGAGTCCCTTGCTCTCCAGCTAACTTATTTAACTGCTGAGCTTCTAAGAGGGACGTTTCATCTCCTGTTGTTGCAGTAACCAGCAAGCGGGTACATGGCAAAACCCAAGGGCACTGCCCTGCAGCGATGGAGTCTTGGCTGAGCAGCAGCAGCAACACAAAAAGGTCAGAGCTCCACGGTAGCCCTGCTCCGTTTTAAAAATAAAGCCCATCAGTTTCATAACAAGTGAGGGAGGTTCTTCAACAGCTTTCAGATCAGTCTGGTGATGTCTTGAGGATAATTCTCCCAAAGACGCCAGGGGAAGAAAGGGAAATGTTCAGGCACGTGCACAGGGACAGCACCACAGAGCTTCAGTGACAGGGAGGGACAAGAACAGAAAAGACTTGGTGGCTTTGCAGAGGGCAAGGAACAGGGCTAGCTTCTCCCTGCAAGGAACCTGATACTCTTCTCTTTTCTCTCTATGCTGTTCTTGTGCTCCCAGAGGTACAACTCCCTCCGCCATAATTTGTTTTTCTTCCTTTAGACAGGGACCATTTCCACATGGTTCTGTACCTGGCTGGTCTTGCTGTGACACCTTCTCTAAGATTTGCAGTGGAGCCCAGGACACTTGGTTTGGTGATCTGCAGATGCTCCATTTCACAGCTTGGATAATTCTGCTGAAGTCCACCAGAAGGAGCCTTTGAGTATCCATTTTCCATAAGCCTCAAGGAACACATTAATATGTAAGTAAAAACCTAGTGAGTTCTCTTAACTATGTTGAATTACCATAAAATTAACTTTCCCAGTCTGTATGAGAATAGGATGCTCTGGATTTGCAATACAAATGCAATACATTCAGACTGTTGATGGTTGTACACTGCAGCTAAAGATGACTTTCGTCCCAGCCTCCTCATTGACTGACCAGTGCAGCTTTATTTCTTAAGAAATACACAGAAACTGAATACAGCCCTACAACAGCGGGTATCAGATCTGTGTCCCCCTTTTTGCTGGCAGTCTGCTCTCAGATTTGTGCAAAGCATTGTCCAGCACTCCCCAAGGCAGTGTTGTACTTAGAGATGCGTCTGTCACCGCAGGAGCTCTCTTTGACCAGAGAAACTCGAAACGTACTCTTCTCGGGTACTCTTATAATTGTAGTAAAGGCACAGGAAGGTGTCAGCAAACTCGCTCTGCCAAGCTCCTGCAGTTCTGATCTAATGGCTGGTGCTTTGGGGAGAATGAATGCTCATCCCAAGAAAGAGAGGAAAAATTTAAAAAAAAGAGTCACATAATGTTACGTTTACTCCACTTTCCCGGTGTGTTTGAACAGCTCATTAGACTCATTAGCTTGTAATGGTTGTACCATGAGACAGGAGATTTATTTCATCTCCCCTCCTGCTTTCCAGGGTGCGATAAAGCAAAAGCCCGTTCCCCCCGGCCGTGCCAGCAGTGCCGTGGGGTTTGCCGTGTTCACCACGGAGAGGTTTAGCCCCAGTCTCTTTCTTGTTCTGTTCTGCCTGCGAAAGAACTCCCATTCCTGCCTCTAGGCAAGAAGAGGAGCTGCGATTCCTCCTCTGAGAGGTGCGGGTTCGTGTTCAGAGGGGAAACAAGTATGTGATGTTTTTCTTCCCCCTGACCAGCGTAAGCATCAAGAACGGAGATACTTGTGGTAGCTTTTGAGAACTGTAGGAGCGTTGCCTTCCTCGCAGAGAAGCGTGAGTCTGTTTGGACGATTTGAATCTTTGCCATCGTTTGGAGCGGAACGATGCTCTGTAAAAGGACAGTGACTGGGTGCCAACTGGGTTGTCGTCAGCTCGGGCGGCCGGGGAAGCGGCTGCTGCGCAGTTTGTGGTGGAAGTTGTGCAGACAGGAGGGGGATAACTCAGAGGTGGAGGGACCCTGGCTTCTGGCTGTATTTTGACCTCAAAGGTGTGTTCTGGGCTTGCTGTTGGGATGGACCCAGGACAGCTGGTGGCTGCGTGTATACACATCACTACATAGAACACAAAGGCTCCAAGGATTCCCCGTTCTGCTGTTTAATGTTGCAGTGATGTTGGGTGCTGCTGGCCCAGCTCCATGTTTCTACCACAGTAATCAATGGAAATGCATCCTAGTCTTGAAGTCTGGTGCTTTCAGAATGAAAAGCTTAATGGTTTTCCTTGCTTTTTAAAAAATTTTCTTTCTTTTTTGTTTATGAAGCATAGGGTGTTTAGAACTATGGAAGCAGTGCAAGAAAAATATTAATGAATAACTATGGAGTGCAGACATTAATGCATTCCTTTCTCTTGAAATAACTGGGTTTTCTCTGTGGGCTCTGTAAAAGAAAAATGCCCGTAGAGTCTGGACCTGCTGTATAGAAGCCAAAGTTAGATGGTGATTTAGAACTTCACTGGCTTCTTTTTGCTAAAATGTTACCTCTGCATTCATCATGTGGTAAAAAATCTTCTCTGTTTCTCTGCCAAATGATAACCCTGTAGAGGCAAGATAAACATAAGGCACAGGGGCAGTTCTTGTGGTTCTGGCTGATGAATTTCTGGATGATGGAAACTGAATGAAAAATGTTTTCTAGGACCCCCCCCTCCCACACGTCAGGCTCCAACCCGTGTTGGGGGGCGGAATAAAAGCATTGCAAGCACTCCACTGTTGGAGTGTTCTGCAAAGGTGGGGTTTGAGGCACCAAGTAGCTTTTCAGCTTTTGTTTTCCTGCAGTTATGTACAGAGGGTTACGTGAATTGCATATGGGGCTGCGATACAGTAACTATGCTCCCAGCTTTAAATCCCAGCTTTCCCAGGTCAGGGCTGAGAGCTTTAGGACACAACAAAGATAGTGGCATTTCACAGTTTCCTTTGTATGACCTGCCCATCCTGAGATGGAACAAAATGCAAAAGGAGAACTGTGGAGAGGAATCCTGTTGCTGACCACCAGTGGAAATGGGAATAATGCATCCGTGTCCCACAGAAGCGGGCTACACAGACAGGTATTGTCCACGTGTCCACTGAGGATGCAGGAAGCGTGGGAATCTGTTTAAGAAAGGTACCCCTGAACCTCTCTTTAGGGTTTAAACCCTCGGTTCTTCCTCCTTGTTGACTTGGTTCAGGGCCATCCCTTCCTCCTGCCTTGGTTCCTAACGTGCCTTTGCCACCCAGCGTGCCACAAAGGCCGGCAAACTGCTTCACGGCTTTGTCCCTGCGTCCCAACCTGCCAGGGATTAACCGCTTGCAGTTGAGATCATTGTGCAATTGAGAAGAAGGAAGGAGGGGGTGAAAAAACCCTCTTTCGAGGCGGTTTTCTGCGGCGGGCTCCCGCGGGACCGGCCCCTCGCCTTCCCCACCCGCTGCCCCCGGGGTCTGTAGCTGCTCCCCGGGAGCCGCCGGGACTCGCAGCCGGGGCCGGGCTGAGCCCGCCGGGCTGGCCGTGGGGACCGCGGAACTCCGCAGNGGGGCGGGGCGGAGCGGCCCTACAAAGGCGGCGGCGGCGGCGGGCGGCCGCTACTCACCGGCACCGGCGGGAGGGCGCGGTGCCGCCAGCGCTCCCGGGACAAAGCGCGGCCATGAGCCGGCTGTAGGCCCGGACGACACAGCCGCTCCGCTCCGCTCCCCTCCCTTCGGCCGCCGCGGGGGCTCGGAGCGGGGCAGCGTTTTCTTCTCGTCGCCCGCGGGTCCGCCGCCCTCCTGCGCGGCGCGGGGTGGATGCCGGCACCATGCACACCGTGCAGAAGGACACCACCTTCACCAAGATCTTCGTCGGGGGGCTGCCCTACCACACCACCGACTCCTCCCTCAGGAAGTACTTCGAGGTCTTCGGGGACATCGAGGAGGCGGTGGTGATCACCGACCGGCAGACCGGCAAATCCCGGGGATACGGCTTTGTAAGTGCCGCTCCGTGTCTGTGCGCCACCCCCCCCAGCCTCACTTCGCTTCCCGACGGGCGGTGGGGCTGCCCCGGGCAGCGGTGCCCCCGGGCCGGTGAACCCCCCCCGGTGACAGGGCTGTGCCCGCTGCGGAGCGACTCGGTGCTGCCGCCCGTCCCGCCGGGGAGGGTTTGCCCGGTGCGGCCGGGGGCGGCTCGGCCAGGACAAAGGCGGGGTGCGGGGGCCCGGGAGGGAAATCCCCCGTGCCGGCCGAGGTTGTGCCGTTTATTGCAGCAGCTCCTTCCCCCGATCCTGCCGCCTCGTTTCTTTGCGGGCTCCAGCGAAGCGCGGTGCTGCCCGCGGTCCCCGCATCCCGCGCGGTTCGGAGCGCGGCCCCCGCTCCCTGAGCTGGGACTGGCTCCACCGACTGCTTAAAAAAGCACGGGGGAGGAGGTGGAAAGGCGAGAGAGAACAGCTGGCGAAAGCCCAGCGGAGTGACATGGCGAGGGGGGAGCCCTCTTTCCTATCAAGTCCCCGGGAGCTCTTCCCATCTCGCTGTGCAAATGAGACTGCGTGAAGCGGAGTTTAGCTCCTGATTCAAAATAGAAGAATAAATAAACTCCACTTAATGCCTGTTGCTGGAGTGTTTACAAAGTGCTGTTGCTACAAACAAGGCTGTACTTAATTTCAGGTGACCATGGCAGACAGAGCTGCAGCTGAAAGAGCATGCAAAGACCCAAACCCCATCATTGATGGCAGGAAAGCAAATGTGAACCTGGCGTATTTGGGAGCAAAACCAAGGAGTATTCAAACTGGTGAGACATCTAGGCGATCCTGTCTCTATTAGAATAAACTGTAAGACAAGGAAGCAAGTTAGGCTGGATTAATCCGATCTGATCATGTGTGCTTATCCCTCGTAGTCCTGATTGTTGACTGAGGACCACGTAGTCCAGTTACCTCTATTCCGTATCTTCTTACTCGTACCTGTTACGCTAGTGTGATGCACCTAAGTTCAAATAACTGAGTTAAAGCTGTTTTCTTCCATGACTAATTTGTTTTCCTTTAATCCTGGTTGTTACATTGGTATTAACAGTAATGTCCATTTCATCATCTGCCCTTTCATTTAATGACCACAGTACCTAGTGTGTAAAATAAGGCATTGTACCCCATTGTCCGTTCAATAACAGCACTTTCACAATGTTCTTTAATCTGAATTCCCATCTGGTCCTAGTGCATATCACATACGTGTATTAAAATTAACTTGCTTCTAAATGAGGTACTGAATTTGCTCACATGTGTAGCAGATGAAATGCAGGTATGTGTGGTCTGAGGGGTAATTATGTGTGTATATTATGAGTTGAATGGTACAATGGATGCCATTCATTAATATTTTTTTTTTCTGAATGCTTTTTTAGGTTTTACCATAGGTGTGCAGCAGCTACATCCAGCCTTCATTCAGAGACCCTTTGGGTAAGTCAAAACGTTTCTTAACAGTCTGTTTGAAATCAAATTAATGAATCAACTCCCTCGTTATTTAAAATGTGTGAAAAAAGCCTTAGCCATCAAGAGTGGACAGTTTCACCAGCTGTTGTTAATGCTCAGAGTACTTTATTTCTGGTGAAGATTTTAGAAGTTTTGTGCATTTGTCAGCTTTCATGTAATTCCCAAAGATCCTCCTTTATCCTCAGTACGTCTGAGTCATAATAAGCGCAATGCATTTCTTGCTGCTTTGCCAGCGTCAGGAATTCACAAACATTCAAATAAATGGAAAATAGTTTCTCTATTATCGTACTTAAGGTGTCAAAACAATTAAGCAAATTCTGTTCTCATGTTTCTCAAATACGATCTGCTTCCTCTGCGCCGTTTCCCACATAATAATGCTAGGATACAGTTTTATCCTAGAAAACAAATTGCATTGGAAACAAAGTCTGTTACTTATTGAAAGTAACATTAGGTCAAAAATTGATTTTGGACAGATGTTATACAAGACTTGAATAGTCTGCAAAAGTGGGCTTTTGTCTGCTGTTTTCAATAGCTTATACCATCCCTACTCGCTTAGAAAAGTCCTCTTTTTATACATCTAATAGGATCTGGCAGCTGCTCGGCGAAAGACAAGTGTGCTTCACGAGAACAATAGTGACTGTCATACTGCCTTCATTTAACTGTTTAATGATTGATGCAGTTCTTTTTTTACACCGTTTCAGAAAGTGAATATTGATAGGGGTTTTATATTATTATTATTTTCTAAGAGCGTTAAGAAAGTAGGTTCATTTTTTAAAGCTTTTTTGCACTGCTGTGTTGTGGGTTTTGTGTGACTCTAAATAGATGGGATTTTGGCCTTTGTCGACAGAAATACTTCATCCCTCTCCTGCTCTCTGCTCATGTTTTTTTGGGGTGGTTTTTTTTTGGTTTTTTTAAGAAAAAAAAATCTGCTAACAACAAACCAAAAACTTTCACTCCTCTGCCCTCACGGCTGCAGTTGCCAACTGCCTGGGTAATCTCATTCCAGTGAGTTTATGGATGTAAGAGGCTGTGTTGCCACAATAGTGCACACCCAGCGAACGTGTGTTGTGTACAGTTCAAACATGCCAGTTTTCGTAAGAGGTTCCGGCTCTGTTGCGAAGACTCAAAGAACATCTGCTACAAAATTGAGTCTCTTTTTTTATTTTTTTTGGTGCAAGAGCCACGATAGTCTACATGAAGATGCTGCTTTTTAATAGCTCTCATGCACAGGAGCTACAATAGCTTTCTTAGCCCCCAAACCAGGCATCAGCGGTACCTTTGAGATGTGAACCCCAGAGGCTTTCCAAATTTCACGGGAGTGCGCAGGAGAAGCTGACGATCCAAGCAGCCCGTTCGGAGTTTTTCCACGCATGCTAACAGAAAAGAGCAGCATGGTGAAGGACGTTAGACTCCTCGTGTTGGCAGGGGAGCAGCGCACGCCTGTTCCTCTTGCAGATAATCCGCTGTTCCTGTGGGTGCTGTTCCTAGCCGGCAGCCGCAGCCCCGGAAAACATAGTTTTAAAACAGTTTGCTTTTAGTTTCATTCACAGAGGAGTATGGGATCAACTGACTACGTGTTCCTTGTGATCTAGACGGTTACTGTTCCAGTTTTTAGGCATCGGTTTCATCATTAAACCAGCAGAGCTGCAGTTAGCACATACAGCAGAGAGCACTATAAATTATTTATCAGTTGCCAAGAGGCAGGAACCGGGAGACTGGAGGGATGGAGGGAAAGGGATTATATATCATTATTTGCAAGCATCAGTAAACAAGAATTTCGTTGCGTTCAGTCATTGCTGGAGCAGAATCACTGAAAATGTGGGTTTGGCAAAATGCGGAGCCGTTACCTGAGCACCACGACTGGAGCTGCTTCGTGACTTCTGAGCAAAGCATCAGGTGCTCAGTCAAGCAACACAACTTGGCTGCTGGTTCTCTCTTTGTCTTGTCAGTAGACCAGCAAAATTAAGAGTCTGCCAGGCTCCACTCTCGCGTTCCCTTGAACCCACAATTTCCTTCACCCTCTGCGGGATTTGAAGATGGGTGAGGAGTTTTTCAGGGTTTGTCCATCTTTGGAAGCTTCATCAAACTGCTGTTGTCCATTTGCTCTGTGTCCTGCGGATCCTGACCTTCTCCAAATGAAGCTCAGTGGCTCGTCTGCTTTTCCGATGGTGTAAGACGTCGCCTGGCTCTCCCTCCTGCAGCTCCTGACTCTGCGAAGTGTTTGTGCCCAGGAGCTGGCATGTGGTTTCCAATAGATGATTGTTATGGGACAAGGGGTGCTACGTTTGCAAGCTGGACTGGGCAAGGAAGAAATGAATGAACCACCCATTGACCAGTCAGCAGTTCAATAAGAGAAAACCAGCCAGTCACGTTCCAGCTATCGAGACGCAAAATGCAGGTTTTGGTGAAACGTCAAATGAATGGAAACTATGAAAATTACCCAAACATCAGAGAGGATTATTTATAAACTGAAGGCTTCCCCCCCAGCCCTAGGCACCGAAATGCAGCTGTAAATATTGCCTGGGGTATGCGGAACAGAAAGAGAAACCATGAAGAGCCTCTCTCCTTCCTCCTGCTGCCCTGGCAGGGGAGGCACTCGCGCAGCAGACAGCACGGAGTCGGCAGTAAATCCTCCTTTGGAAAGTAGTCTCTAGATTGTCGTAACCGGAGTTCCTAACAGTAATTCAAGGCAAAGGATGCGTTTGTGTCAGGGTGACTCGGAGATCTGGCTTCTGAGTTTAGGGAATCAGCTTAGGCCTGGGTGGGGGCTTAGTCCAGAGCTTACTGCACTTTGCTTGGAGGCAGCTGGCAATGCCACAGCGTGTCCCTGCAGCCACCAGCCAGCACAGAGCCATGCTTATGCGATCAGAGAAATGGGGAGACCCTCTTTCTATGAATGGAGCTGCCTCTTACTGCGGAGAAACATAGGAAACTCCTTGGAAGGAATGGTGTAGAGCACTTGACCAGGAGAACATGGTGACATGGCAGAGCTGCTTGGTGCCCCTCTCTTGGTCCTGTCCTCCCCTCTGGGGATCCAGTGCTCGAGGCAGGCTTGAGCCTGTGCGGGGAACGGGGATTCCCTGCTTCTCCCCTTCGCGGCCGCGCTTGCTGCTCTGGACACGAGCAGCGGACGGCAGATGCATTCCTGAGGCTGTGCCTCAGCGGAGGAGCTATCTGTGTGGGAGATCTACCAGCGGCTGAGCGAGTGGCTGAGCTCTTGGAAACGCACAGCTGTCTCGCAGCAGAATCCAGCTCTCTTCCATATCTTCACATTGGATGTCATTGCTCCAGAGACTTTGTTGCCCGTCGCTGGGTAGTTGCTTATTTTGGTGACTCTGGTCCACATTTGGTCTCGGGCAGCACTGGAAAGAGTTAAATCTCTTTGAGTTTGAAATTTCATGTGTTGATGCTGCTGCAGTTAGGAAGTGAAGAGAGTCCCGCTTTGCATCAGCCCACCCTCCCTCGCAGCTCTTTACCCTTAAAACTTCTCTATTGGGTTAAAAAGAAAGGGAAACAAACTTTTGGTTTTTTTCTGTGGTTGTGTGTGTGGAACAGCACACTCTGGCCTTGCTCTGCCCAGCCGCTGCAGCCCCCGCGCTCCGAGTTCCTATTGCACCACTTACAGAAAGCTGTCCCCGCTGGGGACCCCGGCTGCTCCGCTGGTCACAGGCGGCTCCCGCGGGGAGGATGGACCCGGCACCTGTTGTCTGTTATGTGCCAATAACATGAAAGCTTTTGCAGGGGGGATTTCCTAAGAAACATTCAAATGCATTTTCCAAATGGCTTCAGCTGCTAGTTCTTGGGCATGGTTACTGCTGTTGAGGCCAAATCCTTGCCAGTCAGAAAGAACTCCTTTTTCTTCTTCTTTAAAGACTGGACATGTTTATAAGCAGATAAGATGGCTTTGTGAATTTTCGTAGACATCTTACTTCAAGGTGGCAAGTGCTGGTATCAGACCCAAGTGTTCGGTATACAATTTGTTTTGGTTTTAGGCACAGTTTGCTCATGTCCTGCGTCTAGTATAGGTCTGTAGAACGAAAGGAGAGCGTGGTCTGATGTACTGACCTTACACCTGGCTACATAAACCTTGTGCTAAGCTCAAGGTCTTTTGCGGGGGACAGTGAAGGGTGCCACGTGCCATCCCAGTGCAGTCGGGCACAGGCTGGGTGCGATGGGAGCCGGGCTGGGCTGGCTCCAGCTTTGTCTTTACCGCGTATGTCTTGTGTTGACCTCCCTGTGTGATTCCATTGCCT
This sequence comes from Pampusana beccarii, assembly GCA_013399365.1. Lineage (NCBI taxonomy): Eukaryota > Metazoa > Chordata > Aves > Columbiformes > Columbidae > Pampusana > Pampusana beccarii. The sequence continues at coordinate 775,181 of VWYH01008559.1, read as the reverse complement.
TCGCTGGATTTGCTCTTCATCCTCACCAGCACAAGAGCAGCCGCCTTAGCAGCAGAGACCCAAGTCCTTTCCCCTTGTTGTAAGAGCTGGGAAGCGGCAAACGTGAAATTCTCCTGATCTGGCCAGTGCCACTTAGTCCCAACGGGACAGATTCACGCACGTGTCTGAATTTTCAGAGCAGTCCAGCTTGTACTTGATCTCATCTTTCCTTGGCGCAGCTGTTGGCATACCGGTCCCTAGCTCTGTAGTGTTAAACACATGCCCAGTAATTCGAATGATAAATGTAGCTCTGACGGGCCTCCCTGAGCAGAGGGCACCAGCGAGGGAACTAGACAGTTGTTGTGCTGATAATTTGGTAGCAAGGACACAGGGTCACTTCTAAATATGACTTACATGAAGAGCCTGTTCCACACAGATGGGAGCAAGCTGCATACCAGAGCTAAATATACGCTATGATCACGAAAGATGAAAAGTTGTGGACCTCAGAGTTTAAGCTGAGTCTCCTGTTTCTCGTTCTCTAAATCCCGTAAACAGGTTCGTGCTGTCCCCTGCAATTTCCCTGTCACCAGCTCTGAGCACGTCAGCTCTCCTGGGTCAGAGCTCTGCCGCAAACAAAGCGGCCGAGGTTGGGAAAGCTGTGCCGGGGCAGGATCCCATCCCCAAACCGGGATCCTGGCTTGCGGGAAGGTGTAGGGAGAGGTATTGGATGCTCTAGAACAACAAAGGCACAGCTGGCAGCAGGCATCGCTGGAAGTCCGAAAACGGAATTTGTTTCTTGGCTGAGAAATTGTTTTATCAGTGTAGGTTTTCTTGTATCAAAAATAGATAATTCATTGCTTCTTCCATAGCTAAAGCATTCTGCTCCAAAATACTTCAACTATCCAAGAAAGAGTTTTTCATAAATCAGATATGTGGATGGTTTTAATGAAAAGTCAGCAGAAGGGATCATGTGTAGAGAAAGAAAGTCTGTTAAATAGCGAACCAGTTGAAAGTAGTTAATTTAACATATATTATGCCAAAGCTTGTCAAGTACTTGAGAAGACTTTAGAGATGTTTCTGGAAGCTTTGTTTTTCTCCAGATTGTAGAAGAAAGTTGGAAAGCTCAGTTAAAGGCAGAATTCCTGGGGCTGCCTGGGTCGATCTGCAGAGCCCCTGTTTTCCCTCCTGTGGACAGGATGAATCCAGCATCCTGCTGGGCTTCTCACACTGATGCTGAAGGACTTGGAATTATTTTCTGGTTCTCCTGTCAGTTCATATCTGTTTTGCCTGTGCTGATAACTGGAAAGTGGAAGGATTTTTCCCTCTCTGGGTAGCTGACTAGTTGCGGATAAACTTCCATGTGGCTTTTTCCTTGGTGCCAGATGGCTCTCGTTTCAGGCAGATGTTATCTCCTGCTACCTGAGTGTTTTTCAGCCTGCTTCTCCAGAACTATTGTTGGTCTGGCCCAACATGCCTTTGTTTGGGATTTTTTTTCTTTTTGCTTTGGGTATGGGGGAAGCACGATGCAGAGAATAAGGCTGTGAATTGTTGAGCCTGACTAACTCCTGGTGGAGCTCAGTGTGTTGATCTCGGACTTCTGGTCAAGCTGAGGAAAATCATTAGATCTTTGTGAGAAAATCTTTTGTCTGAAACACATTTTTTAAATTTCTTTTAGGTTTTTTTTCCCCCACACCTCTGCACCAGCAATGGGGGAAGATATAGGTGACATTTCTTTTTACTTGTATCTGTGGGATTCACCTTCTTCTGCTATGGGCCATTAGTTTGTTGCATCATGAAATCAAGATGAGCTATCACTGTAAGATGAGGACATTGCTGGGCTACGGTATGTTCTCAGCTACTGCTGTGCCTCCTGTTCCTTAAATTTTCTCTCTCCTGCCAAAATGAAAGTAGATTGAAATTACAAATTGATCTCATACTCTACGTTGGCATTTGTATTTCTCAAACGATGGTTTTGGTAGGCTCAGCAACCAGCAGAGGTTATCACTGAGTTCTGTAATATGCTCGCTTTTTTTCTCGGGTACCAATTCCAGACTGGGGCTGTCTGTTCCGGCAGGTGGTTCTTTGGTGATTGCCACCAATGTGGTGATGTCTGGTCCCAACAGGGGTGCAGGAAACCCAGCCATGTACCTGTTTGCACAGGCTGCTCTGTAGATATTCCCAGAGAGCCAAGGCAAGTCAGTTACAAGATGAGCAGAAGTTGGGTTGACTGGTTTGCTATTTTGTGTTCGTGTCAGTGGGGATAAATACTGGATCATGGAGCCGCAGAGTTCATCCTTATTTTACTCCGAGCTGGCTGATGAGGCAGAAGCCATTGACATTTCAATGCACATTTAAACCAGCTTTAGCAGGGACGTTTCAGGACTGAGCGGTTTGTCGTGTCAGTGGTCGAAGCCCAGCCCGTGTCAGTAAATGCTGATGGATGGCGGAGTGGTCAGGGCACAGTGGGTGTCCTGATCTGCACCAAATTGTTGGTGATCTCCTCCGGGAGCGAGAGCCCTTGTCCTCAATGAACCCACTTAAAACACGTCTCCAAATCTGGCACCCAGGCGATGGCTGGAGGTGTCACTTCACCAGCAGCAGTTTTTGTGTTGCTGTGGCTATACCCACCTCATTCTGCAGCACCTCCTACCAACCAAAGCCCAGCGCCGCGGGCCATCACGTGTTGTGGCAGCGTGGGTGTCTCTGTAGCAGCTAATGGGTCAACTCTAGTGGAAATGGAGGCCAAATTCCTGGGGTCAAATGCCAGAATTTGTGCCTTCGCTGGCAGGCACAAAGGGCTCTGTTTCTTTTATTCTCCAAGGAATAAAAGGCTGGTCGTGGCGGTGGCGTTTGTGTGCTGATCTCTGCAAGGCTGCCAAGAGCCCTGTGCCCCTCCTTGTTTCCCAAGTGTTTGTGTGATGCCGTGTCCCTCTCGACCGGGGGTTGCAGTTGTCTCCTACCTCTCCAGAAGCAGCAAAAGCAGCTGCTGGCGTGGCTGGCAGAGCTCGGGGAGGTTGGGAGCTCCTGCTCTCCTGCACCTGTGCAGCTTGCAGGAGCGCTCGTGGCTCACGTGTATGAAGCCCTGCAGGGTGGGGGAGAGCTGAGAAAGTGCAGGTAAAACACATTACAGGTGTAAACCTGACCTGAAATAATCAAATACTTAAAATGCCTCTGAGATGAGCTCTGCAGACAGAGCCACTGATGAGGGAAGTGTTCTCCTCAGCCCGCTCCTCTCCCTCGCCGTTTGGGAAGGGGTGTGGGACACGTGGACATCCGACTGTCCCTTCTTCCCGGCTGCCCCCCAGCCCTGCCGACGCGGTGGGGAGAGCCAGGGGACGGCAGGTTTTAAAAAGTCCACTCTTCCAGCAGGCAGCACCTCCCGGGAGCCCAGGGCGCTGGCGGCCGCGAGCCTCACCTGATGCGTTCGAACATCTCCGCCCGGGACCGCACGGAAAAGGAGCCGCTTTTGTTCTGTCCTTCGGGTTTTGCGCAGCAAAAGCAGAAGCGGAGCCTGCGTCTCCTCTGCCGGCGGCTCTGTAACCGTCTCTTTTGTTCTGTGTCTTTTCCATTTTGGCTGCCGTGGCAGCGTGCCACGTAGTTAGGACTGTGGGCTAGCGCGGCGGTCCCGGCTGCACCGGCGGCCCTCCCAAGTCCCTCCTGACGGCTCTAGGCTTAGGTTTGACCACGCTCGTTGCGTTCTGTGGCCTTTGCCCGCGATTAATCGTAACGCCAAAAGCATCTCGTACGTCTGCTGTTCACAGGGTGAGTTTGAAGTGTGGTGGCGATGGCTGATCACTTGGTTGACGTTTTATAATCACGTTGTGTATTCTAGATGAAGTTCTCTTCTGGCTGGCAGGGCCCATCGTGTGGGATGTAAGAGAACGGCAGGGAGGAAGGGAAAAGCATCCTAAAACACAGATATGACTCATTCTGTAGAAATTCAGATTAGAGTTTGCTAATTTCTAGAAAAAGAACTCCAAAAGAGGGAAAAAATAAAAAAAAGGCAGGGAGGGAAGTATTTTAAGACCTTCTGTGGATGCTAAACGTAGCCAGCAGAGAACTTCATCATACTGCACTGGTTTTGTGTTTTGTTTGTAGCTGGTACACCTAATTCAGAAGTCCAAACTGCATAGTATCTTGATTGAAACGTCTAGCTAAATTGTTAAAAACCTGCAGACCGAAAGAACCTTCCTTTCTACATAGAAGCAGATTCTGGAGTTGCTGAGTGTGATTTTTTTCCAGTGCAGTAAACTCTGGTGTGTGATGTGTGCTTGTGTATGCATTGGGCTGGGATGCATTTCTGGAAACAGAGTACAGGAATACTTTTTGTCTTCCTAGCTAACGGTGCTTTTTTTATTCAAAAAGTAGCACTGAAAAGCTGGATTTTTTTCCTTGCTGAGGAGAGAGAAAAAAAGAAAAAAAACCACACACACAAAAAAACCCCAAAGGTAGTGCTGGATGTAGCAGATTTGCTGTCTCCCTGGAGCATGCTGAGGGAGCCGTGATGGAGGAGCCGTGTACAGGACAGCAGAGCTGATGTGTGGAGTTTCTCAGGGATGAGTTGGGAGCGTGTACTTGCTCCTGTGTCCCCACACAGGGCCACGTCCCCTGCATGGGGTGTGCCGGCTCCAACAAGCAGTTGGGTGGCAGCAGGGGACATTGGGGTGACCTGCGGAGCTGCTCAAATGGGGTGATGCTCAGGCTGGATTGCTTAGAGGCTCTAGGACCATCCTGCTGGTGGGTATTTTTTAGTGAGTCTTGAGTGTAAGGATTGTGCTTTTTTTTGTGTGTGTCTGTGTGTGGTGGGGGTGTTTTTAACTTTATGAAGCCCTGGAGTAGCAGGAAGCCCAGTAGTGCGAGACATGTAGGGAGAAGCAAGAGGCAGCTAGAGCATCCATCACCAGTCTGGGATGCAGGCTGCTGTCCCAGCTGCCGATTTATGGGGGGGATAGAGCAAGAGGCATGTGTGGGGTCTGTTCATCTCACCCCCAATGGCCAATGCTGGGGGATGGCTGTGCGGAGCCTTTCCCCAGAGAGCCCTATGGCAGCTCTGCATTATTTAAAAGAAAACAAACCCAGTGACCAAGCGTGAGGAACCTCCAGGTCGGGACTGGGCCCAGCTCCTCGGAAGAGGCGGCTGAAGTGACTGTGTGACATTGAGTGCTCTTGGTCTGAACTGGCACATAAGCTCCAGCTCTGATTCAGCCCTGCTGGCCTCAGTTTAGATCAGAGCTAAACTAGAAGTGATTCAGTGAATTTCTGCTGCCTCATCTCATTCTTGTTAGTCACGGGGTGATATTGGGTAAGGGAGTGTTTATGGACCGAAGGGCTGTGAGGTCTGTCTCTCTGCGCTCTGCTGGGCATGGCCCTGGCTCTGGAGATCGTCTTGAGCTTAATCAGACAAAGGTTGAGGTGCTGCTCTCCACCATCCATCTCCTCCCCAGTGCCGCTCTTCTGGGGCAGCCTCGTTATATCTGAGGGCCCTGGTTGCAGAGGCAGCGCTGCTGTGCGGGGGGAGCAGAGCAGTCGTTCTCTCATCATGCACATTGCCTCAAGCAAAACCAGAGTGGGAAAACCAGAGAAAACTCTGTTCAGATGAGTGCTTGTTTGTGGGAAGCCTTTCTCCTGCCTGAAGTGTGGGTTAAACCATGCAGTGCTTGTTGGAAAGCAAATGGGAACAGCCCCGTAACTGCTGGATAGGGGGGACCAGCCCCACATGGAGTGCAGGATGTTGTAGGTAGTGGCTGAGAGCTGGGACAGGCACAGGTGGAACGAGGGCATCTGGTGACCTATCCAGCAGAAGTTTCCAGTCCCTGGGTGCGAGTCCCCATGAAGGACCAGAGCTCCGGGTCCTGCTGCTGGGTCTGCTGGGGTTTCCAACCCTGGGGATCAGACAGGTGAGTGGGCAAGATATCCTCTGCCCAAGCAGCTGAGCTTGGCTTTAGAGGAGCAGTTTAGGCACGTACAAGCCTGTGGCTTGTGAAAAGCCCGTGGGAGGCTTTTAAAAGTGGTCGTGTTTCAAAATGTGCCATCACACACATCCACACAAAAATCCCCAAAATATGTGAATCTGCATAAACTCTTTGCTTTGCAGAGTTTTACCTTGGCTTTTTAGTTTGCCAAAACGAGCTGGGTTTAGAGGCAGGGTGGAATGAGATCTCCGGAGGATGGCTTTTGGTTTGTGCCATTGCCTTAGGTGATTCAGCGAGCAGCCAGCCGAAGGGACCTTTCCCAGGGTGTGCAGTTTCTGGTGCACGTGGCTCTGATCTTTCAGTGGTCATGTCCTGTTTGCTGGTGGCATCCGCGCACCCCTGTTTCTTAACAAGCCCCAGATCTGTCAAACCTGCGCACAATGGAGCTCTCTGCTGCCGAGGGCTGTGGAAGCAGATACTGTTTGGGCTCTGCAGTTGCACGTGCAAGTGCCCGTGGTGGTTTGTGTGGATGCACCTAAACCTTCAGGTTTGCGCAGTTTTTGTTGTGGGCCCTTTGGAAAATACAGCGCTTTTGTTTTGCTGCTTTTTTTTTTTTNTTTTTTTTTTTTTTTTCTTCTCATTAGCAGTTTCTAGCAAATTAGTGGGCAATCCTGCATTAATTATCTCCAGAATCTTTCAGTCCATGGACTTCAATTGACTGTGGTGGTGTTAAATTCATCTTGGCACATGGCTACCCTGGGGCAGGGGCAGACCGGCTGGTGAAAAGTGATGCTTTAGGACCTGCATGGAAAGGGCAGAGGAAATTCTGGGGGCCAGCAGAGCCCGCGTGTAAAATCTCATGGGCATAGGAGCATCGCTGCGTGGTCACTGCTGAGAGGCGTTACTCACGGGAAGAAAACCAGAATTAACATCTCGTGTTTTACAACAAACACGCTGTAGCATTGGCCTAAACATCCAGTGTTATGGAAACACCAGCTTAAATGTGTGGTAACTGATAACAGCTGGCAAGCTGGAAGGGCCTGGGCTATGCCCGAGGGCAGTGGTTGTGCCTGGTGGGATGAGCGGAGGAGCGACACAGTGTCCCCAATGCTGGGGGTTGCCCTGTGGGGGCTGTGAATCCTCAGGAGCCTCCACCAGGGTTTGGGGGGGTGCAGCATGGACCCGGAGGATCTGGGGTGCAGCGAGGCTGGCAGGGATGGGCAGGGACAAGCGGGGCACGTGCGGGCTCGGGAGATGCGGAGAGCCAGACAGGCAGGAGCTGTGCCACAGCCATCCGGGGAGGTTGTTTTGGGGAGCAGCAGCCTGGACAGTGGGCGATACAAGACATGGAGACCAGGGTGTGTGTCTGTTCTTGCAGTCCATGCTTCACCTTGCGCTGTTTCCACCTTGGGGCCTAGAGGCGGTTTGGTGTCCATTCCCCCACCCGAGCAGCACCCCTCCCTGGAGGGCAGCACCCTTCCCGTGGCTGGCGCACCTGAATTGGGGGGGGCAGGAGGCGGATGCTCAGGCTGCAGGGAGCCCAGCCCCTTGCTGACTCTCTCCCTTTGCCTCCACAGGCTCACGCCTCACTATGTTTACCCCCAAGCTATCATCCAGCCCAGCGTGGTGATCCCCACCCCTGTGCAGTCCATCACCTCTCCCTACATCGACTACACGGCCGCCAGCCAAGCCTATTCCCAGTACACCACCGCTGCCTACGACCAGTACCCCTACGCTGCCTCCCCCGCCGCCGGGTTTGTGGGGTATGGCTACACGGGCGCGGTGCAGCCCCCCATCACCGCCAGCACCCCCGCGGCCCCCGCCGCCTTCGTGCAGTACCAGCCCCAGCAGCTGCAGCCCGACCGCATGCAGTGAGGGCCCTGCCCGCAGCACCGAGGACAATCCCTGACCATGGAAGGATACAGCTAGGACAGCAAAAGCGACAACAACGAAAACCCCAGAACAATAAAAGAAACAAAACAACGACAAAAAGGTCACCCCGCTCCTTTGCTCCCTTTACATAGGTGCATATCAATACCTAAGCTATTTATAGTGTTAAGGGCGAACCCAAACCTTTGCAGTCTGACTGTGCTCATGAAAATGGACTTCTGGTAAGTTGTTTTTTTTCATTTAGTGTCTTCTTTTTTTTTCCAATCTGGACAGATATTGTCTTGAAGATGTTCTAAAGGTGACTGAAATGTTTCACAGGAAAGCTTACAGATTCTTGCACACATTACGGTCTGCTTCCATCACCTCTGGTCGTCTTTCTGGTCCTACCCCATCAGTCCTCCCCTCCTCAGCAAACCTTGCAATCCTCTTAATTACTGTTGAGGTACAGAGGTACTCGAAGAACGTGGAAAAAAAGCAATCTTATTTTTTGGTTGTACAAAAACTTTGTAATACTCAGAGATGCCTTACAGAAAAAAAAAAAGAAACAAAAGAAAAACTATTTTTTAATATTTATTGCGATTTTGTTCGCATGAGCTGTGAATTGCAGACAGAGGAATAGTAGTAAGTATCTGCCTTGTTTAATTCTCATTTTACTAAATTATTGTATGTAGGTAAAAGTTCTTAAGTAATTGCTGAATCACTTCAACATGCAAAAGGGAATATTGGCTTGAAGGAGAGCAGAATATTCCTTTAGTCAACGCACTGTACTATTTTCTTATTGTAATTGTTACTCTGTTAAGATTATCTCAAATTTAGGTATATTTTTAAATGCAAAAAAACCAACCAAGAATACTGAACATTTTGTCTACTTTGGTAGATCTTTTGTTACAATGCTGCAACCTATGGAGACATTTACAGTATTTATGTAAAAGAGATTTGGGGCTGTTGGCCTGCAAAGCTTAGGAGAATACCATGAGACAGAAAAAAGGTCTTATGTCACTGAACAAATGGGTAAATGTAACCTTTTTATGCCTATAATCCAACAGCCAAATAAAGGAAGAGAACAGATGATGTAAGTTAAGTGCATTTCTACAAAGAACAGCAATAAACTATTTTAACTTTTAAAATTATTCGATAGCGTACGGTACCATGTTTGCTTGGCTGGAGTCCATCAGGGAGTACTTTTGAATTTACTGGTGTGGCTGCGCTGGATCTTTGCCCATCGCTATTCTCGGGCAGGTTGGGAACTCGTGGTCCGGGGAGCCTGGTGAGAGCTCCTGCCCGCATCCCGACCCGGCGCTGGGCGTCACGCGGGCATCGCCGTCCCTTGCAGCCCATCGTGCGCACAGCTGCTGGCTCTGCGTGTTCCCGAGTCACCTGTGCTCTTGGCAGCTCAGGGTTTTGGGCTCCCGGAGTGCCATTCTGGAGCTGTGCGATCCCCAGCACCCCGACTTGCTGGCACCCAGGCTGTGCAGAGCAGAGCGTGTAAAGTGCTGGAAGCTGGGACGGCTGAGATCAGGTCTTACCCCAGAATCCTCAGGGTATCGCTTTCCTTCTGTTATTTGCTTAAAATAAGTTTACTTGGGTTTGGGGTGGGGTTTTTTTGCATGTTTTGGTTTGTTTGGTTTTGTCTTTTATTATTATCATTATTTTTGTTTGGGTTTTTTGTGTGTTTTTTGGTTTTTAGTTTGTTTTTGTTTGGGTGGGGTTTTTATTTAGTGTAGGGTTGTTTTGGTTGGTGTTGGGGTTTTTGTTGTTGGGTTTTTTTGGATTGTTTTTTTTGTTGGTTGGTTTGGGGTTTGTGGTTTTTTGGGGGGTTTGGGGGTTTTTTTTGGGGGGGGGGGGTGGTTGGTTGTTTTCCCTGAATTGAATCCATCCCAAAGCGTGTGGTCTGCCCAAGCCCTGTCCCAGCAAAGGGCTCTCTGGTCCGGCCATGGGCAGCGATGAGGTTCTGCCAGGCTCCTCGCACCCCTCGGCTTCCTTTGGGTTACTCAGCCGTGTTGCACTTGCCCTCACCAACTTTCTTTAGAAATTTACTTTCCAGATTTTGACCATTACAAACTGTGAATATCAGCTTTTGAAAGCAAATACCACTATTCTGTTTGGATGTCCTAGTTATCTAGTTCATCTCTGTGAAGATTACAGCAGAACTGAAGCCGGGAAGTCCCTGCATCTTTGGCGCCGGCGTGTGTTGCTGTTCACAAGGTGATGGTGCCCAAAGCCCTCCTGGGGGAAGACGGAACCGTAAGAGGGAAGCAGAGGCCGTTCAGCACCACATCTGATCAACTGCCCTGGTGAACGTAAAGGCACAAAGTGGGCAAGTCTAGCGTCATCAGTAGGCCTCAGAGTAAACAGCCTATCTCAATGAATGGAAACAGCTCGTTCCTCCCTTGCTCACATTGCGTGAGAATGCAGATCCTGGTGGGGCTCGTTGTCCTGCCCTGGGTTTTGCTTACAACCGTGTGGGTGACATTTATTTCCTTTTTAAGTAATTAGTTTCTGGATTGGGCTGTGGGGCTGCCAAAGGAGTAAGAGCTGAGCGCTGCATCCAGCGCGGCACAGCCTGGCCTGAGAAACCTGCCTTTGAAGTACTATCGGGGCTGGAGATTATTCAGCAGTTCTTCTTTCTCTCTGTCATGAGTCTTTCTGAGGAGGAGGAGGAGGGTGGGGAGGATTTTGGAGGTGGGTGAGGGTGCCAGGAGCCCTGTTGCGGTCCCCGTTGCTCCCGCCTGGTTCCAGCACTGCTGAATGTCGCCTTTTCTCTTCACTGAGCACCTGTGTCTCCCCAGGTCAATAGGAAGACCGAGGCCTCCAAAGGTTAATTTGTCATTGAAAAAAAAAAAATGTGTCCGGTGCCTTTTAAAGAGAAAAGAGTGATGATTTCCCATTTAGCTGACTGTAATTTCCTGAAGGGTGACCAAACCCACCAGAAAGGAGGGTGACCTGAGCAGCAGCATGCCGCCTTTGCCCGCCGCTGTCGATGCCGTTCTTGGATCCTGCTCGCTTTGGCTCCGGGCTCGTTTTGAGAAACAACCGCATCAAAACAACAGCCCAACCTGCGGCCTTCCTGTCTGCGGAAACCCAACTGTGAAATTGTGGCCAGGCAGGATAATAATGAAATCCGCCATCCAGCTTCCCAGGTGGAAGTAGGGTTGCCATGGCAGGGGGTGAGGGAAACGTGTGGCCCCCCCGAAAAGGAGCCTGAGGTGGGCACGAGTTTTGAAGTCGTAGTGCTGTTATAGGAGCTTTGGTCCAGCAATGTGCAGATGCAGGGAGGAGCAGCGAGGGCTGGATGGTTTTGGCAGGGTGGGAGCAGCCGTGGGGTCTGGACTTTGTCTTGGGGCCATCACTGTGGCCGTGCTGGTGGCCGATGGGTCCAGGCCAACTCCCAGCAGCTGTGCCTAGTCATTTGCATCGCAAATTCAAATCTTTTTTTCATAGGAAACCATCACACTGGGGCTGTCAGGGTGAGCTTTTGGCCCTCCCCACCAGTACCCTTTCCAGGTACTACCTCTCTTTTGTGTCCCCTGTCGCAGAGGCGCAGCCAGGGCCTCTGCTGCCAGCGGCCACCCAAACCCTCTCCTGATAAGGGACATGGGGGGCACCAAACCCTGCAATACTCCCACGTTATCTGGCCGAGACACCCGGGGAGTCCCATGAGCGCCCATCAAGGCCTGGGCTCTGCAGTGGCACCCCCAGCCGCTGGCTGTCCCCAGGGGGAATAGCTGGGGACATGAGGGGCCTAGGACACCGCCAGCCCCCCCCAGCCCAGCTCCCGGTGCTAACGAGCCCCAGCGCCAAAACTTTACGGCTGAGAGGGAAATGCCGAGCGCAGGATTTATTTGCATAGTAACTGGGCTGCTGTCGGCGCTTACCCTTTAAAATAAAGTTCACAGCAAAATGTTTTTAACCCCCTCATATACAGGGAATGCTAACAGCATCCTTTTTTTTTTCCTCCCCCTCTCTTCTGTCTGAAAATTGGTTTTTTTCCCCTCCTTTGTGCCTCTCTGGATCCTGCCAGCGTAGAGATTCCCTTGTTCAGAGAGAGAAAAAAAAAGGACAAAAAAAAGAAAAATTAAAAAAGAAAAAAAGAAAAACTTAAGCCTGGGATTAAAAAAAACCCCATCACTAAAATAGTTTGAATAACAAAGTCAACTGACTCGCCGGGAGCCCGGTGAATGCCTGTCACGTATCGCCCTTCGGCCGGGGCACCGTCATGTGTTTCACTAGATAGTTCCTGGAAAAGCTTCTGCTCAGCCCGATAGACCCGCGGCTGCTGATACCACAGCGGCCCAGGCTGCCCGGGGCGGGGAAAACTTCCAGAAATTATAGCGGGGGGGTGGGGAATAAATAAATAAATCTCTCTCGGGTACCAGAGACATCAGTTCTTCTTGTGACCTGAATAACAACCAGTTGTGATGGTGATCAGGGCTTCTCCGGTCCCAGTACCAGCAGCCTCCTCTGCCTTTATTGACGTGTTTAGCAATGAGATTGATGTGGGGTTTTCTTGTCGTTTTGGTGGGGGGTTTTCTCTTTTTCCTTTTTTTTTTTTCCTTTTTTTTTTTTTTTTTTTTTTTTTCTTTTTTCTTTTT